>VWZE01020227.1:0-27286 GCA_013396675.1 Eubucco bourcierii
ATTCTATGATTCTATAACCACAGGTGACAACAAGCCCTGAGAAGCAGGCTGCGGGAGACTGACTTAGCTGGCTCTACACTGCCCATGGCCACAGCTCTGGGTACCCACCTTTGCTGTGAGAATTAAGAGCATATTTTCCCTCCCAGCCCTTCAAAGAGCCTGGAAACTGCAGTTTGTGCACTCCTGAGGTTTGGTCAGCTTGGGTTCAGTGGAGCAGTCACAACAGGGAGAGGAAGATTGTGGTGACAGGCACCACAGTTAATCTACCACTCTGGGAGTTATTAAGGCCCCTGAATAGTCCCCTGAAACTAAGCTCAGACCACACTGGCTTCAAAATTCCCAGCTAGCTTTAAGCAGAGGAAGCGCAGAACTCCCTTGGCTGGTGGCCAACACACCACAGCCAGCAGATAACCTCAGCCCTGCAGTCAGTCACGGCAGGGCCTGAGACAAACCACTGCCACTGCTGTGGACCTCTTCCTCAGAACCCATCAGAGCCATGACACCAAGGCAGAGCTCCAGCCTGCTGCTCAGTCTCTTAATTAATTGTCTGGACAACAATTGTCTGGACAATCTCCCAGCTGTAGGAATCATCCCAAAGGTCACTCAAATCCTCCTGCCCATCAGGGCCCCATGCTGTGTGCCAGTGTCACTTGCCCAGCTAGGCAGAGAGATGTGTGCCTACATGTCCCACACCATGCTCTGCTCTCTGCTTCAGCAGCTTCTCCTGGATCTTCCACACCCACCTGCAGCTCAGGAGTGTGCTGGGCTGCTGCTTCATGCCAGCTGGCAGTAAAAAAAGAGTGGAGGTGACCAGATCTGTTTTCCCATTCGCTTGCACAGCCCTCCTGCAGGAACAGCCCCCAGGGACACCAAACATCCCTTGGAGCCCTCCTGACACCTCTAGTGTGCTGCCTGGTTTGCTGTGTCCCTCCTCTAAGCCCAAAGCTCAGAGCCAGGACCCTCAGCTGCCTCACCCCTGCTGGCTGCCAGCTCCCTCCTGTTCTGATGCTCATCTGCCAGCTGTTAATGGCACCATGCTGTAGAACAGGCTTGCTGTGTTCCTATACCTGCCATACACACAGCAGAGGTGCAAGCTCCAGGTTTGTTTTCCTTCCCACTCTCTGGGCTGGGCAGCTGTCTTTTGCAGCAGCTCCCAGTGGCTAATTGGCTTCCTCCCCTGGGCTGGTGGCAACCAGAGTGCACGGAGCAGAGGCCATCAGCAGGGACAGCATGGGGCTATGTGTGTGGAAGTCCAAAGCAGGCTCTTCCCTGAGGTATGGCAGGAAGCTTTGTGTATTTTATCCTGTTCAAAAAGTGATCTTGGAGAAGATCTTCCAAGCTCCCTATTGCTTCCCTCACTGTGGTTGCCCACGCTCTCACCTCCTGGCACTGCTGTCTCCTGTGCAAACCATTAAGAGCTGGCTTTCAACAGTCACCCAGACCAGGCAGGAGCTTTCCCATAAATAAATCCATCCTCTATTCAAGAAGAGGCTGGATGTGCAGCCAGTCAAGATGGAATCTTTCCACTCCAATAAAACCTGGAGCGGATATTAAAGCATATCACAAAAATGCTGGCTGGAAGGCATCTCCAAAGTCTAGTCCAGCATCATGCTCCAGCAGGACTGCTGCCAATGTTGTAGCTGTTCCTAGCCAAGCTCTGAAACCCTCCAAGGGTGGAGACCCCTCCCACGTGCCTGGGTAATCCATCCTGAGCAGCACCACCCTGCCAGAGAAGTGGTTCTCCTCAGTCTAGAAGCTGTAACTTGTGTCCACAGCTCCAGTGAAGATGGGCACTGCCCTCACCTGTTTGGACAATGAATGTTGCTGGACCCTACCAGGACAGAGGATGGGCACTTCTTGGGGCGAAAGATCTGAGACACAGAATCATAGAATGGTCTGGGTTGGAAGGCACCTTCAAAGCTCATCCAGTCCAACCCCCTGTGCAGTCATCAGGGACATCCTCCACTAGATCAGGTTGCCCAGAGTCCTGCCCAGCCTCACCTTGAATATCTCCAGGGACAGCAATTCAGCCACGTCCCTGGGCAGCCTCCTGTTCACTACCGTCCTGGTGCAGAACTTGTTCCTAACATCCAATCTAAATCTGCTCCTCTCTAGTTTGAAGCCATTGCCCTCATCCTGTCAAGGCAGGCCTTTGTACACAGTCTCCCTCCATCCTTCTTGCAGACCCCCTTCAGGCACTGGAAGGCTGCTGTTAGGTCTCCCTGGAGCCTCCTCTTTTCCCTCTGAAGCTGTACAGATGTGTCTCTGGACATATGTGCACTTCCAGGTGCAGTCATGGAAGCTGATTGCTTTCCACTGCTGATCACTGCTCTTCCCTCTAAGCTGCAGGAGCAGCAGTGCAGTGCTCATCAGCACTGCTCAGCATGGGCATTCCAAGCAAACAGGCTTCCTCCTGGCTGAGGAGACAGCTCTCCTGCCAGCACTGCCTGACACTGCAGGACAACTGCCCACAGCTTAGTGACACCAAGGAGCATTCCTCAGGGCAGTCCCCCTACCTGGGAGCAAGAAAAGCAAATCCCCAGAGTAGTTCCACAGCCATGGCTTGGGAAAGAAGCCAGAGTGCAGCCTCAGAAGCACTGCTCACTGTGCAGCCAGGAATGCTTTGTGCACACTACCCAAGCCCTAGCTCAAAAAGAACTAATCTCCTGCTTAAGTTTACTTCTGAAGGAGGTGCCAAACCTCCTTCAGCAGCACCTAGGGGCTAGGATTTCAATTCCATTCACTGTTAGGAGGGTTAATGCAGCCATGCTGGAGCCAAGCTTCAGTGTTCCTCATTTCCCCTGAAGGTTTCTGTCTTGCACATCTTGGCTGTGCATGGCTGTGGACAGGCACCAGCTCCTGGTGCCATCTGCTTAATGAGCACCAGGCCTTCAGAGACAGGGACACAGAAAATAGATGGGGCTGAACTTCATTGCTCTGCTGAAACAACCTTGGTGTGCACACAACTGCATGGGGAAGGGCAGCTCCAGCCTACTTAGGGCACTACCTGTGCATTTCTGGCAGGAGTTGGCTCTGGGAGGCAGCTGAAGCAGCAGAGCTGTTGACAGAGCACAACCCTTGCTGGGCTGCTGCTCCTCACAGGAAGCAAAGAGCTGAGCTGGTGCAGTGCCCTGTACTGGAAGAACAAGGTGGGTCAGCACAAGCTGATGAAGAGAACAGAGATACTCTGGAGAACAGAGCTGGGAAGGAGCAGCTGAGGGACCTGGGGTTAGTTAGTCTAGAGGAGAGGAGGCTGAGGGGAGACTTCATTGCTCTCCACTGCTCTCTGAGAGGAGGCTGGAACAGGTGGGGTTTGGGTTCTTCCCCCTAATCTCAGGTGACAGAATGGGAGTAAATGGCCTGAAATTGCACCAGAGGAGGGTTAGGTTGGGGAAGAGTAAAAATGTCTTTGATGCCAGAGTGGTCAGGGACTGAAACAGGCTGCCCAGGGAGATGGTGGAGTCCCCATCCTTGGAGGTGTTCAAAAACCTGTGGCCACAGCACTTAAGGGTTTAGTGGCCATGGTGTTGTTGGGTTGCTGGTTGGACTTCATGATCTTGGAAGTCTTGTCCAACTGAAACAATTCTGTGTTTCTAGGGCTCACTGCAGCAGCTTTTCCCCAGCTGTTCCACCTTCACTGAGAGCAATAGGCTAACCCAGGCACTCACCTCTGGTTTTCTGCTTCACAAGCATGAAATCCAGTCAAAGCTGCATTCCAGTCAGGCTGCTGTGGTTTGAAATGCTCAGGAAGCAAAAAGCCTTTTCCCTCACACCTCCTCCCCAGCTGGCTGGGTAGGAAGCCATCTGATTTTTCCCAGTGTGCAGAGCCACATCTCGCCTGTTTCTGTTGTGTTTGTAACAACAAAGCTGTGTGCAACTGATCACACATCCCAAGGACTTTAGGCTAATCTGAGGAGCAGCTCAGCTCTGCAAATGGCCCTGGCAGTGTCTGGTCTGGGAAAGCACTCAGACAGCCTTTGTGGCTGATGCTCTCTGCTTTGTGTTTGCATGGGACAGCTGGCTGGAACTATTAGTGAGCACACAACAGCTTCAGTCTGCCCGGACCTCTGCAGGCTTAGAAGGTTGTTCCAGGCCATGTAGTTTTATGCTCTGTCTATGGACACTGGAAACCTTACAGGCAAAGAGTGAAGTTGCTGCTGCCCAGCCACAGGCCCTGATGCTCCTCCGTGCACCCAGCCAGCACCCTTTGTTCACAAGTGTTCTTGTGACACACAGAAATTTTGGTCAGTAACTCACTTGCACAGGTGAATAGGGAACAAACCCAAAAGCATCCATCCCCCAAACCTCCCAGGCTAACAGAATTTGTTCAGAGTCCATGCCAAGCCTTCGACTTTGTGGAGGTGCTGGAGCCAGTGCAGAGGACAGCAAGGAGGCTGGGGAAGGGCCTGGAGAATAAATCTGATGAGGAGTGACTGAAGGAGCTGGGGATGGGTAGTGTGAAACAGAGGAGGCTGAGGGGAGACCTCATGGCTGTCTAAAGCTACCTTGAAAGGAGATTGTGGAGAGGCTGCTGCTGGTCTCTGCTCACAGGTAAATAGTGACAGAACAAGAGGGAATGGCCTCAAGCTGCCACTGGGTAGGCTTAGACTGGACATTAGGAAAACTTTTTTTCTCAGCAAGAGTGGTCAGGCACTGGAAAGTGCTGCCCAGGGAGGTAATGGAGTCACCCAGCCTGGATGTGTTTAAAGGTCGTTTGGATGTGGTGCCTGGGGCTATGGTTTAAGGTGACCCTTGTACAGCAGGGATATAGGTTGTGCTTGGTGATGCTGAGAGGCTTTTCCAACAGGAATGTTTCTGTGATTCTGTGATTCCATAACCCAGACAGGCTAAGAGCAAGAGGCTGCATCCTGCACTCCTCATCTCCTACCTCGCAAACATGCGCAGGTCTTCCGGATTCTGGGCAGCAGGGACGTTAAGGATAGCTTCCCTCTCGTGCTCCAACAAGCTTGCCAGCAGATTCTCTGTCATCCTTTTATTTAGGGGTGAGTCCCCACCAGGTATCAACTCAGCACTGGAATTATCCATGCTAGGGCTTGTCAGAGTCATGTCATCACTGCTAGCTAGCAGGGGGAGAGAGAAAGAGACAGAATGTGCAGATTCCTTAGGAGAAGGATGCAAAGAGAATCAGTTCAGGGCTGTTTCTACGCAGCCTGTCCAAAAAACACCTTCAGACTTGTAGAGCAAAGCTCTTGAAATGCTGCAAGGATCTGCAGTGACAACCCAGCCAATTTCTCAATTGGGAAGCCCAAAGGTTCAACCAGGCCATCAGTTGCTGTGGAAATTTGTACTTCTGGAGCTCATAAACAGTTCATAAGTAACATCTGAAAAGAAAATTCCCAGCCAGTTCTGCTGGAATGCCATGAAGTGGCAACATGAAGAGCCTAAGAGCAGAGAAGGTGGGAGCAAGCAGAAAGAAAGGCCAAGAAGCAATATCCTGTTGTGAGCCTGCCAGAATAAGCAGATTGCAGACTCCTCTGGCTCACATTCCAAGATTTCTGCCCTAATTCCTGACTTCTGTAAAGCTGAAATCTGTACAGACAATCTCTCCTGATGGGCACCCTCGGTGGCATTCTGAGAATGCTGCTTGGAGCAGCACAGGCAGGGAGGATTGGGGATTTCAAGATTGCTCTTGAAAAAAAATGCTGGAATGAGGAATGGCACAGAAGTCAGGAGACAGAAACAGAAACCACCCCTCTGTGAGAGTGCCAGCCAGTTCTGGCTCTCCTGAGGGGGCTCTACAGCCTATGGAAACCAATTGGAACCAAACTTTCACAGTTTTTCTCCTCTCCTCAAAACCCAAGGCTCACAAGCAGTGCAGTACCAGCCAGATGAGCAGGGCAACCACTTCTGAGTATAGCCAGGGAGCAGGAAGCTCCTTTGAAAATACAGAAGCACCTCTAGTCATGACCAAATAAGAACTGGCAAATCACAGAACACTACTTCTTTTTAAACCCAAGAATTTAAGGTCTAATAGCCTTTAAGACTTTCACCAATGCCTAGCATGAAATTTAAGAAGGACTGGGCCTAACCAGCATCACTCCAGCACACACTGCCCTGGGCATGGCAAAGGGAGTCTCTAGGAGTGGGCTGTAGGCTGAACAGCAGAGAAAAGTGTGCTCATACTTGGAGAGCCAAAGCTGAGAGCATTGGGGGTGCTTAAACTGCGGCCTCCAACTCTGGCAGTGAAGGGCATGTCCTCATCTTGGGCACGGAACTCCTCCTCGTTGGGTGGCACCATCAGGCAAACGTAGGTGTGAAGCTGAATGAGCAGCCGGTGCTGGAGCATCCAAATCACCATCTGAATGAGCTGAGTCTGCAGGGGGAGAAAGCAGGCATCAAACACCCAGCAAGCAAGAGGGAGGGAGAAAACAATGCACAGAGGTTAGGCTTGGTCACTGAGGAGCCACAGGGATCCCACCCCACACAACAGTTTTCTCTCTTCTCCTGACCTAGCACACACATGGGCATCACAGCCAAAGCCTTTGTGGATGCTTAGGCTGTAACCAACCCGTGTCTCTATGCAACACTGGCCAGCATAGGCAGTGCCCTCAAAGGACCAGCCCTGCAGCTCAGCCATAGCTTAGCATCTGCTGTCTCCAGCAGGGCAGCTGAGTGCCCTCACCACCGAGTGCTTCAGCCTTACAGCCCTGCTGGGACCTGTTCTGTCCTCTTCTAACAAAACAAGTTTAGTAGCTGCCCCAAAACTGGGGTAGGTTTCCTTCTGAAATACCAGGCATGGAAAAACAGTCAACCAGATGCAGGCCCTGATGCCCACGGCCCAACAGTGTGAGGTCCAAGACCAGTTTGCTGGTTTCTACACTGCTGAAATCAGCAGTCACTGAAGGGTTAAGTGGTCAGGTTGAAGTGCAGGCTCCCCAAGAAAGTCAGGGAGAGGGTGGGGTGATGGGCCAGAGCTGAAGCAACCAAAACAGGTGCCTAGAAGCAGAAGCTATTTGCTGTCGGGTGGGAAACTGCTGCCCAACCCTATGAGAGACTCTGGAGACCCTGCCAGGACTCAGTGATGCAGCCACAGCACCAGCTGCAGCAGGAACCTTGGCAAGAAGCAGCAGCCTGCCGCCTCCAAGAAGTCTCCTCCCAGTGCCAAGGGTTAATGGCCCCCATTCGCTCACCACCTCTCTGCAATACAGGACAGGCCAAGTTTATGAAGGCAGTGAGGTTTTTAAGGGTGCAGGCAGCAAGTTTCAAAGGCTCATATTGAACAAACAGGTACAACACCTTTGTGGTAGAGCAGCGGAAGACCTGCACAGCATTCCCAGAGTGCTGCTGCTAGCAGTAGGCAGAGTGAGGGACAAGGGTCTGTGGGTTCTTGGCACAGCCCAGTCTCTGGAGTTTTGGAAGAGCATTCTGAGGGCATCATCCTGTCTGAATCTGTGCACAAAAAGCCTTTTCATACCACAGCAGGAAAGGCTTCCCAGAGCTAACAGCTCTGAACACCCTGGTTCACTGACAAAGGCTGCTTGGGGATTTCCTAGCAACCAGCAGTTTGCTGAGAGCAACACCAGAGCATGAGATCAGCCTTAAGAACCAAGTTAGCTCTGTGCATTAATCATCAGGGGGACAGGCCAGACCTCAACAGAAGCCCCAAACCAAAGTTCATCAGCCCACATACTTCTCCTTTTTCCATAAACTTCAGTTCCCCCTCTGCTATCCAATCACAGAGGAACACCTCCGGCATCCAGACAGCCCCCATGCCCTGATTTTTCAGGGATTACCACTTCTGGGGCCTGAATGGATTTTAATACTGCACAGGGTCATCTGGGATCACCTTCAAACACCTCTTGATCAGAAAAGCTATCAGTCATTTGATGTGTTTAACAGCAAACCCACAGGAGATGAAGGCTGGAAGAAGCTGCAAAATGCAGAGTGTTTTGCTAACATCTCAGCCCGGAGGAGAGAGGAGCCTTGCTCTGGTGATTCCGCTGCTGAGAACTTTCCTTCCAGCTGCAGGCCTGGATGGAACCGTGCCTCATGTCTGTAACCTCCTGCTCCAGCCTGCCTGACAGCAAGTGAAAGAGGTTTGCATGTTTCACAGCACGTAAGAACCCTGCAAAAAGCCAAGGAGACAGGTAAGACAGCTCTGCCAGACCTGCAGAATCTGCCAGATAGGGCCTGACACCCACCAACCCACACTGTGCTGTCAGCACAGCTCCCTGTGCCTGTAGAGCCTTATCCAGCACTCTCTGATTCTGCACAGGCACCTTTACCTCTGCACTTTGTGCAAATATCTAGAAGGCCACACATGAGCCAGCAGCTATGGCTCAGGGGGACAAGGAGCTAGGCAGAAGTGGTGTTACAGCTTCCCATCCATAATGGAAATGGAATGGGTTCTGAAGTCCCCTTCTCTGGAGGCCTTCAAAACATGTCTGGATGTGCTCCTGTGTGACCTACTCCAGGTGATCCTGCCCTGGCAGGGGGGTTGGACTGGATGAGCTTTCAAGATCTCTTCCAACTCCTAATGTTCTGTGACACCGTGAAAATATTGTACAACCAGTGACTGCCAAAAGCCTCTGTCCTAAGAGGAATGCTGGAGATAGGCTGTGACTAACTTGAACCATTTAGCTTGGAAAAGACCTCTAGGATCATTAAGTCCAAGTGCTAGCCCAGCACTGCCAGGTCACTCCATTGGGCCACTACCATGGCCCTCAGCACATCTACAGAGCTTTTAAAACCCTCCAGTGTCACGAGGATGATCAGAGGGCTGGAGCATCTCTCCTATCAGGAGAGACTGAGGGAGTCAGGGTTGTTCAGTCTGGAGAGGAGAAGGCTCTGAGGTGATCTTATTGTGGCCTTTCAGGGGGCCTACAAGAAAGCTGAGGAGGGTCTTTTAAGGGTGTCAGGTAGTGATAGAACTGGGGGCAATGGAACAAAGCTAGAAATGGGTAGATTCAGACTGGATGTTAGGAAGAAGTTCTTCACCATGAGGGTGGTAAGACTTTGAAACAGGTTGCCCAGGGAGGTGGTGGAAGCCTCATCCCTGGAGGTGTTTAAGGTCAGGCTGGATGAGGCTCTGGACAGCCTGATGTAGTGTGAGGTGTCCCTGCCCATGGCAGGGGAGTTGGAACTGGATGATTCTTGTGGACTTTTCCAAGCCTGACTGATCCTATGATGGGGACTCCACCACTGCCCTGGCCAGCCTGGGCCAGGCCTTGACAACTCTCTCAGAGAATAAATTGTTACTCATGTCCAACCTAAAGCTCCCCTGGGGCAACTTGGGGCCATCTCCTCTCACCCTACCAAGAACCACAGAACAGTAGTGTTCAGTACTGAAGGGAGCCTGAGCAGTCTTCCCTAGACCAGAGGGAATGAAGATCATTCCCTCTGCTCTCTGCAATAGGTCAACCTTCAGTGGGAATTTAGTACCTCTTAAAGTCTAGTCTTAGAAAAAAAGCCCAAGCAATGCAGCACCCTACAGCTGGCACCGTGCCCCAGGTGGTATGTTTTGTGCCATCACTGCAGTTCTGCCTCACACTATTCCCACTTTTTCCAGCTTTAAGCCTCTTTCTCACCAAAGCAACAAATAGTCACACACAAAGTCTGCAGAGGCTCTGCCAATACATTCTGCCTTCCAGACATGAAAGCTGAATTCAGTCCATTCTCCATCTGCTTCTCCTGAGCTCTGCTGCAGCTCACACACAGGTCTGCTGGAGAAGAGGCTTCACTGCACCAGCTGTGCTGCACAGTTGTTGAGGCTGCTCCACCTCCCTCAGAGGTGCAGGCTTATCTGTCTGCTAGCTCTCGGTCTGCTTGGTTGGCTGAGCTCCTTGCTGAAGCCAAAGGGCTGGGAGCAGCTTCCCAGGCATGGGTACACTTCAGTCCCAGGACTAGCATCACTCACTCATCTGACATGGCAGGAACCCACAGCCAGCCTTTTTTGGCTGGAACGGCAGAACCGTGACAGAAATACAAAGCGAAACATTTTCTGTTACTTAATTTAACTACCCATGAACATTTCATCCATATTCCTTTCCTCCTTCCTGCCTCTTTCCAGTCTGCTCTGTGGGGTTCCTGTCCGCCGCAGCATCTGGAGCCTGCTGGCACGGAGCAGCCCGCGGCTGTCCCGTTTCTCCCAGCAGTCAGTGCCTGCTGTGGTGCAAGGCAGCAGGGAAGCCTCGGCGACAGCACAGCGCTCTGTGCTCGCTGGCAAAGGCAGAGCATCTGCAAACATGGACACTGCACCTCAGCCCTACAGGCCAGCTCGGGACACACGAGGAAAAGCTCATCCCCAAGGCTGGGAGGGACAAGATCCAGCATTCGTCATCCTCTTCCCTCTGGGAATGAAAGGCAGCCAGTTTGTAAGGTGTTCAATAAAGGCATTCCTGCAGGGATTCCCTAGGGACCTTTGCTTTCCCAGACTTAAAGAGCTGAGCAAAGCTTCAGGAAAGGGAAGGGGAAACAGCAACCCAGAAGTACCCAGTAGTGCCCAGTCCTAGCTTCTTTTTCATGGCATGAGGATACTCTTCTAGCTTGTTTTGTATCCCTGTTTATTTGACACTTCCCTCTCTACTTTGCCCTGGAGAGAGCACACCTGGAATACTGTATCCAGTTTTGGGCTCCCTAGTTCAAGCAAGACAAGGATCTACTGGAGAGAGTCCAACAGAGAGCTGTGAGGACAATTAAGGGACATGAACATCTCTGCTGTGAAAAAAGACTGAGAGACCTGGGGTTGGTTAGTCTGGAGAAGAGAAGGCTGAGAGGGGATCTGATCAATGCCTATAAATACCTGAGAGGCAGGTGCCAAGAGGAAGGGGTCAGGTTCTTTCAGTGGCACCTAATAATAGGACAAGGAATAATGGATATCAGCAAGTTCCACCTCAACACGAGGAGAAACTTCTTTACTGTGAGGGTGCTGGAGCCCTGGAGCAGACTGCCCAGAGAGGTGTTTCAAACCAGCCTGAGCATCTTCCTGTGTGGCCTGCCCTGGGTGATCCTGCTCTGGCAGAGGGGTTGGACTCGATGATCTCTAGAGATCCCTTCCAAGCCCTACCACTCTGTGACTCTTCAACATCTGAGCTGAGAGCTAAGGGCTGCCTTGGTTCAGCAGTACAGCACCTTCCAAGTCCTTGGGGTAAATGGATGCTTGCTGAAAGATGTCACCTTTCTTTAGCACTCAAACCATGCTCCATGAAAACCCAGCCAGCTATTCCAACTGCAGCCTGTCATGCTGAACCTGAAGACCCCTCTTAACATGGGCAAAACATTTATTGTCTACCCTCCAGGGATGGTAACTCCAGCACTTCCCTGGGCAGCCTGTTCTGGTATCTCCTGTCTCTCACATGGGGCACAGCTGAGAGCTCTGGAGGTCCTGGCACACACCACTCACTGGGTATCTCCTGCCCACACCAAGGGCAGAATGCAGACAGGCACCCCAGCTTTCAAGGCAGTCTTGTCCTTCTTTAGAGACCTGCAGGTTGGTTGTATCTCCTACCAGCCAAAAAACACCACAGCACCTCTAGCATTCAAATGTTTTCACACTGCTTTCATCCACATGAAGGGAAGTGGCATTTCCACCCCCAGCTAGCAAGCTAACTTTGTCCTCTTTCCAACCCAGCAGTATGGCTGTGGAACAGCAGGAAGAAAGGCTCTGGAACAGCTTCCCTATTTTGTATCGTGGACTTCACTAATGCCTTCCATATTCTGTGCCCGTGCCAAAAGGAGGGAGCCAACCCCACGCCTCAGACAAGCATCACATGGGATGGATGCCATCAGACCACGTTTCTGCAGAGCACAGAGCCCTTCCCACAGCACTGACCTCCCAGCACAGCTGACCTTCAGCAGAGACAGCACAGTCAGCAGGAGGAAAAGCAGAAGATAACAGAAAATCTTCCAAGTCAAAATCCCCACACGCCCTCCCACACACAAAATTACCCTGAGAGGTCTTCACTGTATTCCTTTTTCTAAAAGGCAAAGCAAATCCAGCTGGATAATATTTACAGTCCAGAGTACAGCATCAGCAGAACAACAACCTACCTCCATTACATCAGATTTATTGCTCTATGGATCTCTGCTAATTACAGCTGGAGCCTGACCACTGCAGAACAGTGACTGGATTCACCTCTCAAAAGGCTAGCTCCTAACAGCATTGTAATGCAAAGAGGGAAACCAAAGCAGAAGAAGATGTAGTGATATGAAAACATCCAAAACCCCTCTCTAGCATAAACTCCCTCAGGAACTGTCATGCTTCACAGAATCACAGAATCACCAAGGCTGGAAACTACCTCCAAGACCATCAAGCCCAGCCTATGACCTAAGACCATGACACCAGGTAAACCATGCCACCAAGTGCCACATCCAATCTTTTCTTAAAGACCTCCAGGGATGGTGACACCACTTCCCTGGGCAGTCCATTCCAGTGCCTAATCTCCCTTTCCATGAGGAAGTGCTTCCTGACATCCAACCTAAACCTCCCCTGTCACAGCTTCAGGCCATGCCCTCTAGTCCTGTCAAGTTGCCAGGGAGCAGAGTCTGACCCTCACCTGACTACAACTTCCCTTCAGGTCTCCTCCTAAGTCTCCTCTTCTCCATGCTGAACACCCCCAGCTCCCTCAGTCTCCCCTCACGTGCCTTTCCCTACAGTCTCCTCCCTGGTGTCTGATCACTCTCCTCTGGTCCTGCTCCAGCACCTCAGCATCTCTCCTGAAGTGAGGGGACAGAGCTGCACACAGTGCTTGAGGCCTCGCCAGTACCAGCACAAGGGACAGAATTCCATCCTCAGTCCTGCTGGCCACACTGTTCCTGATATAGGCCAAGATGCCAACGGCCTTCCATGCCAGCTGGGCACACCACTACTGGACACACATCACTTGTATCAAAAGGCAGCTTGCCATGAATCAAATCAGCCCAGAAAAGCACGGAGGTCTCCTTCATCACATCCTGCCAGTGTGGCCTGGAGTCTTCTGAACCACACCTCCCACCTCCCCTTTTCAGACCGCGGAAGGCACTTCCATAGGTCTTTACAGCATCATCCCTCATCACTCCATACACACCAACAGGACAACCAAAACAAGCTGTTCTGTTGACCTTTAGGACCCCACCACAGACATGCAAGCATCAGAGTGAAGGTGCACATTCCAAGAGATCATTTTAGCACTCCAGCAGCTCTGGCAAATGTGGCTCACTCACTGCTGTTTCAGGGCATAACTGCAGCATTGATCACTTGCTGATAGCTCAAGGCACAACTGCAGCAGTCAGTGGCAGATTTCATTTGTGCTTTTGAGACAGAAGCAGGACCTGAGACCAACCAAAAACACTGAAGGAGAAGCATTAAGGCAAGCAATTAATTTTAAAAGGTGTGCTGAGAATAAGAACATCTCCTGAAGCTACTGCAGCTAGGATCAAATGAATGCCTTAATTCAGCTTCGCTTTTCAGGACTCTGATCTGTCTGTAACCACAATGAATTACTGACAGAACAGCAGAGCTGCTCTGCCCCTGACTCTCCAGGTGGCAGCTGACCAGTGCCTACTGTTGGCATTAGACACTGCATCAGCACTTATCTTCATCTCTGATCACAATCTCTGTCAATCTGTAATTACAACAAATTCTTCCCTCACAATTGTGCCTGTGTGCACAGCTGATGTTAATCTGCCAGATCTGAATATCCAACCAGCAACTCACCCAAGAATGGAGGCCAGCAAACAGCACTGCACGAGGTCAGCTCAGGAGATCTGCCAGATCTCCCAAATGCTTCACACGGATCTGATGGAGTGGGTCCAGAGGAGGCCACAAAAATGATCAGGGGGCTGGAGCAACTCTGCTAGGAGGACAGGCTGAGGGAGCTGGGGGTGCTCAGCCTACAGAACAGAAGGCTCCAGGGAGATCTTAGAGCAGCCTTCCAGTACCTGAAGGGGATCTGCAAGAATGATGGAGAGGGACTGTTCATGAAGGCCTGCAGTGATAGGACAAGGGGCAACGGTTGGAAATTAGAGGAGATTTAGACTGGATGTTAGGAAAAAGTTCTTTACCATGAGGGTAGTGGAACACTGGAACAGGTTGCCACAAGAAAGGTTGGAGCCTCATCCCTGGAGATATTCAAGGTGAGGCTGGACAGGGCTCTGGGTGGCCTGATGGAGTTAAGGAAGTCCCTGGTGACTGCAGCAGGGTTGAACTAGATGACTTTTAGATCACTTCCAACCCAGACCATTCTGTGATTCTATGCTTCGCCTCGGAGTGTAAGAGTCAGCCAGGAGAACACATCATTGAGCTTCTTGCAGCTCACCAGTTCCCAGAAATGTCACCAGCCATGCTCCATGTGTAAGCAGAAGAGCTGACAAATCCAATCCCCCTGTGATCTTATTCCAAACCTGAACATTAAAATGCCAGTGCTGCAACACATGGACTTCTGGTGACTCCATGCTGAGCCTGCCTCCTCTAGCAGCCTTTCAACAAGTCCAGTGTCCTAGCAAAACCTAAGTGAACAGACAGTTTGCTTTTAAAATCAGGCTGTGAACTTAAAGCAGATGGAACAAAATGAAATGCGATCGTGAGGGATCCACAGACTTGCACTCAGCTCCATGAACTTCTTCTCAGCAGGGCAAATGAAGTTGCAGTTTTTTCCCCCTACTAGACCATTTAAGGAAAAGGAACATTTTGATATTTCTTTCCTTTTTCTTTTCCACCACACAGCATTCACACAGCTTCATCCAAAGCATCCCCACAACTCTGTGAAACAACAAATCATATGGGTGGGCTATTTACAAAGGCATGGAGTGACAGGATGAGGGGGGACAGCTTCATACCAGAACAGGTCAGATTTGGATTAGATGTTATGAGAAAATTCCTCCTCATGAGGGTGGTGAGACAGTGGAACAAGTTGCCCAGAGAGGTTATGGAGGCTCTAAATCTGCAAGTGTTCACTGCCAGGCTGGATGGGGCCTTGAGCAGTCTGGTCTAGTATGAGGTGTCCCTGCCTACTGCAGGAGATGTGGAACTGGATGATCTTTAAGATCCCTTCCAACCCAAACCGTTCTGTGGTTCTATGAAACACCAATTATATGGTCCTAAACCTTCACTGGCAGGTTCCTGCCCAGGCACTCCAGAAGCTCCACTATTCCTTGTTCTCACTAGCAGGAGAACCAAGAGCTCTTGCATGCTCCCCACCTCACCTCCTGAACGGGCGGCGCCAGCGGGTTCTTGAACTCCGAGAGGGACACTGGGAGGGAGAACTTGGAGAGCATGGAGGGCAGGTTGTGGCCCCGGAACTGACAGGAAAAGGCATCTGCTAGTGGGGAGTAACTGCAGAGAAGAGGGGAAGGCAGAAATCAGTGTAACATTGATCCATTTACACATTGCAGAAGTGCCAGTTCCCAAATGAAACATTCTCAGGCAAACAGTAAGGACAGTTCCTGGCATGCTGAACCCTGCAAAACCAAGCCAGAAGCACATGCACTTCCATCCTGGCATTGTGGGCATCTCCAGTGTTCAAGGTGTGGAGAGAATCCAGCAGAGAAACACAGAAATGATGCAGAGCCTGGATTTGTGCAGTCTCTGATCAAAGGAAGAGGGATTGGGCACTCAGGGAAGACAGGCATGGGCGGGATAGAGCCACAGCCTTTGAATATGCAAAACGCAGCTGCAGCTGTGGCTGCTGTGCCTGCCCCTGCTGACAGGAGAAGCAATTTGTGTGCTCAGAAGTAAAGGAGAGGCAATTTAAACATTAGGAAAATTGTCCATCTTAGGTCTTCAAGAACAGCACTGCCATATATGACCCAGCCACAGCTGTTCCTGAATGACCTCAAGGTCCCTTCCAGCCCTATTTTTATACTTCCATCACCGAAGTTTGGATTTAAAACTATTTTCCTACAACCCAGTTCCAAAAATATCTCAAAATCCAACAGAAAAAGGGTTGCCAGTCTTCAGAGGAGCAAAAATACCCAGCATGGCCTCAACATCTCCCTTGGATTGCTGCTGCCAGTTCTCAAAAGGGCAGCAGTGCCTCCAGCCTGGCATTTCAGGATGCAGTGCCACCAGAGGGAACGCCACAGCAGTGAGAGCAGTGCCAGCCTGACTGGCTGCTTTTTATGAATGTCAGGTGGTGCTGTGTGCCAGATGCACAGGTAGTGCTAGGAAACACTCTGAACTAACTCAGCACAAAGTATTTTGGTTTGTACATGTTCCCATATTGCCACAGGTTCCTGCAGACTGAGCTGGGCATTCCGTGAGCAAGGGTACTAAAAACACTAAAAGCAGTTTGCCAAGGTAAATCTCTGGCCTTCCAGGGCCCACAGGACAGCAGAACCATACTGATCAGCTGTGATGCTGCTCCCTACCCTACATGGACTCCTGCATGGCTTTGCAAGCCCAGGCACATGTAATGGTTTGTGTTCCGCACTCCTTCTACACATTCAGACATGAAGAAAGAGTTCACTCTGCACCCAGCAAGGCAGGGGAGGGAAGCACAGTTGCACTTCTCACCACTTTGTTGCTACCCACTCACTCTTCTTCTACTTACAGACAGACACTGGCATTTGGAGAGAGCATGTAGACATTGTTTTCACACAGTGGGTAAATGATGATTGCTTTCCCCCAGTAAACAAGGTGAGCAGCCAGCTGGAAAACCTGCATGGAGAAATGAGGCAAAAATTACACAGGCTCACAGATCCCAGGATGTTAATGGTTGGAAGGGACCTTTGGAGATCTTTGAGTCCACCTCCCCTGCCAGAGCAGGAGCATAGAATCTAGCACAGGTTGCACAGGAACACACCCAGACAGGGCTGGAAAGGCTCCAGAGAAGGAGACTCCACAATCTCTCCAGGTAGCCTGTGCCAGTGCTCTGGGACCCTTAAGGTCAAGAAGTTCTTTCTCATGTTGAGGTGAAACTCCCTGTGCTGCAGTTTCCATCCACTGCCTCTTGTCCTATCCCAGGGCACAAGGGAGCAGAGGCTGTCCCTGTCTCTTCCTTCCTTATCCCCAGCCCTCAGATGTTCACAGACATTTATTAGATCCCCTCTCAGTCTTCTCTTCTCCAGACTAAACTCCCTCAGGCCCATCAGCCTCTCCTCATCAGGCAGTGTCCAGTCCCTGCAACATCCTTGTAGCCCTCCCTTGGACTCTCTTCAGCAGATCCCCGTCCCTCCTGAACTGGAGAGCCCAGAATTGGATGCAATATTCCAGATAAGGTCTCAGCAGGGCAGAGCAGAAGGGAAGGAGAACCTCTCTCAAGCTGCTGAACACATTCTTCTCAGTGCATCCTCGGACCCCATTGGCCTTCTTGGCCACAAGGGCACACTGCTGCCCATGGAGAACTTGGTGTTCACCAGGACTCAGGTGCTTCTGCTGGAGACCAGCCTTGTGGAGATCACCTCCCAAGCTGTACTGGTGCAGTGTATTATTCCTTCCCAGGTGCAGGACTCTGCACTTATCCTTGTTGAACCTAAGGTTCCCCTTTGCCCAGCTCTCCAGTCTCCAGTCTGGAGGAGCAAAAGCAAATTTCAAGTTCTCATCAAGAGTTCAAATCAATGACAGGAGAGTCTTGTTTGAGTTGAAATGAAAAGACAAATGTTCTTACATCCTCCCACCCTGCCTCACAAACAAATTCATGGCTTAACACAACATGTGGCACATCAAAAAGCATTTGACAAGGGTATGAATGCTTCACATTTCCAGGCAATTTAGTATTTCCTGCCTTAAAGGAATTTCTTCAGCCTGTATCAATAGAAGCTGAGGTAGTTTTCATGCCCCAAAGCCCTATTTTCATTTATGCACAAAATGCATCAAGTCTTGTCCACGAAAAACAAAGGCATCAGCGTCTGCCAGAGCACAGACAGAAAGGAAACCAAAAGCCCTGTTTTAATGCACTGAGCTATTTCAGTAATGAGTTACACAGTGTTTGGATGTGTGAGACAAGCCAGGGGTTGGTAATGGCTCTAGAAAAGCCACATAAATAGCACCCCCGAGACATGAAATCCAGCTTCTATCATTTGAAACATTTAACCTGGCTGTTTTGTGGTGAACAAACCTAGAGGAGCAAGAGGGAATTTCCAGAGCTCACCTCAGAGCTGTGTAAAGCCAAGTTAAGACACACAGCCCACTCCAACTACACCTACAAGTTTTATTAAACAACAGATGACAGAAGGCACAGCACCTGAGATGACAAGCCATGCTTTCCTCACCTGTCACACAGAGCACAGGCCACATCCTTGGGTATCAATTGACCTTAGAGTGTCTTTCCCCTCTCCTGTGCCATCTAATACAGGCATCAGGCCCACAAGCAAAGGTCCACAATGACCACAAGCATCCATAGTGGTCTCTCAGTCAGCTCTGTCTCATGTGATTGCCAGAGTCTCGTTCCCTCCACTGGCAGAAACCTCCTTTCTCAAGGGCCCCTTAAGCAATTCAGGTTTGAAATCTTGGTTGTCAGCACTGGAAGAGTTGCTTCTGGGGAGAGACTGGCTCAACATTTCTGACCAAGCCCAAACTAGAGCCTGCTCCTGGGACTCTGCAATCCCCACCCTGATGTACCAAGGGCAATTGACAAGCAGGTTCGCACAGGCAGTCAGAGCTTTTTAGCAGAACAAATGTTGGAAGGTCCAGGGGAAGCCACATATTTGGCCCTGGCAGCTGTTAAGCTTTCCCCCACATTTTGGGTGCCTCCATTTGCAGGCAGACATCAACATGGCAAAATGGAGGCAGAGCAGTGCGGTGTGAGTCAAGAGTTGTGTCTGTTCTGGCTTTAACTACCCAAGAGAAAGACAAAGAGGAGACAGCATCACTCTTGTCAGAGGGGCACAGGCACCGGAGGCAACACACACAAAGTGGAAGATGGGAAATTCCCATTAAATAGGAGGGAAGTTTTTCATTCTGGTGCTGAGGAAATCCCAGACTGGGGCCCAGAGAGGCTGTGGAAGGCATCCCAGGGGAGGTGTTCATAATCTGAAGAGAGAGGTTCCTGAGCCTGCTGTAATGGACTTGCTTTAAGTGCTGGGGTGAACTTGAGACCTCCAGGCACCCCAGTACCTACAGCAAGCTGTGGCTCAGATGTGGCTGCAGGCCTGTTGAACACTGCTGCTGCACCACTGCTCCTCACCTCTCCAACCTTTCCCTGTGCTCTGAGGCTCACATTGAGAGAAGTCACAGGACCCCACTGGCACACAGACAGCAGCAGCCCCAGATTTAAAGGGTCCTGGCAGGTGCTGGCATCTCCCCATACCTGCAGCAGTGCCAAGTCAGCATCTTGAGCCAGTTGCTGCAGATTCTTCACGGCAGAGGTAGTTTTAATTACTCTCACCAGGGCAGGAGAGCAGTCCAATGGGAGCTCATTAAGCAGTGACTTCTCATCATTTAAAAGTAATAAGGCATGGTAAGGCCTGCAGAAAAACAGAATACATTTGCACTGTAAACTGCAGCTCTTCCTGAGGGCTTAGCTATTCCCAGGGCAGCATACCTAGGATCAATCTACTGGCCACAAAGAAGTTCTAGTACGATTCTTTTGGTGTGGAGAGGTTCATAATAACCTTATTTTGATGTCATTTTGATGTGAGATGCTGCCTGTAAAAAGGGGATAGAGGATTATATAATAAATGGATGTCCCAGAGACTAGGAAAATCAGGCTGCAGTGTGTTGGTGTCCAATTAAGCCTGGAGAACTGGTCTGGAAACTGCTCATCTTGCAATCCTAAAATAGAGAATGGAGCAGAAGGAATGGAGAAAGCAAGAGTGAGTTACTTTTGTAGGTAAAGACCTGTAAACATGGAATGCAAGTAGCAAGATATCATGAGGCCTGGGTTCTCTTCTAAAAGCCAAGTGACTTCTGTGTCAGCAGATCATGCTGAACACAATGAACACACAATTGCAGCATCACCTCAGTACAACCACCTGATGTCAAGACAAAGGCTGTGGCTTCACACCATCCCTGTCAGTCTCGGGTAGTGCTTTTCCAGTCCATGCCTTCACCACCACTGCATCTCAGCATCACATCATTCCCCCAGCTGTACCAACACAGACATCTGCAGCACCACCCTTAGAGCTGGGACACTCTGAAGGACAGAGTTTGCTCTTACCTGATAGATTTCAGGCTCCTCTCGATGGCTTCAGGGGGAATAAAGTTTGTGGCAACGTAATGGATTTTATGAGGCAGGCAGAAGCTCACTTCCAGCCAGTTGTTGATATGTAACCGGACCACTCCCGTTGTGCAGAGACTAAAATAGGAGGAAAATAAATACAGACACCATTTACCATGGGTAGTAGATGGAAAGAGTGGTCCAAATTCACACCCCCACAGGAATCCCATCAGCAAAGACTGAACATACCCTCTCTGCCCCTAGTTGGCTGAGGTTTCCTTAGCTTGTCCTTACAGAGCATCATCACTGATGAAACTTTGGGGGGATTGGAAAGACTCCACCTCACGGACCTCCTGCTCCCTCTGCTCTCAGCATTGCAGCAGTATCTCTTAGAAAGAGTTTCTTGGAAGATCTGCTACAAGGCACTGGAAAATTCCCTAGGCCAGAGCTACAAAAGACAAAGACGAATGGGGCATGATATTTCCACTCCAATTTCCATCTCCCTCTCCAAGGAAGAGGAAGTGCTTGTGCTGGCCAAGGAGTGTGATGAGTAGCACATTTCCACAATCACTGCCTCCTTCAGCACTGCTTCTCTTGGGTGTTTCCTGCTAACCTGCTCCTGCTTGTCACATGAAATCACAAAGGTGCTTGTGAAATGCTTTGGGTTTGTTTTCTTTTTTTCATTCTAGGAAACCACCAGGACTAAGCTAAAGCCTTAAGCTGACTTCCGACAACAGGAGTGGGATGGAAAAGCTGGGGGACATCTCAGGTATGACAACAGAGTCTGACCCTCTTGTTCAGCCTGAAAGCAACTATAAGTCTCTTACTGGAAAAGCTCAGAGAGCAAAGAGATCAGAGCAGTGAATGTCATGCAGGTAGCTTTGGAGAGGTCTGTAAATATAGACAACAGAGTAAATACACATGCAGAGAGTACTATATTTACTTGGAAATGGGTAAAGATATCATAAGGCTAACATGCCATCAAGAGCTCAGCTAGCACCACCTTGCCAACCCTCCCAAGGCTGCCCAGCCCACAGTCTGGGAACACCTTTGCCAGAGGCAGAGAGACTGAGCAAGAGGAAGAGGCAAAGCTCACTGCATCCCTTCACGTGCACTGAATTAGGAATGCACAGAAACTCACTCACCAACAGCTAATCAGTTTTAGATTCATAGAATGGCCTGAGTGGGAGGGGACTTTAAAGATCCAGTTCCAACCCCCTATGGGCAGGGACACCTCCTACTAAACCAAGGTGCTCAGAGCCTCATCCAGCCTGCTATTAAACACTTCAGGGATGAGATGTACACAACTTCTCTGGACAACCTCTTCCAGTGTCTCATCACACCAGTAAAGAACTTATTCCTAATGTGCAATCTAAATCTCCCCTGCTCTAGCTTCAAACCATTATCCCTCATCCTGTCACTCCCAGCCCTTGTCAGAAGTCCCTCCTTAGTTCTCCTGGAGCCCCTTCAGCTACTGGAAGGCTGCTCTAAGGTCTCTCTGGAGCCTTTCTTCTCCAGGATGAACAGCCCCAGCTCTCCTAGCCTGTCCCCAAAGCAGTGGTTCTCCAACCCTCTGATCATCTTCCTGGGCTCCTCTGGACCCTCTCCAACAGGTCCATGTCCTTCTTGTTCTGGGGGCTCCAGAGCTGGATGTGGTGCTGCAGGTGGGGTCTCACCAGAGCAGAGCAACACAGTCTAAAATTGAGGCAGGGAGAAGTGGTGAAAAGCCCTTTCAGGTGTCTCCATCACAAGCCCTTCTCAGTATGCCCTTTGCCTTGTTCCAAAAGAATTTTCAGGGGATTAAAATAAATCTTCCAAGTTTGCACTCTGAATATTCCAGTCTGAATTTTAAACTGTAGAGTGCTGAACCCTGCAGTATGACTTTTGTGTCAGTAACACCCACGAATTTCCCCTCTACACAAACAGATTGAAAATCAGGCCAGGAACAGGCCAGGAGCAAATACAGGTCTTGGAAACTCTTTATGTGGTGATTTAAACATTTCTACCTGGTGTTCAATTGTAGGCCACGAACTAACAAGTTCCTTTTCAAGTTCATCTGGTTGTACCAAGGCTTTAGAGAGACCTGAAAATTCAGCTTGAAAACAAAAAAAAACATTGGGTGGCTTTGGCTGCTGGTGTAGTTATTCACCAAACCACAAGAGTGGTGAGAGCAACATGATTCCGTCCTGCCTGCTGCATGAGTAGACTGATGAGAGAGAAAATCCCACTGCAAAACCAGGGGCCATGGCTTTGCTCTCAAATCTTGCACTGAACTCTAGAAAGCAGCCATTTTCCAGCTGCAAATGGAACAGATTCTACACATATTGATATTTAAAAGGAACTGACGTGATGAATCCACTGTCTCTCACATCTGCTCAGAGGCTCCAAGCCCTGAAAGAACACACGAAGCTCAGCAAACATCTCAGTCTCTCTTGTACTAAATGCTGTGACTGCAGGAGCACTGCTTAGCCTACCAGACACACACCAACTGGCAGACAAAGCCGAGTTGTCTCAACATACATCAAGATAAAGGCCACCCTGAAGCACCACATCTCCACACTAACTACCCAGCCAAAGACTCCCAGGAGAAGACAAGACAATGAATGAGACAAGTGAGTTAAGAAAGCTCTTGGAGTTGTTAAAATGGGTTACTGAAAAGCAGCAGAGATACATAAAAGTATGAAATACTTGCAGGGATCTTTTCCCTGTACAGTTTAACACTCAGGAAACAGAGGGGGGACAAAGTATAGTTGGGTCCTTTCATTCTCTGGTCCAAGGCAAAAACTTTAATTAACTAATTAAACTCTGCACAGCAGCATTTTGTCTGCAGTGGACTGCACAACAAGAGCCTAGAATTAGAAACTGCAAGCAAACCAGATTTTCAATTCTGATCTGGATCTTAATTTCATCTCTTTCCCCACTTGCATTCAACTGCGCCATTTTGAGCCTTCACTACAGCTTTATTTCCATGATTTCTCCTTCACCTGCCCCTCCTTGGATGGAAAATGATTGAAGTCTCCAACTTGAGGAGGAATGACCTGCATCCTCCAGCAGCAGTGTATGTGACTGCCCTCTTCCAACCAACAGTTAGATCACTGCACTGAGAAATACAGAACTATTCATGCAGTACCAGCTAGTCATGGTTCAGGGAATGGAGCTTGGATCCACACTACCTTCACTTCTCAGATTCCTCATGAAGTCATGTCTTTATACAGCTTTTTACTGTGAGCCTCACTAATCTCCATGGGCAGGACCCCAAGCTCTCTGGCTGGAGAACAGCAGACCCAGAAGCTACCTTCTTTCAGGGGCAGAAGCAGAAAGGCAAAGACCAGCAACAGAAAGGAATACCAAGAAGTTTACAGTCCTACCAGGGAGTCACTTAGCTCTAATTCTACTTTACCACAGAATTGTCAGGTTTGGAAGGGACCTCAGTAATCATCCAGTTGTAACCCCCTGTCATGGACAGGGACATCTTCTGCTACAGATCAGGTTGCCCAGACCCACATCCAACCTGGCCTTAAAAACATCCAGGGATGGGGTTTCTACCACCTCCCTGGGCAACCTGTTCCAGTGTCTCACCACCCTCATGGTGAAAAAGACAAAATAATAACAATAATAAATAAATAATTTTGTTGTTGTTGTTGTTGTTATTATTACTACTATTAGGTTTCAAGGAGACCAAGTAGTACCCTTCCAGTATCTGAAGGGGGCTTCAGGAGGGCTGGGGAGGGACTATTTACAAGGTCTTGTAATGACAGGATGGGTAGTAATGGGTTTAAACTGGCAGAGGAGAGATTTAAACTAGACGTCAGGAAGAAGTTCTTTCCAGTGAGGGTGGTGAGACACTGGAGCAGGTTGCCCAGGGAGGCTGTGGATATCCTCTCNCACTGGAGCAGGTTGCCCAGGGAGGCTGTGGCTGCTCCCTCCCTGGAGGTGTTCAAGGCCAGGCTGGATGAAGCCTTGAGTGACCTGTACTAGTGGGAGTTCTCCCTGCCTATGTCAGGGGGATGGAACTAGATCATCTTTGAGGTCACTTCCAACCTAAACCATTCTACATTATTATTATTATTATTATTATTATTATTGTTATTGTTATTATTATTATCCTGCTTAACCAACTAAAATCAGAGAGCAAAGAGATGCAGGACTATGGGAAAGTGCACACCAGGAAACTCAAGGACCTTAAGCAGCCCCTGCTAGGACACCCAGAAGTGCACAGAGATGGGGTGGGCACCCTAGGGATGCAGGGCAGGTTGTCCTTTGTTCTCTGCTCCCTTCCTAACCACACACCTGATGGGGATATTTTGTGGTGTGACTGCACCCTGAGCTTTGTCACTGTGCTGCAATTCCAAAAGCTCTTTCTAGAGCAGTTATGTGCTACAGAAAGGCTGTCCAGCCTCCCATGCATTATTCACATCTATCAATACTGAACTTCATCTGCTCTTCTGTCAGTTAATTGGCAGCCAGAGACCTGCCTAAGGCTTTTCCTTTTGCCCAAAGAATTCAGGAGTTACTGGGATAGATCAGTTCCACTCCTCATCCTCTAACTGGCTATTAAACCCTCAAAAATAAATCCAGTTTATGCCAGCAAAACCTAGCTTCAACAGTATTTTTTTTTTACATCTCTGAACTGTCAAGATCTTGCCAGGCCTACAGGAAGGCTGGGGAGGGACTACTGACAAGCTCTTGCAATGACAGGACAAGGGGCAATGGGTTTGAACTGGTAGAGGGGAGATTTAGACTGGATGTTAGGAGGAAGTTCTTTACAGTGAGGGTGGTGAGACCCTGGAACAGGTTGTCCAGGGAGGTTGTGGCTGCTCCCTCCCTGGAGGTGTTCAAGGCCAGGTTGGATGAGGCCTTGAGTGAGCTGTACTAGTGGGAGGTGTCCCTGCCTATGGCAGGGGGTTGGAACTAGATGATCCTTGAGGTCATTTCCAACCTTACCATTCTATGATTCTATGAGCTGATGAGCAATACTCTGGGATACCTGGTGAGGAATTAGGATACTAAGATGGGTATAGGATCATAGAATGGCTTAGAGTTGGAAGGATCTTAAACACCTAATCTCCCTGCCATGGGCAGGGACACCTCCTACTAGACCAGGTTGCTCAGAGCCTCATCCAACCTGCTATTAAACACTTCAGGGATGAGATGTACACAACTTCTCTGGACAAACTCTTACAGTGTCTCATCACCACAGCAAAGAACTTCTTCCTAATGTGCAATCTAAATCTCCCCTGCTCTAGTTTCAAACCAGAACAAGAGGACAAAGTCTCAAGCTGTGCCAGGGGAAGTTTAGGCTGGAGGTGAGGAGAAAGTTCTTCACTGAGAGAGTCATTGGCTACTGGAATAGGCTGCCCGGGGAGGTGGTGGAGTCACCGTCCCTGGAGGTGTTCAAGGCGGGTTTGAACGTGGCACTTGGTGCCATGGTCTAGTCTTGAGGTCTGTGGTAACGGGTTGGACTTGATGATCTTTGAGGTCTCTTCCAACCCTGGTGATACTGTGATACTGTGATTATCCCTCATCCTGTCACTCCCAGCCCTTGTCAGAAGTCCCTCCTTAGTTCTCCTGGAGCCCCTTCAGCTACTGGAAGGTTGCTCTAAGGTCTCCCTGGAGCCTTCTCTTCTCCAGGATGAACAGCCCCAGCTCTCCTAGCCTGTCCCCAAAGCAGTGGTTCTCCAACCCTCTGATCATCTTCCTGGGCTCCTCTGGACCCTCTCCAAAAGGTCCATGTCCTTCTTGTTCTGGGGGCTCCAGAGCTGGATGTGGTGCTGCAGGTGGGGTCTCACCAGAGCAGAGCACCACAGTCTAAAATCAAGGCAGGGAGAAGTAAATGGGGAAAAGCCCTTTCAGGTCTCTCTATAACAATCCCTGTGAGATGTCTCATGGGAAGGAGCAAGGCCCACAAGAAACAGAAAGAACCACAGAAACAAGTTAAGCCATGGACCTCCTTATCAGAGGGTGCTGTGGCTGTTAAATATTTACTCTGGCTGGACTGGGGACTAATTCCAGGTCTGGGGACTAATTCTGGGAAGTGAGATCAGCTGAAAGCTATGGAACATACAGAAACCACCTCTGGAGCTGCAGGAAGTCGGGAGCAGTTTGGGGAATGTCACTGCTCTTCTGCTCTGCCCTGAACAGCCACAAGAGCTGGCCAGGACCCCACAGGACTGCAGCCTTCGTTTTGCTATCTATTGACAGACCAAAGACAGTCTCACCTCCCACTGCACAGAGTGCTGCCTTCTGACACACACACCTCATGTTATGTCCATTCTCATCCCATCAGGAACAACTGCTCTCTAGTTTGGTGAAGGTGAACCTGTAGCTTTGGAGTTTGGGTGGTTTTGCTGGCAGTTGTGACTTAGAGTTCTGAAATTATTTCATATTTCCTCATAAAGGACACACTGACCACTTTCTGATCAGACATCTCTAACTGTGAGAGTTCACAGTACAGTCACATGAACCACAGCTAAACTGAAGACTCCAGGGAGACCTCAGAGCAGCCTTCCAGTACCTGAATAGGGCTACAGGAGAGCTGGGGAGGCACTTCTTACAAGGGCTGGGAGTGGCAAGATGAGGGATAATGGCTTTGAGCTGGAAGAGGGGAGAATGAGAGTGAAGATGAGGAAGAAATTCTTTGCAGTGAGGGTGGGAAGTTTGGCACAGGTTGTCCAGCGAGGCTGTGGATCCCCCTGGAGGTGTCCAAGGCCATGTTGGATGAGGCCTTGAGCAGCCTGAGCTAGTGGGAGGTGTCCCTGCCCATTGCAGGGGGCGTGGAGCTGGATGACCTTTAAGGTCCCTTCCAACCACTTCTCCCTGAGATCCTGAGACAGGCTAGATCTAACTTACATCTAGTCAGTTCAAATCTCACTGTGCTAAAGATGCCTAAAGGCTCTCTGTGTATTAAAGAGAAGGCACAAACTACTGAATCCTCCCTGAAAACTTCCCCCCCCCGCCCCCCCATCTTCACTCCTACTCCAATATAAAGCTAAGAGAAGGCTACTAAAAGCAGCCAGGCCATCAGCTAGTCAAGCTAAAACCTCATCTGCAGCTGCAGACTGCAGAGAAAGTGATCTTAATTCCCTAAACTGAACACAGGCTTAGAAGAGACACCCAGAGTACCACTGGGAGATTTGCCAGTGCTGGAGGTACTAGCAACTAGTGTGGTGTGAAAGCCACTGCTTCTTGGTCCACACCAATGCTGAATTTGGAGGCAAGATGAAGACTCTCAAATCACTTTTCTGAACTGATAA
>VWZE01020227.1:27329-48916 GCA_013396675.1 Eubucco bourcierii
TTCTCCATTTAAAAAAAAAAAAAATGAAAGAGGTCCCAGGAGCACTAACCTGGGGTTTAATAAGAGTCCATGACTCTATCAGCAGCAGTGATGCAGCCAAGATGACCTGGCTGTCACCTCCTGCCTCACAAAACACAGCTGTTTCATTCAAAATGCAAGAGATTTGAACATTTGAAAAATAGGAGGATTTCCATACTGGTGGTATTGAACAAACCAAGGTGCCCAGGAGACGAGTTTGGTCTTGCCTGAAATACCTCAGCACCACCTACAGGAAACTAAGGGCTAGACAGCACCTCTGGAGCCACCCTGGGAAGACAAGAGGCCTTCCACTGGGACTGCAGGAATCAGCAGACACCAGGAAAGGCTGAATGGAGAGCTGAGTTCCCATCTGCAATTCAAAGTGCTCTCTCTCCACCTTCCTATGCTGCTCCCTTGCACCCCAGGCTGTGCCAGCGATCTCTGCCAGTCTAAAGCAGCAGGCTATCAGGGCACACAGCTGAAGGCTCACTGTCCTCAGTGTTCTCTGTTCCTCTGAAAGAAACAGAGGAGATCTTCCCAGCTTTCTTCTTATGCCATTCTCACTCCTCCACGCTCTCTACGTGCCCCAAAGCCTTGAAATGTGGTGCCCAAAACTGGATCATAGAATCCTAGAATGGCTTAGGTTGGAAAGCACCTCAGAGATCATCTAATCCAACTTCCCCAACACAGGCAGGGACAACTCTCAACACCACTGCTCCAAGCCTCATCCAGACTGGCCTGGAACACCCCCAGGGAGGAGACAACCACAATATCCCTGAGCAGCCTATGCCAGAGTCTCACCACCCTCATACTGAAGAACTTCTTCCTAAGCTCCACCTAACCCTGCTCTCCCTCGCATTCAAACCATTCCCCGTTCTCCTGGCTCCAGACACCCTCAGCAAAAGTCCCTCTGCAGCCTTCCTGTAGGACCCCTTCAGGTAGTGGAAGGTAGCTCTAAGGTCCCACTGGAGCCTTCTCCAGGCTGAACACCCCCAGTTCCTGTCCTCACAGCAGAGCTGCTCCAGCCCTTGGATCAGCTTTGTGGCCTCCTCTGGACTCACTCCACCAGCTCTGTGTCCCTCTTCTGCTGAGGACATCATTTCTTCTGTCTTACCAGACAACAACTGTAATTCCCTGCCTGCCTGGCAAGGGGCTTCAGTTTCTCTCCCCTCACCTGCCTGTAGCTGTACTAAGTATATTTCCAGTTCTCTAGGAAGAAGCATTAATGGAAGAATACTGCAGAACACCATCAGGTCCCCCAGGTAGCCAGCAGCACTGTTAACTACTCCTCAAACAGAGTTTTCCAGCCACATGCACAGACCTTTGGCAATTTTATCAACACCTTCTTACATTTGCTTAGGACAGCACCATGCAAAAGAGCCCAAATGGAACTTGCACCACTCCTCCCTCACTGGCAATGCCTCCATGAGAAAGACACTGCCTGATTTTACATGTGGGGGTCTGTATGCAGGTTGATTCTCCTCCTGTCATGGAAGAGCCCTATTTGCACACTCCAGTCATGGCTAAATGCCACAAGATGTCACTGTGTCACTAAAATGCCTGAAAACAAGAACAGGGGTTTCCCAGTCACAAAAACATAGCCCTAGAGGTCAGGAAAAAAGGTGCAGTTTAATATTAAAATTACAAGGTACAGAAAAATGCCTCACATTAAACTTTACTGCAGGTTGTGTGTGCCTTGTATTGGACAACAGACACCATTTCCTCCAAACGAGCTGAAACTCTCAGCTCTTGAATATAACAAAGAACAGCTTATGAGAAGTTTTCTAATGTGCTTTGCAATCATTACACTACTTAATGCCTTTCAGTGCCTCACCTCACAGGGTTCTGCAATCACCCCTTTGTACAGGGGAAACCGCAGCCTAGGGAGGCTAAAGGGTTTGTCTGATCACATCCCATGTGCTCTGCAGCCAGCCAAGAAACTCCAGAGTGATTCTCCCTAACAAACACTCTCAGCAAGGGATACACCAAGCTTTCTCCCCACCAAAACCTTCTGTGCTGCTTGCACACACCCTAAGCAGAGGTGTCTGTTGGTGACAAGCTGTCAGAGCAAACTGCTGCCAGCTCCTGTTGAAATTCCACACTAACTCCACATTCCTCTGAAATCCTTGCCAGATCTTTGGATGGAGTCAAGAAACAGCACGTTGCACTTTCCATTCTGCTGAAATTCTCACCACCTAACCTAAATTCCCTGTCCAGACATGCACAGTGTAACCAAATGAAGCCAGGGCAGTATCTGGCTTGCCATCAGGAGTAGCTGTAGCACTTTTCTCTTGGCTGCTCTTCCTACAGAGATCTGATAGTCATACTATGGCACTTCTCAGTTCTACACTTCCCTCTGTGCTAAGCAAGAAAAGAGCAGTTCTGAAAGCTGTGGCAGCCATCAGAACCTTTTCAGAACCAGAATACATCCAAAGGCAGACCAAGGGGTAAGGATTAGGGGAGCAATTCCACAAACATTTCACCTGACAGCTGCCTTCTGCATTGCTCCACCTGCTCTCAACCCCAAATTCCTGTCAGTCAACAGCATGAAGAGGTGGATAATGCCCTAGGGAATGCGGCCAAGAGGTTTCAGTGAGAAGCAGCATACTATGAGCTAGGAAGAAATCCTCACTTACCTGTCATAGGTCTCTTTGAGATCTCTGGCCAGTTTGCACTTGGGTAGGATGTGGTGAAAAGGTGACTGTGGCCCTTCTGTGGCTATGGAAAATTTCAACACAAGAAAACAAACAACTGATTGCAAAGCAAAGAGTTTCCTCTTCTTCAACTAGGTATGAACCAGTATCTTAGGCACAGAATCTGCACCTTTAATCTACAATTATCTTTCAGAGCTTTTACAGTTACCTCCTAAAATAATACCAGTGAATCATTGTCAACTTTTCCTACAACTCAACCCAGTTAAGCACATGCCACTGTGAATCTGACAAGTGATTATCTGAACTCTTCTGGGGTTTATTCATGTTAGTTTTAATTTTCAATGCTTGCAGCAAGATGATCCATCACTGTCAGATACCATTCAGCTTAAACAGCCCATGTTGTTATAGTAAGTGTATAAAAACACCCGGTAACCATTTGCTAGCCATGGTTAACACCATACAAGAGTGAAGTTTCCACACAAGAAGCTTCTTAGCACACAGCATCAAAGCAGGGGAAACCTGCTCCAGGTTGGGTGAAGCGGGCTACATGTGAGTACTTCTACCTCAGCCTGACAGGTGCAGATCCAAATGTGATGGTTCAATGATCATAACCACCCGAGCTAACAAGGAAAGGAAACAACCTACTTCATTTCCAAAGCTGACATCTCTGCACAGAGACAGAGATTTGGGATGAGGCAAAGTACAGACAAAAGCTGTTAGAATGCTAAACTTGTATGCACTGATCTGAGCCACAAAGGAAGGAAAAGGGCACAAGAACAGCTCCTGGACATAGTTCCTCCTGCAGGAAACTCAGCACTCACTCTCTGACATGGCAGACACCTCATCCTGGATAGCCAAGATCAGCTTGGCTTCCCTGGTCAGGTACTGGCAACGGCGCTCCTCGTGCTGCAGGACGATGGCGATCCTGCGGGACAGGTTGTGCAAACAGTTGATCACCGAGGGGTCTGCATTGGCCTGCAGGCAACAGAGGAGAGAAACAGGTCAGTGCTTGGCCACAGTCACATCTATGGAACTGCAGTGGAGGATCAGTAAGCAAAACCACAGAATCACAGAAACATTCACGTTGGAAAAGCCCCTCAGAAACACCAAGTCCAATCAATAACCCTACTCTACACAGTGCACCTACACCATATCCCCAAGCACCACATCCAGATGACTTTTAAACACATCCAGGAATAATTCTCTTCAGCAGATATCAAAAGTCAGCCTCTGGCAAGTGGAAAAAGAAAGGGATTTTCACTAGTGGCAACAAAGCAAAAGCTCAGAGAGGCCCAAAGGTAAAGGAGGATTCAGGGATTTCTAACCTTGCCCATGTGCAACAAATGAACAAGAATCTGGAGTCCAATTCTCCTATCTGGTTTAATTTTTCCAGTTAATCATAGAATTGTTAAAGTGGGAAAAGCCCTCTAAGGTCATCCAGCCCAAACAGCAACCCAGCACCACCATGGCCATTTAACAATGTCCCAAAGTGTTCCCAAATGTCACACATTTCTTCAATACCTCCAGCAATGGCATCTCCATCACCTCACTCTTTAAGTGAAGAAATATTTCCCAATATCCAACATAAACCTCCCCTGGTATAATTTCAGGCCATTCCCTGAAATTCAAGGAAGTCCACTGTGGGCTGAACATCCCAACAACCAAATTCCTCTAAGTCTGTGTGCAGCCATATGCAGGCAACTCCCTGGCCTTGGCTTATAGACTGGCTGCAAGCAAAGTACCCAAAGATGGATCACAGCCTTCATATACCTACCCCAAAACAGACCTAATGCTGGAGCCAGAGCCTCCCTCAAGCTAAATATAATTCAATGGTAACAAAGGATTTGGGGAAAAAAAAGCCTTTCTGATGGGTCTTCTGCTAGCAGATAACCAAAGAACTGAATTTCAGCCAGTGAGAAAGGAGTGTCAAGCTGGGATTGTTCAGCCTGGAGAACAGAAGACTCCAGTGAGACCTAAGAGTAGCTTACCTGAAGAGGGCTACAAGAAGGCTACAGAGGAGCTGTTTCCAAGGCCTGCAGGGATAGGACAGGGGACAATGGCTTGAAATTACAGAAGGGGAGATTTAGATTGAATGTTAGGAGCAAGTTCTGCACCATGAGGGTGCTGGAACACTGCAGGAAGTTACCCAGGGAGGCAGTTGAGGTCCCATCCTTGGAGATATTCAAGGTCAGGGAGGATGTCCCTGTTCATTGCAGTGAGGTTGCACTAGATGATCTTTGGAGGTCCCTTCCAACTCAAACATTTTTATGATTCTATGATTCAAGGCCCAGATTCAAGTCACAAGGAATATAAAGAGAGCAGTGACTTTAACACAGCCCAGCAACTCCACGCTGCTGTCCCCATGTCTGTCTCACATACTGACAGGACAGCAGCTAGCTAAGAATTACCAGCATATGATCAACATCTGAATCCCAGACCAGAGTGAAGTTGGATTTATGCTTCCAACACGTACAAATATGGCTCAACTCTGACACTGCATTTGTGTGGCTCCCAGAATGAAAGTGCTGGAAAAATCTATCGTGTAAGTACAGCTGACAAGGTGGGAGGAGGAGGCCGGGGGGAGGGATGGATCTCAGTGGCTCCGGGCTGAGTAAGCAGCTGCTTCATGTTTGTTAAGATATTTAAAGGAATTCAGCTAGTGATAACTTGGCAAGGAAAGGAGTGAACCATGAGTCAGCACTTCTGCATTCCACTGCTCTTGCTGAGTCACGACACGTTGGTTACCCTGAAGCTTCAGCGCAGCAGGATCACTGCTGATTATAGCACTTGGGACCCTGCCTGCTGTGTCTGCCTGCTGCAGATGGGCTCTCATCTTTATCTCAAAATGCCTCCACCCACCCCCTGTGGTGCTCTAGACCAAGTAGGGGAGAAAAAAAAAAAAAAAAAAGTAAAAAACTTCCACTTGCTTCTTGCACAGCACTTTTCAGAAAGCTGACAGCTCCTGTGATCTATGAGAGTCTCGTGGGCAAATATGATTTAGTGCACATAATTACATCAGTGGCACCACGGTGTCAAAAAGTAAAGAAACCAAACTTTCCTAGAACCCCTAGATACTAGGTTCCAGAAAAATGTGGGCTAGATACAGCCTGTATTGCCCTTCCCCAAGCTCTTGCAGTGTTGTGAATGAAAAAGCATTGGTTTCAACACTTGCCTCCACATCAGCAATGTGCATGAAGGTTTGTGTTTACACACTTAGCTACACCAAAACAACACAATTCCATGTCCAAGTGAAGGCCAGTGACAAGTGGGACTTGGGAGAACTGGTGGATGAGAAGGTCACCACGAGCCACCAGTGTGCACTTGCATCCCAGAAACCCAACCAGATCCTGGGCTGCATTCAAAAGAGATGTGGCCAGAAGGGTGAGGGAGGTGATTCTCCCCCTCTCCTCCACTCTGGTGAGACCCCACCTGGAGTACTGTATCCAGTTCTGGAGCTCCTGTTACAAGAAAGATCTGGACATGCTGGAATGCATCCAGAGAAGGGTCATGAGGATGATGAGAGGGCTGGAGCTCTTCTCCTATATGAGGACAGACTGAGAGAATTGAGGCTGTTCAGTCTGGAGAAGGCTCTGAGGAGACCTTATTGTGGCCTTCCAGCATCTGAAGAGGGCTACAAGCAAGCTGCTGAGGGACTTTTTAGGTATGAGGTAGTGATAGCACTGGGGAGAATGGACCAAAACCAGAAATGGGTAGATTCAGACTGGATGTCAGAAAGAAGTTCTTCACCATGAGAGTGCTGCAACACTGGAACAGGTTGCCCAGGGAGGTGGTGGAAGCCTCATCTGTGGAGGTCTTTAAGGCCAAGTAGGTTTCTGAATGACTCTGCCTTGAGCAAGTTTGGGTTGACCAAGGACACAGTAATGACCTGACCCTTATGGCTGGCCAAGAATGAGACACTGCACCGTCTGCCTGCTGGAGCAGAAGTGACCAGCAGTGCTCAAGCTGCAGGGAGTCTCCAGGGCTCGGCACTGTGCTAGTAAAGATCGTGTCCTGTCCCAAGCAGGAGTAGAGCAGTCATGGACAGAGGGCACTACCTGACATCCAGGACAGGCAGACCCAGGCTGCCTTCTGCACAGCTCAGCTGGACAAGGCTCAGCTGCAGTTAGAGAACTGATAGCAACTCTCAGCTCACCAGCAACAGCAGACAACCTTTACACTTGGGGTATTTCAATCCAAACTCTCTACAAAATCTCCTGCGGAACAGCTGCACTTGTTTCCCACCAAGCTGCTGAACTTCCCTGCATGCCAGTTTCATGCTCTACACTGTTTGGCTTTGTGGTTTCCAGTTAAAATGCCCCAGGGAAATCAGGCCCTGAATGTGAGACAGAAGATCATTGGAATGTGAGCCTGCTGTATACTCTTATACACCTGAAGAGCTTCCCACTGCAGATGGAATGAAGACAGTCCTTACCCTTAGTGCAAACACCACGTTGAAGAGAATCATTGTGGGCATCTCTCTCTTTGGGGACGGATCAGTTTTGGACACCTGAAAAAACACATTAGACAGTGTCAGTTAGGTTTTGCACCAAAGAGGGGGAAGACAAAAAAAGAAAGGAGAAAGGAAAGCCTATGATGTTATTTTTTCATAATTTAAGTGTCATGGCTGCTAACACTGCCTTTGCTAAGAAGCTGTGAAGACTCAGGCCATTCTGAGTCTTGGCCAAAGCACCTTTTTGGCCATGGCCATTCAAATCAGCACCAGTTGAGACAGCAAACTCCTCAAGTGTCTTGGCTACTGCATTCCAGCACCATTAGGGACCCAAGGTTTGAATCCCTGAGCACAATTGCCATAGATCTTAACTAAAGAGAACTCAATGGATTTCCCATCCCAGGCCACACCTTTCCCTTCCTCAAATCCCCATGTGAATGGCATCAGCTGACTAACTGTTGCTTTTATCACCAACGAATAGGCTCTAGAACTCCAGTACTAAAATAAAAGGTTTGACTCTGCCTTCCTGTGAGATTTCAAACGAATTCTCCAGCCTTCTGGATGCCTTCTGGATGCCTTCTGCAGCAGAAAGCTTCAGCCCTAATAAAGAAGCAGACCTTCTGGTGGGAAGGAGGAGTGTGGAAGCCAAAAGGAGCAAGTTGGATTTGCACATCGAAGAACTACCAGCACTGACTCGAGTGTCACCACAAGATGGAGCACAAAATCCAGAGGACATTACTGCCGCCTCCCTGCTGAACACGCACCCAATCCCAGGTGAAAATTGCTGCCAGACCCAATACCCAGCATTTGGGCTCTCCTCAACATTTGCTTGTGCATTAGGAACAATTTATGCCCCAGAAGGGTTGCCGAGCCCTGGACCGAGCTGACCAGGGCAGTGATGGAGCCTCCATTCCTAGAGGGGTTTCAAAGCCATGCAGATGTGTTGCTGAGGGACATGGCTTGGTGGTGACTAGGCAATGGTGGGGTAATGTTTGGACTTGATGAGCTTAAAGAGCTCTTCCAACCAAAACGATTCCATGAGTCTTTGTTCTTAATGTGGCATTTGAGACAGGACAATCCCAGAGAAACTGGCAAAAGCAGGGCTGCATCCACCCCTCCTGACAGGTCTTTAGCAGCAGTAGTGAATTGCTCAGCAGTGAACTCCAAAACTGAAGGGTTTCCACTCAGCAGTCTTAAAAATAACTGATAGAAGTGTCAGTAGTATCTAATCGTAAGCGAAGTCCTATCAAAAGGGCAGTGATGCAAGGGTGGTAAAGCCAATTCACTGTCTCCATGTGTTCTGGAGTCTCAGGTTCCAGGACATCTTGTGAACTTCACTAAAGACTCAAGAGCATTTTGGAGTGTGGGAATGATCCTGGGCCTTCCTTAAAACCAAGAAACTATCATCATTAACATGGACACAGAGCTGCTGGAGTGAGTCCAGAAGAGGGTTACAAAGATGATCCAAGGATTGGAACACCTCTGCTATGAGGATAGGCTGAGGGAGCTGGAGTTGTTCAGCCTGGAGAGGAGAACTCCAGGGAGACCTTAGAGATGCCTCTCAGTGTCTGAAGGGATCCTGCAGGAAGACTGCAGAGGACTTTTCCTGAGGGTGTCTGGCAACAGGACAAGGGGAAATGGTTTGAAGCTGAGGAAGAGCAGGGTTAAACTGAAGCTGAGGAAGAAGCTCTTCAGTGTGAGGGTAGTGAGACTCTGGAATAGGCTGCCCAGGGAGGCTGAGGATGCCTCCTCCCTAGGAGTGTTCAGGGCCAAGATGGATGAGGCTTTGAGCAGCCACGTCTAGTTGTCCATGGCAGGCACATTGGAGCAGATGATCTCTGAGGTCCTTTCCAACCTGAGTCATTCTAGGGTTCTACACCCAGAAAAAATAAAAGAAAAAAGATGACTGAGCTAGAAAGGAAAATGTTGAAGGAATGAGAAGAATTCAGAATACCACTACACAAAATGTGGTCTCACACCCAGGATTAAATACTCCTGCTCTTGGAACTCCTGAATCTCATCTCAGTAAGAATTTCCTGAGCTATCCTGTGGATTAATTCGCTGTGGTATGAACTGTGAAGAAACCCAAACCAAAGACTGTCAGGTCAGTCTAGGCACTGCCTTTGCTCCATGGGAAAGGAGCTCCATTTAGCTTCCTCTAAATGCCAGAAGGATCCCAGATTTAGACTCAAAGGAGCTATCAGAGATGGTTGCCACATCCAGAAGGTTCTGGACACTAGAAAGTCCTGGGGTGTCTACAGAGGTGATAAGCCATACCCAAAAAGAAGATCCTATGAGAAGTAACAAAGAAGTGTTTACAGCACTTTAGAACTTTGCTTCCCCAGGTGCAGACTGAAGAGACATTTTGTGCAATTAGGGTATAACTGACTGCAAAGTGAAGAGAATTTATAGTATGTGGTGGGGGAAAAAAAGGACATTTTCAACCTCATTTACAGCACATCTAGGAAGTCATGACTTTTGGATAAGAGATACTGTGAGAGAACAGACTGCCACCAACCAGCAGGGCTCTGAGGGCACTAGAAGATCTTAATGGTGTCTCAGGTGTCCCCCCACACACACACTAATTCATGATGCAGGAGTTCTATTTATATTTGGCCCTGGAGCTCTATTTAAGTCCAGCCTAAGGCCTGGAGGTGTGCCTGTCTCCAGCCTCGTCTCCTGGATAGACCCTGGACCACACTGCTGCAGGTAGCTTGGTCTCCTGGATGGACCCTTGCTCTTCCAGTCCTGCTTCTGGTGCCATCTAATCTGCTCCTGGCTGGGGTCCCTGTACAGTCCCTGGGCCTGGTTCATTACTTGTCTTAGAGCTGCTGATGCAAACTTTGAGGATGCTTGAAATTCTGCCTTCCAAAACAGCTCCAGCATTTGAGGGCTGAGTTTTGGGAAGCTGCTATCGCATTTGTTGCAGTCTCACGGTAGAGTTCTGAAAGTGGAACATGAGCATCTTTTGATGCTTAAGGCCAGCTCCTCACTTGGACTGAAGCAGTCTGATCCTCTAAATATCAGGGAGAAGTTGCCAACAGTCTGTTTGCACCTCTAATTATAGCTAGAAAGGACCGAATTGGCAAGCAGATATATTTTTTCCCCTGAAAAAAATGGATGACTTAGTAAATGTGATGAAAAATGAGACCAAAGTGGTTCAGTGACAGAGATCAGTGCTGAATCCAGAAACTCCCAAAGCTTAGACCATTCTGACAGTCCATCAGGAAGAAGGAATGGGACATGGAATATTTCACACGTAGAAGCATGTGAATTCTTTCCTAGATTTCAACAGAACCTTTTCCATAGCCTAAGTGCTAACTGCTTTCATTCCAAGCGGCTAAAACTCAGGTCATGGAACAAGGTCTCGCTGCAATCAGCAGCCTGACTTTGTCCACAAGAAAACTGTAGACCTTTCAACATCCAACCTGTTCCAATTGAGCTTTGTGACTCACCTTCAGCACCAGCAAGAGTTACAAGCCAAACAAGGCTGACACAGCTCCTAGCATCTGTGAGGGTTTTGGGTGGTATTTTTTTTAACTGCCACACTAATTAAAGATGCTAAAAAGTCAACTTGCAGTAGCTAACAGTGAAAAATGGTTCTTTGAGATGGACTGTTTAGTATCATCCTCTTTCCTCACATTGCTTTTCTGCAGTAGAATCACAGATTCATAAAATAGTTTGGGTTGGAAAAGACCTCAAAATCATCTAGTTCCAGCCCCTCTGCCTTGGGCAGAGACACCTTCCACTAGCCCAGGTTGCTCAAGGTCTCATCCAGACTGTACTTCAACACCTCCAGGGAGGGAGCATCCACAACCTCCCTGGGCAACCTGTTCCAGTGTCTCTCCACCCTCACTGCAAACAATTTCTTCCTCATGCCCAGTCTCAATCTCCCCTCTTTCAGCTCAAAGCCATTACTCCTCATCCTGTCTCTAAAAACCCATGTAAAAAGTCCATCCCCAGCTTTCCTGTAGGTCTGCTTCAAGTACTGGAAGCAGGAGGGGCTTTCTGTGAATCACTGACACAGCTTCCTCAGTTTGCCACTCCCTGTGTTTATCTGGAAGTAAGGAAAAAAGAGCTTTCAGCATCAGGAAGTAAAAGCTTAGAATGGTTTAGATCAGAAAGGACCTCAGAGACCATCTAATCCAACTTCCCCAACACAGGCAGGGACACCTCTCAACGAGATTCAGCTGCTCAAGGCCTCATCCAGACTGGCCTGGAATACCCCTAGGGAGTAGACAACCACAATATCCCTGAGCAGCCTATGCCAGAGTCTCACCACCCTCATACTGAAGAACTTCTTCCTAAGCTCCACCTAACCCTGCTCTCCCTCACATTCAAACCATTCCCCGTTCTCCTGGCTCCAGACACCCTCAGCAAAAGTCCTCTGCAGCCTTCCTGTAGGACCCCTTCAGGTAGTGGAAGGTAGCTCTAAGGTCTCACTGGAGCCTTCTCCAGGCTAAACACCCCCAGCTCCCTCAGCCTGTCCTCACAGCAGAGCTGCTCCAGCCCCTGGATCAGCTTTGTGGCCTCCTCTGGATTCACTCCACCAGCTCTGTGTCCCTCTTCTGCTGAGGACATCATTTCTTCTGTCTTACCAGACAACAACTGTAATTCCCTGCCTGCCTGGCAAGGGGCTTCAGTTTCTCTCCCCTCACCTGCCTGTAGCTGTACTAAGTATATTTCCAGTTCTCTAGGAAGAAGCATCAATGGAAGAATACTGCAGAACACCACCAGGTCCCCCAGGTAGCCACATGCACAGACCTTTGACATTTTTACCAACACCTTCTTAGGACAGCACCATGTGTAAGTGTCCAAACAGAACTTGCACCACTTCTCCCTCACTGGCAACGCCTGCATGAGAGAGACACTGCCTGATTTTACACCTGGGGTTTGTATGCAGGCTGTTCCTCCTCCTGTCGTGGCTCAAAAGGCACCCTGTGAGTTCTAAGATTGCCAGCCAAGGCTGGCAGTCTGCAAAGCAGGCAGGTCCCCAGGAGGCCCTCGGAGTGTTTGTTACCTGCCCCAGGGCATGCTGCAGCAGGGTGGGGTGGCCAACGAAGCGAACGTTGTCAATCTTCAGCTCGAACTTCTTGCCACACATATCTGACTTGGTCGCCAAAATTGTTGCCAGGATGACATCCGAAAACCTTGAAGAGCAGAAAGAGGAGTTATTAGAGTCTCCCAAAAGTTAAGACCCCAGAGTATTCCTCCAAATCAAACCAGCTTTAACTCATCAGTTTTTTAAGTATTATGAATTGTGTTGAAATTGCTGTACCTGGAGTAGCACCAATTACGGGAAATTAAGAACCCCTTAATTACATCTCTCAGATCATCACAATTACCAACCAGGAAGCATTCAAGACAAAGACTGCAGGGTCATGCTTTATTTAATTACAAGTTCAGCAAAATACATTGGAAAGATTAGATGCAGTTTGCTCAAATATCAAACCAGCTTGAGTTAGCCATTGCCTGGATTTAGCTGCAGGTTAATGAACTCCCTAAGCGACTCCACATGGACACAGCCTGCCACTCAAGCACAACAGAGATCTTTAAGCCACCCAGTATGGCAGAGAGGAAGGCAAGAAAGAGCTAATTCAATCAGAAGAAACAAACAACTAATGCTTGTCCTTCCTCTCCCAAATCTCACCACTAAGACTCAAATCTGCTCACTTAACAGATCTGAGCCTGTGGTCACCAGAGCAGCAGCACCTCTGGAGAGCTGCCTCAGCCTCAACAGGGCTTTCTCATTTGACAAACCAAACCAAGCCAAATTCATGGCAGAGTAGAACCTTCCCAAAGCTGACTATGTCATTACTGGATTGCTCTGGATCAGTGGTGGGAAGAAGGCAGCTGTGAGGACCTACAAGGAACCTGCCCTGTAAATGCCAACTACTGCTGCACAAAGGGGTAAGGATCCAGCATGACCGGGAAGGAATTCTGCAACTGCCCTTTCCCACAGGCCCCCAACATCAGTCTGGTCAGTACAAACACTTATTTTCCTCAGTGTCCCTCAGGGAAAAGGATCTCAATTAGCTGCTGGAGGGAACTTGCTGTCCTAAAACTGGAACAGTGCAAGGTTTAGTGTTAGTAAGCTCTTTCCTCAACTGCTTTCTCAGGAGCTCCCATTTAACCAAATGAACTTCAAACCAGTTTCTGATGAGACTGCTTTTTTTACGAATGGAAATGTTTACATTTGAGGATGTGTGTCCCTTCAGCCCAGCCCCCCTCCACCAGGCAGGTATCCCAGATAACCCAGTATCACTCAGAGTCCAGGGCGGCATGGGTGTGTGCTGTGCCCACCTTATCTCTCGGCCACAAGCGAGCCTGCAATGCCCAGAGAGGGCATTTTTGGACCATGCTCTTGCCTCACCCTGACTCAGGGACTGCTACCGAAATTAAGACAAATGCTCACAGCCATCTCCATATGACTCACAGGCACTTCTTTTATTAGCCTTACATATTCTGAAGATGAAAGGACAGCGTGAGGGCTTTACAAGCTGTCAGAGCTGCTGGTGTTTGTCCAAGCAGGTCATCCTGAACACAGCACACTTACGGAAGGAGCAGCTGTGTACAAACTTCTGAATCTTTGGCAGCTAAGGGCAATCAGAGAGATGGGGAGACTAGACAGACACTCCTGAGGCCACCAAGCCCACACTCCTCTGCCACCACACTGTGCTGGGTGGCACAAGACGTGGGGTTCGTGAAAAAAGGGCCAAGTGTCCTCAGACGGGACTTGGTGTGAAAGTCCCTGCAGATCATATTTGAAGCTGGCTGAAAGGTCAGCATGGCAGCAGTGAGCTTTCCCACTCCTTTGGCCCTGTTCTGCCATGTTGGTTAATAGGTTCGTGATGGAGCCAGCAAGACTGTAACAGCAATGGTTTCTAAGGAGCACGTGTCTGGGGAAGGGGAAACAGAAAATGCCTGCTTGCTGGTAAGGAATGAGTTACTCTTCCTCAGTCCTGGCACAGGATACCCTGGGAACAGGAATCTGACCTTTATGACGACTTGCACCACTGTTAAGATCTGACTTTTACAAGTAATCAGTCCAACAGATCTTTTACCAGATAAATGTGGTGCTGAAGGTGTCCAGCTGTTCCCCAGGACTGCTCCTGTCTGCCCCTGCCCTCTACTTGGCTCTGTGGAGAAGAGGAGTTTACAGGCTGAGTTTGCAGAGTCCTCAGCATCTTCTCACTAGCAGACATTTTTTCTTTCTGGTAGAGTGCTGCAACTTCAGCAAATGACACACTCAGGGCAGACAAACCTGTCATGGGCTACAGGGGTGCTACCTGATGGGTACAGACATTTGGTATCACCACAGCCTCTCCCCAGAGTGACCTGGACTCCAGCTCCATTCTCCTCTTCTGACACACTAGAGAATTATTGGGTTTGTTGGTTTGGGGAGGGAGAAGAGCTGCCCACTGTGCTGTTTCCTGGCCCTCAGGATGCTAGGAAGGTTGAGAGAGAGCAGGTACATTGCTCCCATCATTCTAATTCATCGTCATACCTTAGGAAAAAACATTTTTACTTGAAACATTTTAATACTGATTTTCAATCTCTAGGGTCTATTATGATGACCTAAAAATACTGACTAATGAGATCCAAAGAGTTTGTTAGAGGCAGATTAGGTTCCATGGTTAGGCAGTAACAGTCTCTTCTCCTTTCACAGAATTAGTCTGGGAACTGTGATTTCCAGAGAGAAGCAAACATCTCTACTAAGGAACTCAGCAGGCAGAAACTAAATACAAAACCTAAAAGCTCTGATTTGCCCAAAATATCTCACCAGTCTTATCACAAGCTCAATGGAGCATCAACAGCAGTATGGCTCAAACCATACCAGTGCAGATGGGCTGCTGTCTGCAGCATTGCCTCTGGAAAGCAGCTGAAACCACAACTGACGTAGCAAAAGGAAAAGGAGGGAGACAGAATCCCAAACACAAATTCATTTATATGCCACAGGAATTTGAAGTAAGGTTTTTATATGGAGCTCTTCTTTGAAGTAGTTTAAAATGGGAGCATCTCTGTGTTAATCAGGGGCTCGTTTAATACTTATGGGATCCTGAGGAGAGATCAGCACTTCTCCCTCCACACCTTCCAAATGGGAGTATGATGCTGCTATACAGTTCAGCTTAGTGGGGCACCAGGCAAGCAACCAATACAGCTGTTCCAAGACAGGTCTCTGAAGAGCTTCTCATAACAACTGGAGGACTGAAGAGTTTACTCACTGACCACCTAGCTCATTACTCATCAAAATGCAATCTGATTTAGGGCTCCTTGTTGGAATAGCTACAACATCAAGACCAGACTTGCTGCATTCTGGGAGGATCACAACTTTTCTTAACTCCTTTGTCCCAGATTTGGGACAGTACCGCCCTCATTCTGGATATCCTACAGAAATGTTAGTAAAACCTTCCTAACTATCCTGGCAGAAACCTTCAGCAATACCTTTCCTGCAGACATTGTGATTTAGCATGTAATTATCTCATCATTCAGTGTAAAACAGAAACTGGAAACAAAGCACAATTAAAAGGCTGGTGAGAGAAGAAAGCCATTCTAGACAAAGGTGATTGTTTAGAACATTTGCTCTTACCCTGAAACCAATTGCTCATCAGTTAGAGGACATTGGTCTCTGAAATGGGAACATGGCCATAAACACAAAACAAAACACAACAGGAGAAAATAAACGAGGCAAGTAGACAAAATACAAAGGGAAAAAAAAAAGAAAGGAAAAAAAAAATATTAAAACTCAGGATGAACTATTCAGAGTTAAACTCCTGTAAAGGAAACAGAACTATTGAGAAGAGTCAAAAGTTAATGGCAGGTGTCAAAAGTTAATGGTAGGTGAATTCTGGGGAATTTACTGCAGGCTCAAAACAGGCATTTGAGTCCTCTCTGGCTGCTGCAAGGCATTCCCACATAAGAGCTGCAGTTGCACAGTAATTCTTAATCCATGCTTACCTTAAGAGAGAACAGAAGAGGCTGCAATCAGGTTTCAAGCAGGTTCTAAACTGTGGTTTCTTTTCTAAACTATTCCTAGTGTATTCCTCAAAGGAACCTCCTGTACAGCCTCAATTGTCCCCACAGCTCTTTCATAGTTGCTTCTGGTGCTTCCATACCCACAAGATTTAGAGGATGCCAAACATTTATTGTTGCATGCACACCCAGGATTCTGCCCAGGGCTTTGCACACAGAGCTGCTGCTGTTGCTCCCCCTCCCCAGGATCTAAAGAACAGGTAGAAGCCCAGCCAGACACACAGCACAAGCACAAAGTCATTCTCCTCCCTGTCTGCCCCAGTCAAAAAGCAAAAACTTAGGAGAAGCAGGCTGAAACAGTTTTAAAATCAAAGAACCTGAAAACTTTCTTTACAGCAGATACAGAGGGAGGCTCTGATAACAGCTTTATTGACTTTTATGTCAGAAAAACAAACCCCTGTTTTAATTTCAACAGTCAACTGCTTTTTGTTCCCCAAATAACAAAGGGGGGGAAAAGGACTTGTTTCCTGAAACAAACTCCTTAACTATACTAAATAACTAATCTGATCCAAGTTTTATTCTGTCCATTTTAGACAGAGGAGACAAAATGTAAACCTCAAACAATTATTTAATCCAAAAGACAGTAGATTTCTAGCGGTCAGGTTATAAAGGGAACCTAGAGCAATCCCAAATGGCAAACAACACAAAGAGGGTGATAGGCCAGGAAGGGTGTCTCAGAGGATGGAGGGATAAATGGAAAATCTCACAGAAAGGAAGCCTTTCAGCACAAACATGAGGAGGAACACTGGAGTCCAGTGAAAGAGGGACAGAGGATACAGAAACGCTATCACAGAACTACTGTTTGTTAGAAAGGGACATTTATGGCCTTGTTTGTCACTAACTTGGGGGGTTTTGTAACAGAAGCAGTTGGCCAATTAATGACATCAGTGCTGTCAAACTTGATGAAATCCTTCACTTAGTGATGCCACTAAAAAATGCAAAGCCTGGTGTCAAAAACGTTACTACAAATGCAACTTCACAAGAACATTTGCTTGATCACTACACCAGCATCAGAAAAACTACAAAAACCTTTCAAACCAATTTAAGCAAACATTATCTTATGGCTTCAAAGGAGTCATTGCCTCACATTTTTACCAGAGGAAAAAAACCAAAATCAACAGAAACCAAACAATTCCAGCCTGGCAGGCATTTCCCTAAGCTGTGAGAGGTGTGTGTTACTGGTAAAACACTCAACACTGAAGGATGTTTCTGAAGAGAGCAAACATGAAAGGCTAAGAGAAGCCTACAAAAGAGAGACACTTGACAGGCAATTTGTTTTGACAGTGACAAATTCTTCTGAATACCTTTTTGCTGCCATCAACACACCGAAACAACTTCTGCCGCTTGACTTGGTTTGAAAAGAAACAAAAAAATCTATACTCTGAGGACCCAAACACACAACTTCACTGGGGAGGAATTAATAGAGGCAAATACACATCAGTGGCCCAGAGGCAGGATTGTCATGAATAGGCTACAATTGTCCCTGAAAGCCAAAGAGCACACCAGCGACCAGGAAATTGGACTCCAAAGGCTAAAACAGAGATCAAATTATCCATCCAAACAGGCTCCATGGAAATGGAGAGTTAAGGCACCTCAACTGATGCAATTCTGCCCTTTCTGAGGCCATAATACATACACCTCAACTGCTCCAGAAGAGCCTAGAAAAGTGGATCTGCCTTCCCATAGCTTGGGGGAAAAAACAACAGTGAACCTTATCCAGGATGCAACTGGTGCTAGCTCACTAGCAAATTCAAGATAGCCATTCAGTATAATAAAGCACAAATCAAATCCTCTTAACTACTGCAGTAACAAGAGAAATCTGAAATAACCTTTGCTACTGAACAGGAAAGCATGGGAAAGCATGTGCTGGACCCCAGCACTGGCCTCTAGCACAGTCAACACTTTCAGAGCAACATAAATATTTTTCTTCTTCTATTTCCCTTCAGGTATTAGGCAGCTACAGACAGATTCACAGGAGATAATAGTAAGAGACTTCCTGCTGGTAGACCTGTGTTGTTTGACACCTCAGTTTCATCTCACTTGATACAAGGCTTACAAACACTGACTTCTGGAAGTCAGGGAAGGCTCTGCTGCACTAATTTGTTTGTATTGATTACACAAACCTGTACAAGTGTTAAGTTCTTTCTTCTGAAGATCATCACTGCAGAGGGGGATTTCTGCCTTAATATCCTGCTGTTCAGCACTTCAGAACTCTCAGCCTTTGCACTTAGTGAACTCAGCTGAGAAATCAGAAATTCTTTTAAACACTAAAAGTTTAATTACAAATATCTGAGACTAAGGAGATTAAGTCCTGACTTTCAAACCCAGAGTTCTGGCCACCACTACCACGACATAACCTAAACCCTTAATGTAGGTTACACACCAGCACATCAAACCTACCTAACATCAGCAGTTTTCTCATCTGACCACAGTTTGAAAGGACAGCAGCTTTTCCTATATGACCAGTAGCCATGGTTCACACTAATTCAGCACCATGGGCAACACCCAGCGCAAACATTCAGCGCTTTGCTCACCCTGCCCAAACGGCAGAGGCAACAGGAATCAGCCCTGGGCAGAAACTGCTACCATTCCATCACCATCTTCATCTATGTAGGGAAATAGCAGAGCCAGGCTCTGGAACAGCAACCAGCAAAATCCCTGAGATAAGTAGTCGATGTGTGCATTGACCCTTCCTCATGTGCTGCCATCCACAGCACAGCCTGAAGCACCTTCACCAAGCTTACAGACCCAGGGCTTGCTCCCGCTGGAGCTGTCCCTCTGCTGCACATGACAGAAGGCTGCACCTGAAGGTTTCAGATACACCAGAAGAGGAAAAAGACAAATGACTTGAAGCAAAATGTGTTTTCATGGGATGCCAGTCCTAGGAAAAACACAGAAACTTATCTAGTCTGCTGTCATGGGCAACTTTAACTGCAGCTAACCCATTCGCAGGCATAAAGTTAAACAAAACCTTACATTTTGCAAGGCTAGAATCTAAATTTCCTTTTTAGGGGCAACTGCTGAGCACTTTTTTACTGTTATGTGAGAGAAGAACAGCAATTCCCCCATTTTATTAACATTGGAGATTAAAACACACATCACAGAAAAAGATCTGAAACTGAACTACAGGCCAACAGGAAAAAAAAAAAAGAAAAAAAAAAGCCTTTTTCTTTCCCAGATTTGTCTCCTATCCCATAGTGACAAATTTAGAATGCTGCAGCAGATCTCAGATTTCACACACACAGACTAATTAGACGAGTCATCCCTATGCACTGCCCCTTTTCACTGCATTTGTTACCCGCCGAGTTCCTGTAACTGCAAAAACCATCCCCAAGTCTCAAGTTTCCTTTTGAGCTCCTATTTCACCCCACAGACACAAAGGCAGCTAGATCTGAAGGAATAAAACTTAGTCACTCCTTAGTGCACTCATATAACAAGTACATGAGCTAGGGAAGAATCTCAGGTGACTGAAGAATGTAGCTGGTTAGATGGAGGCAGGTAAAGGAAAGTGGGATTTTGCCAAAGGATTAATACTTCTAGTTTTGAAAGAGTGATGTTGTCTTCCTAACAAGCACAAAATACCTGACCTGTACCTTGTCCAGAACACAACAGATTCAGCATTCCCACATACATAGACTCACAGAATTGTCAGGGCTGGAAGGGACCAAAAGGATCATCCAGTTCCAACCCCAATGCCATGGGCAGAGAAACGTCACACTGTGGCTGCCCTGAGCCACATCTAGCCTGGACTTAAAAACATGCAGGGATGAGGCTTTCACCACCTCCCTGGGCAACCTGTTCCAGTGTCTCAGCACCTTTGTGGTGCTTCTTCCTAACATCTAATCTAACTCTACTCTGCTCTAGCTTGGATCCATTCCCCCTGGTCCTATCACTACCCTACACCTTAAAAAGTCCCTCATCAGCTTTCTTGTAGGCCCCCTTCAGATATTGCAAGGCCACAGTAAGGTCTCCTCAGAGCCTTCTCTTCTTTAAGACGTGAGACATTCCTCATTACTAAGCACTAATTTGTTCTATGTGTAATTAAATAATTTTGTGGCAGGTTATCTTCTACATAGCCGGAAAGAATTTGCCTACTGAACTAGGAGGAGAGAGCAAGAGGTCACCTCCCCTCTGTTTCAAACTCTGGGGTAAGGAGAAATGTTTTCCCCCCTACCTGGAATCCCCATCTTGATCTTCTGTGGTATCTCCAGAGCTGTTCACAGCATATCGACTCCTTGGTTTATCTGAAGCAAAGAATAAGTAGATTGTCCCTTTAAAAAGTTGGTTTTCAAGTCTGTATGTGAAGAGAATATTTGTCTGTGTCCTTTAAAAAAAATTATCCATAAGGTAGACCTAAAAATGCAGGTGCAGAAATCTCTTTCTTTTTCAGGTAGATGAACTGTATCTTGTTTATTTTTTTTTATTCTCACAAACAAAAAAAACCCAACCAAACAAACAAACAAAAAACCCAAAACAATAAGAGAAAGATATTTTTCATCTTTAGGGGATAAAGAAGAGGAAGTAAAATATTCATAGAACCAGATTTTCTCCCAAGTGCCAGGTAACAGTTTGCAGTTCAAGAGGGTCAAAGATAAAATGCCAACCAATGCATCTCCCTCAACACTCCTCACATTTGTGACAACGACAATTCTCCAGTGTCCCCTCCAGCAGGCACGGCCATCAGAACCCTTCACCCACAAAAAACAGGAGGGGAAGGCAGGGAAATAGGCAGTAAGAAAACCCCAATTATCTTTTCAGATTTCACCTTTAAAAAGACATTCAAAGCTGATTCTCTCCTGGTCAAAACTGCCTCCCAGAGGAAAGAGAGGTGTCAAACCTCTAATGACATACAGCAGTATACCCAAGACACAACTCAAACACCCTCAGCACCCTGCAGCACCCTTGGGTCACACACCGAGGCACTGGCCCACTGGTGAGGCCAGCTAGGACACTGACCCTGACCACATCCATCCTGCCTCAGCCCCCACAGCCCCCTGGCTGCAGGCACAACAGATCACGGCCCAAGGTGCCATCCTGGATCAGGAATCTTGGAGGAAAAGGCACAAACAGCACTGGCTCCACAGCAGACTGATAGTCCTTGCAAGGTCCCATGTTCCCATTTTCCAGAAGAGATGAAACTTCTCTGCCCCATTATTCAACACAAGTAACCAAAAGCTCTTCCACCCTTTACTGGTTAAAGCTCATTTAGGGTCTCTGCCACATCACTGCCTTCACCTTTCACCCTGCCTCCTCTTTCCCCTACAGCTCTTAAATCAACAAAGCACCTGCCCAGTAACACCTGGCACTAAATTGGTTTGATTAACACGGAGTAGGAGGGGTGCCAGGCCCTCACAGTGGATGGCAAATGTGGTAAGTGCCAAGCCCCTCAAAGCAGATATGAGATGTGGAGGGGCGTCAGGCCCTCACGGTGG
>VWZE01020227.1:48989-72764 GCA_013396675.1 Eubucco bourcierii
TAAGATGGGGGGGCTGGGTGGTACCAGGCCCTCACGCCGGGTATGAGATGCGCAAAGGCTGCCAAGCCTTCATAGTGAGCGTTAGATGTGTAAGGGATGCCAGGGCACCGGAGGGGTATAAGATCTGTGAGGGGACCGGGCCCTCACGGTGTGAAGAGCGTGGGTCCGAGGGGTGCCAGGCCCCTACGAAGGGGACGACGAGTTGGTGTGAGCTACCGGGCCCTCACGGGGGTTCCGGGGAGGAGCCAGGCCGGGGCGGAGGCTGCCGCAGCCGCCGGGGCGTCGCGCACTTACTGGCCTGAGCGGCGGGGGGCTCGGCGCCGCGCTGGAAGGGAAAGCGGAAGAGTAGCTTGTTGCCGCGGCTGCCCGAGCTCACCAGGATAACGCTGATGGGGCTGGTGCTCTCGCCCATGCCGGCGCGCCGCGGCCCGCAGGAAGGGCCCCGCGGCTCCCGGCTTCCGCTTCCGCCGCTGCCGCCGACCGGCTGCTGGAACGGCCAATGCGCGGCCGAGCCCGGGGCCGCTAGCCGCATCCAGGCCTCCCGACAGCGAGCACAGCGCAGCCCAGCGCAGCCCGTCCCAGTCACGCAAAGCCCTGTTCGAACCAGCGCCCCGCGGCGCCGGCTCCCAGTTCAGCATCTCATGTACCTGCAGGCCTGTCCCCCCCTGCAGCCCAGCGCTCCCAGTTCAGCACCTCATACACCTGCAGCCCTGTCCCCCACTGCAGCCCAGCGCTCCCAGTTCAGGGTAGTACTTAGCATGGACACCAGTCCCCATTCCACACACGGACACTGTTCCTTATTCCCGGTTTATTCCAGCGATTTGCATACCCACAGCCAGCACTTTCCAGCTCACCCTAGTGCCCCCAGTTCACACAGAATCACAGCCTGGTGGAGGTTGGAAGTGCTCTCTGAAGATCATACAGTCCAGTCCAATCCCCCTGCTAAGGCAGGGTCACCTACAGCAGCTTGCACAGGACGGTGTCCAGGCAGGTTTGGAGTGACTGCAGAGATGAAGACTCCACCAGTGCCCTGGGCAGCCTGGTTCAGTTCAGCCCCAACAGCCTGCCAGCCCGGGAGCCCTCGTGCCAGGTGCAGGAGGCATGTGCTGCCCATTGCCACTTCTTTGGGTCATTTGTCACTGTTCAACCACTTCGGTCATTCACATCTCCAGAACTTCACTACAAGCTGGTGGCAAACAGCAGCAAGGGCTTGTTGCTGTCTCCTGCGCCAACCATCACAGGGTGCCCGTGGCTGGGGCAGGCTGTGGGGCAGTCACCCCTTAGTTCCCCATGCCCACGGAAGGGCTCGCTCAGTCTCATCTCTTGGTGCTTCACAGCACTGGTACAACTTGCACCAGTGGGTCCTCTACATTTACTCCTGCCTCTAGGTCAGGGAGGGGAAGTTACTTCATCTTACTTTGTGTTTAATAAATCAAAAATTACCAGCAATTAAATTACAGCAGGTCCTGGGGGCTGGATCCAAACTGCCTCTATTTGAATGTGTTGCTTAGGGGGTTGAATGCTCTCATATAGCCAGGCTCTGTATGCTGCTCTGCTATCCCCCACTGGGAGGATGCTGGAAAGAGACGTTGACTGAGGGGGCAGATGAGCAATCCCCCTGCCCCACAGGGGTACACTGTGCAGAAGTGTTGGCTGAGGGTGCAGATGAGCAATCCCCTTCCCAACCCAGGGTACACTGTGCAGAGGTGTTGGCTGAGGGGGCAGATGAGCAATCCCCCTGCCCACCAGGGGTACACTGTGCAGAGGAGGTGGCTGAAGGGGCGGATGAGCAATCCCCCTCCCACCCAGGGAATACTGTGCAGAGGTGATGGCTGAGGGGGTAGATGAGCACCCAGGCCTAATCTGTGGGGCCATTCTTCACCAACCCTCTGATAACAATTGCAGCAAGAGAAGGTGTCACTGAGGGGAGAGACTTGTCTGAGGGTGATTAAAGAGCAGTCTCATTATCATGGCAGAGCATTCCTCCCCAGCCAGTGCTGGGCAGCTGTGTTAAACCTTCCCAGTGTGTCTGCCTTGAAGCATAGTTTTACTTTCTTAATTAATAAATTACAGATCTATCTGTTATGTCCAGCTCTTGGAGGCTGCAGTTTACTTAAAGCAAAGTGATGCATCTTCTTTGAGCACTGGTAGGAAAGGAAAGAATAAAACCAGGATTTATATTCCACTTTGAATATTTCCAAAACTTAATATGCCCCGAACTTTTCAGAGCTATATCCAACTTATCCATGGGAATTCCCTTAAGGAGGATGCAACCCCTGAGGAGAGTACGGGCCTATGGGGAAAATTATCCTTGGTCTCATGGTGGTGCCATTCAGCTGGTCACTGAATTTATAGTCAGAGATGATGGAAATTGTAATCCCACTTTTATATCAGGGCCTATTGATTGCTTCTGTCATTCAAAATGAGAAACTCTGGCAGCCTACTTTTGGAAGAGGATTGAAAAAGACCCATGTTGATACTAAAAGTCACCTCTGGTGACATTTTGCAGCTTCATGACAGAGATTCATCCTCTGCCCAAGGGTGGACGTTCTGCAGTGGGTTTGTGAATCACAATTCTGAGAAGCAGCAGCAAGAGAGGAAGGAAGGCAGGTCTGCTGGGATTCCCCAGAGGACACAGCTTTGATCTTGCTCCTGTGACAGAGGAACATCAGCAGTCATGTCACCCATCTCCTTGCATTGCTGAGGCCAGTACCTCCACATCTCACTGCCCTGTGCGCATCTGGAGCACTGGGATGGAGGAAGTTAGCTGAGAGGCCCATGCAAAGACAGGGACAGTCACTCTTCATGTCACTTTGGGGGGATATTGCTGAGGATTATGCTTTTCCTGCCAGTCACGTTCCTGAGCTATTCCCATAACCAGGGAAGCCTTTATCCTGGGCAAGCAACCTCCTGCTATCAAAAAAAAGTCATCTCCTGGCTGCTCTGGCCTTGTGCTAATGGAAGAGGAACTCAGCAAATTAATTCAATTTGCATAACAATTTCAGCTCCGATGAGCCCTCCTGCATGGGCATCGCTATTCATCATGCTTGCACTGTCTTTGAGCCCAAAGTTGTGGCATATCAGAGGTCAGGTTAAGCAGTTGAAAGCCAAAGAGCAAGGAGTCCCCTAGTAGTGAGTGTATATTTAGCAGCATCATCTTTATTTTCAACATAATTTTGCCATGTGACAACTACAAGGTTTTGAAATGTGCCTAGCAAGGGATGATGGACACAGCCTCCCTTGCTACCTCCATCCATTTGCTCTGTCCTCTGCCCTGGCTCAAGGACTCCTGCCAATGCCATCAGAAGCACTTTTAATGCTCTGCACTGCATCTGTGTAGCCAGAGAGAGTTAGCTCCAGGTTTTCAGTGGCCATGTGTGGCATCTGTCAAAAGGAGGACATACAAAAAGCACTTCCTTATGGTGGAGTGATTGTCCTGGCTGGGTCTCAGATGAGTTCTCTGTTCTATCCCCTCTTGAAGTGAGATACCAAGAGATGTAAATTACCCAGCCAGTGGACAGAAGTGCTGAGGAGGCTGTGCTACTGAACATAATCCTCATGAAATCCCAGACGTTGGCCTCCTCAGAGGGGGTGATAATACAAGGTCCCCAGACCCAGCTAGACTTGCAGACCAAGAAGTATTGAGTGCTTTTTTTCCTGCTCTTTGGGAAAGCCAAAGGATTCTCCTGCTTCATGTTACAGACAACATGCAAAGAGGCTTAAATTCAGAGTTAAATTCAGAACTCTTCAGAATTAAATCACACTCGGAGTATGCCAGAGTTCTTCTGCAAGCACCACTGCAGCCACCAGGACAGTGGGGAGAGTTCAGAGAATACAGAACCTGCTGTCTGACCTCATCCCTGCCACCTCTCTAGCACTACTGATTCACTCTTACCTGATTCCATGGGCTTGGTGGCAGAATCACAGCCTCGTAAGAATGGGATCTATTTGTAGTGAATGTATCAACTCCTCTAGGATGCAGCCTACCCAGAGGCACTGGAGAAGCCTCCACAGCAAGCACCGCACATTGGAGCCTTGCTCCTGCCTCAAACTCAGCAGCTGTCAGCAGTTGGGTTCCCGTGCCCAGAAGCACAGCATAGCAGCACCCTGGCTCCCAGGAGAGGCTCCAAGTTTGGTCTATGCTCCTATGTGACATGTTGGGTGATGTGATTGCACTGGTACAGATAACCATAGGCTGGACATATTCCAATGCCTGTGTGACCCAAGTGTCACTAGATCTCTAGAAAGGCTTCTCTCTAAGCAGGGCAACCATGTCTGGATAGAACCTTCTGTAGCAGTTGGTGGCATTGCTGTGAAGCACAAACATATCTTGATGAGCCACCTGGCTTATATATATCAACCTTCTGCATGCAAATGTGAGAGGCCATTTGACCAGGGAACACTCTGCCTGGACCAGCAGCTTCCAGTGCAAGCTACCAGCACTCCATGGTGTATTCAGCTGCTGCTGTTTATCAGAGTAGCAGGGAGATTTACCTCTGCTTTATGTGCTGGCAGGATATTCATTCCCTGAGGTTCAGCAACCACCATCTCCAGTAGAGTATTTCTTTGACATTTTGCCCACTTATCTGTGATTACAGACTTGTGCTGGTCTTCCCTTTGCCTCTTTGGTTCTTCACCCATAAAGTGTGCCCATAGCCTGAAGCTATAACCCATCTAAAGTGGGACCAGGCTTTCTGTCTATGGTGGGACCAGGCTTTCCATCTGTGGTGGGACCAGGATTTCCTGTGCATGTCCAGTACATGGCACAGTGTACCTCAGTACTGGCTGTGGTGCTGAGGGCTTATGCACAGTGCTGCTAGTGGAGTAAGATCTCACAGAAATCAAATACGTGCAGTAGGAGACATTTAATGATGGAAAGATTCTGACTGGGCTTTCTTGCACACATGCTTTTTCAAGGACCCTATTTAACTCCACAAATTCCTTCTCCCTGTATCCACAGGATCATGCCTACTGGTGTTGGTAGAAGCAATCTTGACTCGGGATTGTATCCCTAATTCTTTGCCAGAGACTGGCAATGTGAAGTCCTGGCAGTGCTAAAGCAAATGGCAAAATTTCCACTGATTGCCACAAAATCAGAATTGTCCCCACTCTGATCACACTGTCTCAGGCACTCCTCAGGAATCATTTTGTACAAGATACTGGGCCATGTGGTAGCCACAAATGGAGTGCACAAGATAGCACAGCCAGGTCCAGTCTCTTGTTCACACATGTGAAGAGAGGCAGAAAAGAATATTTTTCTCCTGTCTCCTTAAGCATGTTTGAAATCCACCTCATCTTAAAGATGCATCCTAATGCTCTATTCCTGGAATTTTCCAGCATGGTCTCCCTGCTCATGTATCAAACCATGCCCAGACAATTTCTTTGGGCCACACAACCATGATGTTAAGAAGCCAGAAGCTGATAAGGTCAGCAAGCAAGGCTCTGACCCTTCCTGAAGGAGGCATTGTTTTGTGGAGAGATAAGAGTCTCCCACTTCTAAGGGTGGGCCTCTGGGGTGACCAATGAACGTGGACAGGCGCCAAGGTCCCCTCTCCCCTTCCTCTTTATAACCAGGGCTGCCAGAGCAGTCAGTCCAAACCCACTCTGAGCCTTCATCGCAAAGAGCCTCAGCCTGCACCCTCCTGCACAATGACGCTGACTCAATCCGAAAAGGCTGCCGTGGTCACCATCTGGGCAAAAGCAGCTGCCCAAGCTGAGGCAGTGGGGACAGAATCGCTGGAGAGGTAAGGCCCTCAGAACCCCTCTTAGGGAGGCTTCTTCTCTGGCTTTGCTGTTAGGGTCCATCTTGTGTAAAACTTGCAAGAGCACGCTGTGTCTGGTGGGAGCTGATGAATGGCCTCTGTATGCTAGGTAATTGTCTGCAATGATTTCTGTGCTACTAAATGTTAATAGATGGCTTCAAAAATCTTACAGCCAAACATCATTTTGTAAGCAACTCTAATGGCTTGTTTCCCATTACAGCAATTCAGAAGAATTCACAGCCAGGAGCCCTGGCTAGGAATTCAAGGCCATTCAGTACTCAGTGTCCTGGAAACAGGGCTGCTGTCACTGTTAGGAAATGAACTGGAGGTGGTTTATTGCACAAGTGCTGTAATTTCTCTTGTAATTCCTAGGCATTAAGAGAGTAGTTGTCCACTAAATTCGCTGAACATTCCCATGTCACTGTTACAGTTGATCAAGTAGCAAAGTGCTAGGAAGCAAGCCAACTGGACCTCCCCTCCATGGAGTACAGCACACTGATCCAAAAGATCATATAAACTAAGGAGGTTTGGAGATGGCTCTGAAATGATGAAGTGATTCAAAGTTATTTAAATGTTATTTACAGCTCAGTATCAAGTACTGTGACACATTTTCTAGGACTCATATTCATTCTGGGCCTCCCAGTTCAAGAAGGGCATAGAACTGCTTGAGACAGTCCAGCACAGAGGCACAAAGATGATTAAGACAGTGGAACATCTCTGTTACAGAGAGAGACCGAAGGAGCTGGGGCTTGGAGAGGAGGAGCCTGAGGGGTGACCTCATTAATGTTTATAAATATTTAAGAGTACCAGGAGGCTGGAGCCAGACTCTTCTCAGTGATGCCTAATGCAAGGACAAGGGGCAATGGGTGGAAATTGAGGCATAGGAAGTTTCATGGAAACACGAGGAGGATTTTTTTTTTCCCTGTGAGGGTGACAGAGCACTGGAACAGGCTGCCCAGGAGGGTTGTGGAGTCTCCCTCTCTGGAGATATTCCAAACCCAGCTGGATGTGTTTCTGTGTGATCTGCTCTAGGTGACCCTGCTTTGGCAGGTGGTTGGATTGGATGAGCTTTCAAGGTCCCAGACCCTGACATTCTGTGATTCTGTGGTTCTGGTTCATTTAGCTCACCTAAGTTTGAAGCTCCTGCAGACTGGCTTGCAATGTAATAAAGGAAATTCTGAGCCAATTTGAGGCTTTATCTTAAAAACATCCCCCCCCCTTCCCCAACCCAAAAGTACAATAAGTTTTAAATTCTTTCACATAGTGCATAAGAGGTTTGTCACAGAATCAGAGAACTTTAGAGGTTGGAAAGGACCTCCAGAGCTCATCCAGTCCAAATCCCCTGCCAAGCAGGATCCCCCAGGGTAGTCTGCACAGGAATGCAACCAGGCAGGTTTTGAAAGTCTCCAGAGAAGGAGAATCCACAGCCTCTCTGGGCAGCCTGTTCCAGTGCTCCATCACCCTCACTGTAAAGAAGTTTCTCCTCACGTTGAGGTGAAACCTTCTGTGAGGAGAAAGACCTTCCAAGCTGCCACAGCTCTGTTAGAGCCACTGAAGAATGCAGTCCTGGCAGCTTTACCTTGCACTCACTCTGAGGTTTTCCCATTGCATGCCTGCCATTTGCACCACTGAATCTCATCCTCCTCTTCTCCTCCAGACTTTTCTTCAGCTACCCCTCAACGAAAACCTACTTTCCTCACTTTGATCTCAGCCAAGGCTCAGCTCAGCTTCGTGCCCATGGCTCTAAGGTCATGAATGCCATCGGGGAAGCTGTGAAGCACCTGGATGACATCCGAGGCGCTTTGGCCAAGCTCAGTGAGCTCCATGCTTACATCCTCAGGGTGGACCCTGTGAATTTCAAGGTAAGCCAGCACAGAGGTTTGCAGGGTTGGAAACAACCATCACAGACTTAGGTCATCTTGGCTGATGGCACCTTGATCCCTACCTGCACAGCCGTGTCGCTGCTTGCTCCCCACCCTGATTTTAAACTTGAGGTTGGATCTTTTAGTGGAAGATCTGGTCTAGCTGAAGGAAAGAGCTGCTTGGGGTGGGGGTTGTGTTAGACAGACTTGAGTCTGCTCTGCCTTCGTTGTAACCTATGACTCTCCTTCACATCTCAGCTTGTATCACCTGTCTTAGGAAATTGTGAACATTTCCACTTTGTTTCATTTCCCTGAGGTGAGCAGGGGATGTTTGGAAGAGGGAGTGGGATCCAGCAGTGCCTTTTGCCCTGTGCTGAATTCAGCTCTGCTTCTTCACACGTATCACCAACTGTCTGGTTGGGGCACACAACTGTTATCCCAGAGGGTGCAGGGAGTCTGTTGCAGACCCCTAGACTGACATCTTCTCCTGACTGTGGTGGATTTCATCTTGTTTACCCTTGCAGCTGCTTGCACACTGTATCCTGTGCTCCCTGGCCAGCCGCTATCCCAGTGACTTCACCCCAGAGGTTCATGCTGCGTGGGACAAGTTCCTGTCCAATGTTTCCTCTGTCCTGACTGAGAAGTACAGATAAAAGGCCTCCAGAGAGGCTGAGGGATGCACATCCATGGTGCATCCCAGCTGCCAGGCTGTGGGGTACTCTCCCCTTCCTATGCATCCCTCTCAAATCCCCTGTGCTTGGTCATTTGCAAAACCCAATAAACAGTGCAAACCTGAGCTGCAGTCTCTGTGCATTCCTCTCCATGTGTTCCTCCATCTCAATGTTCAGGAAGGGGTGTTCTGACATGTCTACACAACACAGAGAGGGGAATAGTAAGCTGTGTAAATTTCAGTGCTAACTCCTCTATTAGGGAATTTGTGGGCTAATCCTGAGTTATAGAATCACGGAATGCTTTGGGCTGAAAGGGACTTGTAGAGTTCACCTAGTCCAGACCCTTGCAGTCAGCAGGGATATCCCCAACTAGACCAGGTTGCTCAGAGCCTTATCAAGTCTGACTCCAAATGTTTCCAGGTAGGGGTCCTCTCTGGGCAACCTCTTCCAGTGTTCCACCACCCCCATGGCAAAGAACTTCTTCCTAATCTCCAATCTAAATCCACCCTGCTCTAGTGGTGGTCTAGTTTAAGACCATTTAAGACCATTGCCCTTGTCCTACTGCTTGTAAGCAGTCCCTCACCACCTTTCTTGTAGGTCTCCTTCATCTTCACTGACAGAGCTACTAAACAGCACTGGTGCCAGTACTGACCTCCGAGGAACACCACTTGTCATCTGGACATCAAGCCAATTCCTTATCCACTGACCAGTTCACCCATTGAATCCATGTCTCTTAGGCATAGAGAGAAATTCTAAGCTGTGTAAATTCAGTGGGAATAACACAGAACAGAGCAGAAGCCCAGGAGAGGCTAAAGCTCTGTTCCTGCTGCTGCTCACCAAAGGTGTGTCAGCCAGAGACTCTTTCCACACTGACCAGGAAAATGCTGTTGCCATGTCAGGACCCAGGGTGGTTTTGGTCTGGCCTGTACCAAACCCGTCACAGCCTGTCTGTGAGCAAAACTTGGATTGCCATACATAGTGATGTGCCCACGGTGATGCTGGGTATTGTCTTCTCATGCTCCTCTCCGTGGTCCATGGACAAGGTATGCCTGATGTCCTTCATGAACACTTTGGGCTATTGCACCTGCTAGGCAGGTTTGGTAAGGGCACCATCCCCTCAACTCGACATCTCTTCTGTTTATATGGAGAAATTTACCTTCATTTGAAGTTTGGGAATACTGGTGGCCACAGGAGATCAGTGTAGACAGCACCTGAGTGCCCATAAAGTCCCAGATTTTCCCCACAAAGCAGTGACAGGGAAGAACACAGAACTGATGGTGACCCTGGGGGCCAAGCAGAGATCCTCCACACATAGCTGTGGTGGATTAGCTACAGTGGGCAACTGGGCATTACACTCACTTGACCCCCTGAAAGGAATGAGAAGGAGAGGAAAGGAAGAATAAAAGCAAGGGGAAATTTTGGGGTCAAGACAAATAACTAAACAGAAATAATGGTTTAGTGAGTGAAGGATAAGTGGGAGAAGAGGGAAGAAAACTGAACAAAAGAGATGATACAAAGACATTCGCTCACTGCCTCCCATGGACAGACTGATGTCCCGCTGGTATGTGAGCAGAAAAGATAGGAGCTCCCCTAAAATCCCCTCTTTGCCCTGTCATTGATGAGCATTGCTTTCATATGACATGAAACACCTCTTGAGTTAGCTTGGGTCATCTGCCTGGTCACAGAATCACACAGAATCACAGACATTAGAGCTTGAAAGGGACCTCATAAGATCATCCAGTCCAACCCCGCTGCCAGATCACCCAGGGCAGGTGACGCAGGAACACATCCAGGTGGGTTTTAGATGTCTCCAGAGAAGGAGACTTCACAACCTCTCTGTGCAGCCTGCTCCAGGCACCAGTGACAAAGTTTCCCCTTCTGTTCCCATGGCACCTCCTCTGCTTCAGCTTGCCCCCAGCACCCCTTGTCCTATCATTACATGTTCCTGAGCAGTCTGGCTCCATGAGCAGTGAGGGCAGCCCTCAGGCTCCTCTGCTCCCAACTCCCAGCCCCAGCTCCCTCAGCCTGGTCTCACAGGGACATGTTCCACTGCATGCAGCAGCTTTGGGGTTCTGGGATGGACTCTTTCAAGCAGCTCCTTGAAGTTCTTCTTGAAGTGAGGGGTCCACAACTGGACACAATTTTCCAGAGGTGGTCTTGACAGGGCAGAGTAAAGGGGGAGGAGAACTTCTCTTGACCAATTAACCATAGACTTTCTAATTGACCCCAGGATACCATTGGCCTTTTTTGTCACAAGGGCACATAGCAGCTCATGGGCATCCCTCCGTGGACCAGAGCCCATAGGTCCCTCTCCTCCACAGTGCTCTCCACAGCTCAATCCCCAGCCTGTGCTGGTCCATGGGGCTGCTCTTTCCCAGATGCAAGACTCTATACTTGCCCTGGTTGTATTTCTTTCAATTTGTCCCCTTCTCAACACTCCAGCCTGTCTAGGTCCTTTCAGCACAGCCTGAGGGGCTGTCAGCCTCCCCTCCCTCTGTGCCGTCAGCCAGGTTGTCGCTGAGTGGATTTAACAGTACTGGTCCCAGTGCCCACCCTTGAGGGACCCCACTAGATACATGCCTCCAACTAGACTTGTGTCACGTTGTGTCCCCTCTGCACCACAAATCTATTTCCTGGGGAGAAAGTGAGAAGCAGAGAGAGCCTCGATGCTGTGCAGAAGCCAGAATGCCAGGGTGTTGTCAGGGTTGGTTTGGGGACAAATTTAAAGCACAGCACCACTAGAGATGGTGTGAAGAAAATAATTTATCAGGTTACATCCACTGCTCATATCTATCTCAGAGGACTTCTGACATGAAAAAGTGGGTGCAAAATCTTGAGCTCACTCTCATCAACAGCTTCAACTGGCACTGCAAGCAGTGGTCCTCACCTCACAACATTTCAGGGCTGTGTTTGGGCAAGGGGGCAGGAAGGTGCTGCAGAAGCACCGAAGCCAGCAGATTACTCCACATATGTGACCCAGTGTACCAACCACGGTAGGTCTGAAAAGGTTCTGCCTTTGTCTGCAGGGTCTCAGGCAATCTGAATGTTTAAATCCACAGCTTAGAGGGTAGGTCAGCATCTGGTGTGTCCCTCACCCCAAGTTTCTACCTGTGAGTTCATAGACAGGCTGACTGAAGGAGGTGACAGTCACCAACCACCACCTGCCCTGTTGGACCTCACTGCGTTTGTGGGGAGAGGCGGGAGCACACGCTGGGGTGGGTCAAAGGGAAGAAGCCTGGTCCAAGGATGGACTTTGGGAAGAACAAGCAATCAAAAAGGAGGTTCTTTTTGATGGATGTGCTGGAGGATGGAGGACATGAGAGGACAGAGACGAGTGTTGAGCCCACAATGATGCTTATGGAGCTCAGGAGGACCCAGGTCTGGCCAGATGGCATGGTGGCTGCAGACAGGAGCCTTGAGGCCATGCTGGCCACTGAGGCCAAGGATATGGCACCCACGGGTTCTGCCCATGACTGCTGTCGACCATGAGGCAGCCCAGCTGAGTGCTGCCCCCAGCCCCCAACCTGGTGTGGGGCTGGTGCAGGGGAGGAGGGCAGGGGAGTTTGCCCCCCTTGGGGCCTCCCTGGGGTTGGGGCCCCCCAAGGCAGCAGCACAGCCTCTCCCTGGGCCCTGCGGTTGTGGTCCCTCTGCCCCTCAGTACCGATAAGATAAGGCCAGGGTGGAGGTGCCTGCTGCTATAAGAGGTTGTCCCCTGGGCACTGCAGCCACCCAGACCTATTTGACTCTGCCAACCGCCACCATGCTGACCGCCGAGGACAAGAAGGTGATCCAGCAGGTCTGGTCCAAGGTGCAGCCCCATGAGGAGGAATTCGGAACTGAAGCCCTGGAGAGGTGCAAGCCAGATCTGGGGACCCCAGGGGTGGAGGGGGGGGAAAGCAGGTGGGAGTCCCATGGGGGCCTGGTGTGGAGGGCTTCACTGAGGGGCAGCAGCACTGACTCTTCCCCTCTGGCAGGATGTTCTCAGTCTACCCTGCGACCAAGACCTATTTCCCCCACTTCGACCTGTCCAAAGGTTCTGACCAGGTCCGTGGTCATGGCAAGAAGGTGGCATCTGCCTTGGGCACTGCCGTCAAGAGCATAGACAACCTCAGCCAGGCCCTGTCTGAGCTCAGCAACCTGCATGCCTACAACCTGCGTGTCGACCCTGTCAACTTCAAGGCAGGCGGGGGACAGGGACAACGATGGGAGTTGGGACAAGGGGATGAGGGACAGGGGACAGGGACAAGGAGATGAGGGATGTGGGACAAGGGATGGGGGATGGGGACTGGGACAAGGGGATGAGGGACAGGGGATGGGGGACAAGGGATGTGGGATGGGGACTGGGACAAGGAGATGAGGGACAGGGGATGAGGGATGGAGGATGGGGACTGGGACAAGGGGATGAGGGATGGGGGATGGGGACTGGGACAAAGGGATGAGGGACAGGGAATGAGGGATGTGGGATGGGGACTGGAATGAGGGGATGAGGGACGGAGGACAAGAGGACAAGAGACAAGGAAATTTGCCATGGGGACTCAGACAAGGTGATGTGAGACAGGGGACAGGGAATGGAGACTGGGATGAGGGAAGAAGGGATGAGGCACAGGGGATGGGGACTGGGACAAGGGGACTGGGGGACAGGAGACAGGTGCTGAGCCCCGTTTTGCCTTACAGCTTCTGGCACAGAGCCTGCAAGTGGTGCTGGCTGTGCACTTGGGCAAGGATTACACCCCTGAGGTGCATGCTGCCTTCGACAAGTTCCTGTCGGCCGTGGCCGCTGTGCTATCTGAGAAGTACAGATGAGCTGCCACTCGCCCCCTCTGCCATCAATAAAGACACTTCTGCCACAGCACTGTGTCTGTCTGTGCTGGGCTAGGGGGCTGGGGAGGGCTGGACTATCGTGGTGCTCCTGCCAGAGAGAGGGTGCTGCTGGTGAGGTTGGTTGTGGTACCGGGGGACAGCACTGGCCATGGGCTGCCTGAGTGCCCCTCAGAGCTCTGCCTTCTTCCAGCTACCTCAGATTGGGATGTGGTCAGTGCTGATAGAAGGACACAGGGAATGAACCTCAGTCTGGTGCCTTGCTGTGCCTGCATGTCTCAGGAGCACAACCCAAGCAAAATGTGGTCCTTTCCTTGGAGGATTCTCCAAGGGAATAGGATGAATCTCTTCTGGCTCTATCACAGTAGCTGTTTAGGATTTCACTGGAGTTGTTGTGTGAGCTAAGTGCCTGCATGAGCTGCAAAAGTAATCAAACAAGTTCATAGAGTGAAGAAAATACACCACAGACCATTAAGCACCAATACTGTTCTTGGGCTCAAGCCCTTGAGCCACAGGACTGTCTTCCCAGCTGACTGCCAGGGAAGTGCCCCTACACCTGTCTGGGATATCTGATCTTGCCCTGGCACCTGAGCAGGGGTGGAGTGGAACAGGCAGAGTTACAGTCCAGCAAAGGGTAACTGGTTTGGGGGTTTGGACCCCAGATTAAAAAAAAAATCATTGCCTTTGTCACATCATGAGATACTAATCCAGCCCTAAGTTTACTCTGGACTGTGGCACCAGAGATAGGAGATAGGCATTTGTGAGAGATGGAAGACAGTGGTCAGGAGACTAGTGCTTGGAGTGGTTGAGTGCAGGCAGCAGCTGAGCGCAGGCAGCAGCTGGGTGCTGAGTGTGCAGCGACTTGCACAGAAACACAGGGTTGGGAGCCCCTGGGTCACACCAGCCTCTGCTGTCACAAGTGGAATCAGGAATCCACAGCACTTTTCTTCCATCCTCAGACACATCCCAGTCCACACCCCAGAGTCTTCCTGTACTTCATTGACCCCTGTCCCACCAGTCTGAAGGGTTCTTCTGCCTTTGCAGTTTGCCCCTGATGCACATCCAGGCAGCAGACACTTGGGTTCCACTTCTCAGAAGATCACCTCCCATCCTCCCCTCTCTCCCTGCTCTGAAACAGTGCCAGATGGAGCTAATCTCCCCCAAACAGTAATGATAAGAACTGTCAGCCATGGTAGGGGACATGGGTGTGAACTGTCTCCTGCTCTCCTGTGCCAGCTCTCGAACCTGCTGGAAGCACCACAGGCCTCCTCACCCTCCTGTTCTTTCTCACCATCCTCATCTTCTTTGTCCTTCTTGCCCTCCTCACCTTCATCGTTTGGGGCACACAGGGATGCTGTTACCTGCCCTGGCTGTGAACTCCTGCTGCTACAGGCCAGTGCTGTCATCAGCACTCAGCACTGAGCCCTGTGGCTCTGCCCAGTTCCCAAGAGTCAGGGTGATTTGGTGTCCCCCAACGCTTGGGTCAGCACCACATATGCCCAGCAGAGAAGGGTTGTGGCAGGGTCCATCTGCAAAGGGATGTGGCCATGTGTTGAAGCCGGAGATGAGGAGGGCACACACACTTTGGGATACACTGGTTTGGGAGGCACTTAGAGAAACAAGAGCATCAGGTGCAATAGGGTAGATTGGATGAGTGTGTAGGAGCTGTGTGGGATGCCAAGGGGTGCACAGGGGCAAGGATAGCGGATGTGCAGTGCCATGTCAAGTGGCAGTGTGTGCAGGGGCAGTTCACCTGTGTGTGTGGAGGCAGTGTTGGATGGTTTGGTCTGTATGTGTGGGTGCCTGTGGGGCTGTGTGTGGGTGCTGGGGGAGCTGGGCACCCCCGTGGGGCACAGACTCCCACCACACTACTGAAACCACAGTCCCCATGCTGCTGTGCCCACCACCCTGCAAGAATGCATCCAGGCTGTGCCAGCACTCCCTGCAGCGGAGGATCTCACCCAGTACCCGTATCCAAGCCCTGGACACAGTCTGTAGCAGGACAGGGCACACACAGACTCCTCCACCTGTGCCAGTGCAGACCCTGACCCTAAACCTAACCTAACCCTAAGTCTGCATCTTAGCCTAAGACTAAATCTAAGCCTAAACTTAAGCCTAAACCCGAAGCTGAATACTCTGACCAACCTGTGGTTGAGTGGTGCCAGAGGAGTCTGCCCTGACCCTAACTCTACCCACCCGCAGACGGTGCAGTGGGGTTGAGCCCCCCCGCCAGGCCCGGTCCGGTGCTGGGTGCGGTGCCGGCCGGGCGGCGGCGGCAGTGCGCCTGGCCGAGCTCCAGCGGCGTGGCCGGGATCAGGGCGGGCCGGAGGCGGGCGGTGCCCCGGTACCGCATATAAGGGCGGCCGAGGTCGGTGGGGGCACCCGTGCTGGGGGCTGCCAAGGCGGAGCTGACATCATGGTGCTGTCTGCTAGCGACAAGACCAACGTCAAGGGCATCTTTGCCAAAATCGGCGGCCAAGTCGACGAGTATGGCGCCGAGACCCTGCAGAGGTACGTGCCCATTCCCGTCACCATCCCCTCTCCTGTCTGTCTCTGACTCCCTCCCATCTGCCCCCACCCTCTCCCCATCCACAGCTGTCCCTTCGTACCCATCCTCACGCAACTCTGACCCGCTCTGTCCTGCAGGTTGTTCGCCACCTACCCCCAGACCAAGACCTACTTCCCCCACTTCGACGTGTCACCCGGCTCCGCTCAGGTCAAGGCTCACGGCAAGAAGGTCGCGGGCGCTCTGGTCGAGGCTGTCAACCACATCGATGACATCGCTGGTGCCCTCTCCAAGCTCAGCGACCTCCACGCCCAAAAGCTCCGCGTGGACCCCGTCAATTTCAAAGTGAGTGCCCGGGAAGGCATGGCCAGCCCGGCTCCCCTCCCGCACTGCCACCCGCCCCGGCCACCTCCGTGCCTCATCCCTTCGCTCACCATCTCCTTTTGCTTTTCAGCTGCTGGGCCAATGCTTCCTGGTGGTGGTCGCCGTCCACCAGGCTGCTGCCCTGACCCCAGAGGTCCATGCCTCCCTGGACAAGTTCCTGTGTGCCGTGGGCAACGTGCTGACTGCCAAGTACCGTTAAGACAGTACTGTGGCCGGAGCTGGACCCCCACCCTCTGCCAGCCCTCTGACAGCGAGCAGCCAAATGATCTGAAATAAAATCTCTTACATTTGTGCTCCAGCCTTGGTGTCCTGCTCTGGTTGCTTCCTGCGGGGAGGGAGCGGGAGGGATCTGCTCAGCAGTCTGAACTGAGAGTCCCCTCCTGCCAGGTGGGCACACGGAGGAAATGGATTCTGGTTTTGCTGTCTTCGAGAGACGGCAGCGTTTGGATGGTAGTGCCCGGCAGGCAGACTCTGTTCTGCCAGTTGTAGGCAGAGCATTTTCAGGCACTGGTGGAGTGCAACACAAAGAATGTGGCTGGAGTGTGGCTGGAGCTCCCTGCAGCCCCAGCCTGTCCTGCCCTTTCCACCACAGGGATCTCCTCTTGCCCCACCAACCCTCTGCACCCTTTGTCTCTGCCCAGGATAAATTGTGGGAGATGCTTGCAGGAGACAGTGGGGTACAGGGGCTCCAGGTGCCTGTATGGTGGCACAGCAAAGACACCCTGAAGACCTCCACGTGTGAGGACATCTTTCTGTGCCTCCCCAGCACACAAAGGTGCATGGCATGATAAGGATTCTCCTGTTTCCACTTCACACTGCACTGCTGGGGTGTCACTTTGGAGGGTCCTGGGGGGCTGGAGGTTGTGGGAGACAGTTCCCCTGCAAGAGGAACAGACAGGGCTCAGTCCCAGACCCTGCTCTTTGGGCTCTGAACTGCAGTGGGGTGGGGGCTGTCAGGGCAGGAGAAGGAGCACAGGCAGAGCAGCAGTGCTGGATGCTGCTGTGCTGGAGTCTGCACAGCACCCCCACCCCTTATCACAGTCTGCAGCAGGGCGGCCATACTGTGGGGGGCTGATAAAGGAGATCTTGGGCTCTCCCCCAGCTCTGGGTGTGGTGGGAGACAGGGCAACAGATAGTCCAGGGAGGGCTACAACCTGCCAGGTGCTGAGTAAGGGCTGTCTTGACCCTGCCAGGGCTAGGAGGTGGTTTGAGCTGGGGTAAAGATTTGTGAAAGCCCCACGGTACCTGGTGCAAGTACAGCATGGAGCCAAGCCAAACTGCCATGGCAGTCCTTGGCATATGCAAGGATAGACACGGGTGGCTTTCGCTAGCCCCGTGGCCTCCAGTCGCCATCAGTGAATGCACCAGAGGCAGGAGAGATCTCAAATGACTCTGGAGAAAAAAAGGGGACCATCCTGTCCCCACAGTTTCTCCTGCAGAGCACCACAGGCAGTGGTCACCAGACTCCACATGCCCACAGCACCTGAGTACAAGGAGGAGGTCAAGAGAAAGCTGGTCAGGGCCTCACTGACCAACCTGATCCAGCCTTGTATGCAGCAGGGTATCGGAGCAGGTTGCACTCTTCTAGATGCCATCAGACATAGCTGTGGACACAACTCTGCTCTGCAGAGAGCCCCTGCTCCGTGAGGAGCTCACAGAGAAGACGGTTAAGGTGTGGAGCTCAGGGTGCAGGGCAGTGTGGACCAGTGGGAAGAACCAGAATCAAATCCAGCCCGGACCTGGGCTTCATGATCTTGAGTGTGGTGTGTGCAAGAGAGACAAGGTGTAAGAGCAATGCAGGGTACAGGATGTAGGGAAAAGGGTTGGCAGTTGTGCCCCCTGCTTCTCACAGTCTTTTGCTTCCAGCGGTTCCCAAGCTGTGTGGTGTCCTTGGGCAGGACACACTGTGTGGCAGCAGGCAGTGTCCTGGCTCTGCAGTGTTTTCCCAGTGCTTTGCCTGGCCAAAGAACCACCGAGTTCCAGAGAGCTGGCATGAGTTGTGTCCCAGCCATTTGTCCCTGCTGCCACCAGATGGGGACCTCAAGCCGTGGTACCTTATCAGGGCCAGGCAGAAGCTGCAGAGAGCTCAGCTTTGGTCCTGCCTGCGGGGCTCAGCTGGAAGCTCTGAGTAGGGAGAAGCAGGCTGCCAAAATGGGCTTCCAGCCACCTCCAGGTCCCAAGCGCACTGGCAACACTGGTGCCAGCTTGGAGACGTGCAGGACTCCTCCCCAGTAGCTCATTTCCAGTACTGGATGCCCGAGCAGCCAGCCACCCTGGGCCTCTTGACTCATAGCACAGGGGCATGTGAGCCCCAGGCTCCCTTCACTGGGCATCTCTGGGTGGCCGTGGCTTCATGTGCCCCAGACTGCCCCGTGGGATGGATGTTCTGGCAGCAACTTCCACAGCTTGGCTTTCCCTGCACTAGCATTCCTGCCCAGCACAGCAGTGGTGGGCTGGAGAAGAGCAGGTCAAGTATTTACCCCACTGCTGGCCCAGGTTTGTTTTGGAGAGTTTTGCAGCAACCACAATGATGACAGAGGTGAAGGCAATTTCAGCATTGCCACAGCCCAAAACGGCACCAGATGGCATGGGGAAGTGAACTTTGAGGACAAAGTCCCCTGATCCAGGCTATGGCAGCACTCAGGAGGCAGAGTCACAGTAAGCAGCTGCAGGAGAAGACGGGAGATGAACATCTCCAGGTGAGACAAAAACCTACTCTTATGTCTGCTATCTGGAGGCCTTTCTTGCCTCTCATCAATGTTTGTTCTTGGTGGACAAAGCATCTATGGTTCAGAGACACTCAGAGAACAATGAAGTGTTTTGTTATAGGACAGTCACCAAGTCAAGTGGCATCTCAGAGTTTGTTTCTATTGCAAGAGGAGCCAAAATTGCATCAGGATGGTTATGACTTGCCTGATCACAACACTTCTACAACCTTCTTGCAAACAGCATTGTCCAGGTAGCTTGGATACTCCTCTTAGTAGCATCTGACAAACAGCCATGGCCCTAGAGAGTGCTTCCTGGAGAGGGGCACAGAAAGACACACTTCTGGAGCAGGTCAAGCATCCATGGGGTAGTTTACCAGGAATTCCCCATTCGAATTATCAGTGAAGCATCAGGAAAACACAGACTCCATTTCCTGCCAGAAGCTGATCATAGAACACCAGTTGAAAGATCCTCTTGCTGGGAAGAGGAAGGAAAACACCACGTGTCTTACAAACTGTTCTTCTGCTTATACATCCAACACGCTGAGAGCACAACTCATGGTCCATGCAACCATGTGCTGAGAAACTGCTACCTTAGCAGTTTGTTTGCTGTGTGTTTGGACAGTTCTTCCTAGACATCAGGTTTTCCACACTGAATCTCTCTCTCTGGTGTCTGTATCTCATTTCAAATTTAAATCCTCCAGCTCAGGAACATCTGAGAATTTAATAAGCACCTTCCTCACCACAACACAGAAGTTATTGATGGAAGAAGAGTGAAAAGTCACCTTGAAGCAAGGACTGGAATCTGTCACAGGGGGAAAGCTCATCTGAAATGCTTTGTTCTTGGCAATGCCTGTGGTTATTACTCATCTCCTTCTTATGTCCCACAGTGATTTTGTGATTTGAAATTAACTGGTTTATAGTTCCTTGCTTTCCTCCTTCTGCCCTGCTAATGATAACAGACCCTCTTGTCATGTTTCTGTGCCACATCACTTCCCAGAGGTGCTGTCTGTTTAGAGATGGCTTCAATGGGTTGCTGTGTGAAGGGGGTGTGTGTGGTTTTTTTAAGGCAACCAGCCTGAAATCTCTTTTAATCCACACTTTTTAGGATACCCCCATCTTCAGCACTGCTTCTTTTGCCAGTGGAAAAAGGAAAAGTGGTCATGGAAGACAACAGATAGTCAGCCTTCACCAAATGCCAATTTTGATGACTTAAAAATATTTCCTCTGCTTCCTTTCCTAAAAGCAGAGACTGCTCCCCATGGAGCAGCTGCATCAAGGGCAACCTCTTCAGGCAGGATGGGGTTGATCAAAGCAGGTATTTGCAGAACTCAGAACACTGTCTGCCCTCCTTTGCTATCACAAGAGGTTCCACAGTGCAAGCAACATCTGAGCAAATCTTCTTGCTGATCCATCTCAAAGCTGACCCATGAGGAACTCAGACCTCATTATGTGAGCTCCCATGACCAAAATGGCATAAAGCATCAGGAATCCCCCACCTGGAGATGTTCACAACAGAATCCAAGTCTCAGATTCTATATCTGGGAGGAGAAGGTGCAGATCTGTGGTAACGTGTTGTTGGCCAATGATGCCTTCTCACTGCTGTGCTGCAACCATTCATCAGCTAAGTAGCAGAATTTTTCCATGTCTATTTTGCACTGGTTTTCCACCTTTTTTTTTTTTTTTTTTTTTTTTTTTTTTTTTGGTGGCTGGCCGTGTCTTCTTTGATAATTAGATCTAGCCAGATTTTTGGCTGCAACTGTACCTCTAGCAACCCTTCTCAATGCAGCATTTTTCCAGTCATGCCTGCCTGACACTGTCCACTGCCTGGCACTGATCAGATTTTCACTACAGAGGAGGAAATTGAACAGAAATGCAAGAACGTTCTCCCTGCTGGCTGCCCTGTCTTCCTACCACGCAGCAAACACCTCAGAAGCCCTGAATTTGCACAGGGGTGGTGAGACTGAGAACATTCTCTGCAGTCAGTCACCTCCACCTCGTGCAAAGAGGAAATTGTTATGCAGGGACTTGAGCGGGAATTGAATCTCACTTCTAATAGCTAAACAAAGAGGAGCTCAGCCTAAGTCAGGAGGCCCAGCCAGCACCTGTGGGTGATGTTAGAGTGACCATCAAGCATATCCCTTCCCGACCAGGGCAGGCCACCAGGCTCCCTGGCCTTTAGATCCTCTTCACCATTCACCCAGTATGCATCGTGGGTACACACCAGTGAAGATGGGAGGAGGATCCCTCTGCCCAATTGGGCACGGCTTAGGGCTGCTGCCTCTCCTGGGGTGGATTAAAGAGGGGAGTGGGCAGGGAGGGCAAAGTGGCCATACCTGGGGTGGGAGGAGACTCCAACAGAACCCAGGTGCTCTGGGTTTGGGGACAAAGGGGAAATCTGGTGTGGGGTGGGAAAGCAGCAGACAGGGTAGAAGAGGGGAGGTGGTGCTGAAAGGAGGGAGATGGGGAGGAAAAGGATGGAGATGAAAAGAGGAAGATGAAGAAAAGGAAGGAGATAGAGAGGAAAGGAGGAAGATGGGGGAAAGAGGAAGATGGAGAGGAAAGGAAGAAGATGTAAAGAAAAGGAGAAAGATGGGGAGAAATAGGAGTTGGAGAGAAAAGGAGGAAGATGGGGGAGGACTGGGATAAAAAAAAAAAATTGAAAACTGGACTGTGGGGAAAAAAAAAAAGTGATCCTGCTCTGGTAGGGGGATTGGACTAGATGACCCTTCAAGGTCCCTTCCAGCCCCTAGCATTCTGTGATTCTGTGAACACAGGAAATGCTCTGATGGCCACATCATGCCCCCAGGGGAGATGCCATCTAGGGATAGCATTTGGGACTGGCCATTTCTGATTGTGCTGCTCCAACATCCACACCAGCAGTAACAGCCATTCCAGAGAGCACCTTCACGTTGCTTTCAGCCCCATGCTCCAACTTTAATAAATCTGTTGATCTGATTTGTTTCCACAGCCTCCTGTGGAAGCAAGTTCCAGAAGCTCCTTCTTCCCCCTATCCTGTATCAAGCCCTTTTGATCCATTTTAAACCAATCTTCCAGACAAATCCATGGCCTCTAATTCCAGCCATGCAGATTTGGGTGAGCACCAGGTTCATGATTTTGTAGAGCCAGCCCTTTCTGCCCTCCTTTCTCCAGGGAAAAATCCCAGCCTTCCCAGGACCTCTTCATACTGCAGCTGCCCCATTCCCTTGATCACCTCAGCTGCTCTGCTCAGGACTCCAAGTCCATTATTTCACAAATACACAGACTGCATCAAGTTGGAAGGGACCCTCCAAAGACTATCTTGTCCCCTCTTGTCCCCTCTCAGTGCAGTGAGCCCAGAACTGCCCAGATATGGGTGCTGCAAGTTGTGGCACTGCAGGCAAAAAATGCCCTCTCATGTTTGGAGAGCCCAAGCCCTTCCTGACAACATCACCACGTTTGGTTGGATTCTTTTTTTTTTTTTTTCTGCCCATCAAGCATATAATTTTGGTGAACCATCAATGAGGACTTCAGCATCTATTTCCTGAGTTGTAATGGCCAGTTGAAGATCCACCTCTGCTTTTTTAGATCACATTTCCCTCTCTGTGTCACCTTATTTACCTACAATGAAGCCACTGACCTCCTATTCGTCCATTTGTGAAGAACACTGAGAGCTGTATATAGCAAAGCTCCCTGCACCACATCAAACAGCCTCTCACCAGTCTTCTGCAGTGATAGAGCATCATCTGACACACCAAAAGCTCAAAGGTGCAACTCCTAGAGCAGATTTTTGGTCCATATTCCTGGGACACTGCTCTTCATTCACAGAATCACAGAACGTTAGGGGTTGGAAGGGAGCTGGGAAGATCATCTAGTCCAACCATTACTCTCTTCCTTTCCAGAGCTCCTGCCACAGTGACTTCAAGTAGACAATGAGCTGCTAGGGAGAAAAAGCCCAAGAAAGGTCTAGCTGAAGATGGTTAAAACAGGGTTTACACCCAATGATGGTTTTTTTTATTCCTTGTACCGAGACAAAGCAGAGATATAGGAGCAGCCTGTGCCAGCTCTCTGCTCCCCAAAGACCTTTGTACATGGTCAAGGGGATCCAAGCTCTGGATTTATAGAAAGCAATACAGCAAAATGGGCATTGCAGCTGCTCAACCAGAAAGCTTTTACACCTCCTTCAATGGTTGAGTGGCTGAGAGCCTTTATTAATAGCAGAAGTATATTCCTCAAAATTCATGGGTCAGCATTGTCAAAGCTCCATAGATTCGCTCCGGACCAGTCACCACTATTCATTTTTCCAGAGAGTAGCTTCAAACAGGGATCTTTCAGCACACATCCCAAGTCTGCTTGAAGCACTGTAGGAAATATCCTCTTCAGAACAGGGGTTTCCACTTCTGGATGATTTCCTTAGAAGCACTTGGTGCTTGAGGACTCTTGGACCAAAGAGCAAGAAGAAGATGAGGTGAGCTCTAACCATCGCACAGGCACCTGCACTGTATTGAGTCACTAAGCCAGATTGAAGCCCTGACCCCCACACTCCCTCAGATGCCAGCATAGACAGGACCTCACCAGGGCTTTTCTAAACCTTGCCATTTTCATTGCCATCATGAGAGGAGGCAGGGATCACAGCAGCTCAGTCTTCTACAAGGTTGTGGTGATCTATGGATGGCTGCACGTGTTCGCCTGTGGCACTGTCAGTGAAAGTGGAGGCAGCTTCAGCTCCAGTTGTAGCTCCAGTTCCAGCTCTGCAGCAAAAAGGAGACTCTCCCAGGTTCAAGCCTACCCTTTCTTCTGAGCCTGCAAGGTTGCTTAGCCAAAGGGGAAGGGAGCAACCCACAGAGTCACTAAACCAGTATTTCAGTGTCCTCATCTGTCTGGAGCAGCAGTCAGTCTGGAGGTGACATGTCCTACATCACCCCAAAAAGTGAGAGTAAGGACAGAATGCTTTTCCTGGGGACTGGGGGCAAACCTGAGGGACTGGAGCTGTGAGGAGACAGGTTTTGTGACACATTGTGGGTCTGATCCTGCATGACATTAGGTGAGTTTGACTTCTGCTCAGCTCTCTCAGATCTTTGACTTTGA
>VWZE01020227.1:72775-94572 GCA_013396675.1 Eubucco bourcierii
CTCTCTTAGATTTTTTACTTTGAATCTCTTTTTTTTTTTTTTTTTTTTTTTGTCCTTCAGGAGGAAAATAAGTAGAGAGGAAAATAAGTAGAGAGAGTGCTGCAGGGAAGTCATTGATAAGGCTTGATTGACAATGAGCTGATACCTTTAAAGTGGAGCTGAAGGCTGAGTTAATGTGGAATGAGAGCAGAAGGGTTGGTTTGTTTGTTTATTCTTCAGAAAGAGGAACAATTTTTGAGCAACAGCAAAATCAGCTGGGAGAGCTCAAAGCTAATGTGGAAGAGACTTTTGGTTCCTTAGGGAGAATGTTGTGAAATCACTTTACATCCCAAAGAAGCAGGAAAAACAGGAGAGAAAGGGCATAACACTTCACTGGAGTGTGATTTCCTACTATCAAAAGGATATTAGGAATAATAAGCAGGTAATGAAAAATGGAGAGCAGGACCAGACACTGAAAAAGGCTTTGACTGATGCCAACTGCAAGCCTGAGTCAAGTAAGAACAGGGAAATCCATCGAGTTGTGGGTCGAGATCTCAACGCTGGGTCAGGAGCTTTGTTGTAAGTCACGAGCCCTGTTCCAGCAGCATCATGTGGTGCTGCTGGGCCCATGTGATTCAGACTGGAAGAAATCTCCATGGAAGAACTGCAAGGGAGGTGGTAACAGGAAGGTTGTAAATGTGATTACTGAGCTGGAGGGAAATTACTGATGGAATCTGCAATGGAAAGTTTGGAAATGTTATTAATGGCCAAAGCACTAACAAAATAAGGAAAAGGCTGTGGGTACTGTGACAACAGAGGAGGATCAGGATATTAGAGGATACTTGCATGGCCTCGAAGATCACCACAGCACCAAGTGGATGATATCTTCATGCCCAGCTAAACGGTGGGGAGGAAGCTGATGTTGTAATTAGGCAGGACACATTCCAGAAGGAGAGCTGGGAACATCCAGGGAAAGTATCACACAGGGACAAACGGAAATGAGCAGGCAGTGAACAGCTCTAATCTGGGAATTAGAAGAGTAGTCCCTTCCCATCCCAAGCTTTATGTGCTCAAGCTTTTGGGCTGACTTCAAGGGGTTCTCCTCATAAATTAGATGAGGATGTTGCTAGTTAGTGGTGCATAAGCTGAGAATAAGCTGGGCTTTTGGTGATGTCAGAGCTCCTTCACAGCACTGAGATGTAAGCCCATGAGGCTACTGTCTCCCATTGTAGCCTGGTTCCAGCCATCACCAGCACCACCAGCATTCCTTTTCCCCAGGGCACTCTCTCACAGGTCCAGGGTGCTCATGGGCTTTTGAGACCCCCTGCCCAGGGGGTCTCCTGGGGGTCTGAAGGACCTTCTGCAGTGGCAGTGCCCCAAGGACCATCTCAGAATTTTGGGTCATAGACCTCCCTGGGGTTATCTGAAAGGCTGAGGGACTTGGGGCTGTTTAGCCTAGAGCACACTGAGGGGGATCTTATCAGTGCTGATCAATACTTCAAGGGTGGGTGTCAGGAGGATGGGGCCAGGCTTTGTTCAGTGACAGGACAAGAGGTAATAGGCACAAATTCGAACATTGGAAGTTCCATCCGAAGGAGGAGGAATCTGACGGTGGAACACTGGAACCAGGCTGCCCAGAGAAGTGGTGGAGTCTCCATCTCTGGAGGCATTCAGAACGCGGCTGCTGTGGGGGACCCTGCTTTGACAGAGGGGTTGGACTAGAGGTCCCTTCCGATCCCCGCCATGCTGGGATTCTGTCTTGGGGTGCTGGTAGGACTCCAGAACGTCCCCAGTGTCACGGGGGTCCCCTGACTCATCCCGGGGGCTACCCAGATTGGGGGCGTGCGTGTGGGTGTCCCTCGGCCCGTGCCGGAGCCCGCCCCGGGTCTGAGCATCCCCGAACCGCAGGCTTATCCCCGAGCACCCCAAGGCCTCCCCGCTCTGCGCACAGCCCCGACCGCCGTGCTCACCCCGAGGCGCCGCCGCGCCCGGCCCAGCTGCTGCCCCGGTGGCGACGGGGGCGGTGGTTCCGCCGGGGGNGCTCCAGCTCCAGGCGCTCCCCGCCGGCCGCGCCAACCGCACCGACCCCGGTCAGGCTCGGCCCACGGTGGGGGGCGGGGGAGGAGCTCGGGCCGGTGCGGGGATGTTCCGTGGGGATGCTCGGGAGGCTCGGCGGTGGTTTGGGGATGCTGGAGGGGCTCGGGATACTCCATGGGGATGCTGGGAGGTGGTTTGGAGATGCTCAGGGGATTGAGGTTCAGTTCGGGGACGCTCAGGGGCAATTGGAAGATGCTCGGGCGGGCTCAGCACTGGTTTTGGGACGCTCTGTGGGCTCGGGTGCAGCCTGGGAATATTCGAGTGCCTCCGGGGCAGTTTGTGGATGCTCGGGGACAGTTTGTGGATGCTCCGCGGGGATGGTCGAGGGGCTCAGGAGTGGTTTGGGGATGATGCTGGGTCTCAGATTGAGTGCTGAAATGCTCGAGTGCCTCGGGCGCAGTTAGAAGATGCTCTGGGGGATGCTCAAGGATGGTTTGGGAACGATCGAGTGGCTCAGGGGCAGTTTGGGGATGCTTGAGGAGGCTCGGGGTCAATCTGGAGATACTCTGCCGCCATGCTTAGTGGGATCTGGTTCACTATGGAAATATCCTCGAGTGCCTCTGGGGCAGTTTGGGGATGCTGGGAGGGCTCAGAGGTAGCCTGAGGCCGCGCCGTGGGGATGCTTGTGGGGCTTAGAGGCAGTTTGGAAATGCTCCAAGGCGGTCAGAGCTGGGACGGAGGGACACGGCTGGCAGGGAAGCTGGTCTGGGGCGGGGGGGGCTTCCCTGCCTGCCTGGGGGCCGATGAAGTCCCGGCGGGGGCGAGGCACCGGGAAACTGATCGGGTTGGGTTAAAGGGAGCTGAGTCCCACATCTCCTGCCCAGGAGCGGCTTTGAGGTGGCTTTGTGATTTCCCCAAGTGATTTGGGTGCTCGGGAGCTCTGTGAACAGCAGCGCTTGTGCTGGATGCTGCAGAGCAGCAAGAGGTCAGGTGTGGACCCCGAGGGGTTTCAGATGTGTTTGTGGTGGCAGTGGTTGTGTTGCTTGGGTTTGCTTTGTTTTGAGGTTCCTTTTTTTCCAGTGCATTAAGGCAGCTGGGCAGGAGTGGTTTTTTTGCCAGAGTAGTGGGACTCCTTCATGGTGGTGCTGGGGGTCTGGAATCCCCAGGGACCATGGCTTCCATAGTCAGCCAGCAGGTTCAGTGGTGGGAAGGTTTGTGGAGGAGAGGTTGTTTGTCTACTTAATCCTGTCACAGAGGCAGGTTTGTGCTGCTGGTGGCTGTCCACTGTTGACAGTGGTTATCCCTTCCTCATAGTCTGCAGAGCTGCTCCGTGATGTCGAAGGGTGAGATGGCCTTTTGCCCCAGGCCCACCCTCCAATGGCATCCTGCTAGCTGGGTTCCCAACCCTGGAGAGCTACCTTGTGCTTGAGGTGTGGTGCTTGGTTTGTCTCGGCGCCATCCCGCCGGCTGAGGGAATGTCTCCAGAGGGTTAGGTCCGGGAGCTGGTGAAGATCAGCTCCTGCCCAGAGGAGCAAGGGGTCCTCTTTTGGGAGCATTTAAAGACGAGGCTTTGACCCAGGCTAAAGGAACATGGTTTAGTTATGTTACAAATGGTCAAACACTTTGCTCTGTAGCCCTGTTTTGTCCAGAGTGAGACTGTGTATGGCTTTACAACAGCATCTGCTTTGAAATGAGGGCTTCATCCTTTGGATGGCAAGCCCTGAAACCAGCAGGCAAGGTACAATTTCCTAAAAGTACCATAAACAAACCCAAGCTATTGCAGGAGGCTCTTTGTTCTGAAATTCAAACAATGTGGCTCCTCTCTGCATCTCTTAATTCTACCACGTTCTGTTTCTTCTCTTAAAAATACTTTTAGGGTTTGCATAGTATGCTTGAAATGTGTTCATGGAAAAAGATGGAAATGTGTTCATGGAAAAAGGTGGAAACAACATCCATTTGACAACTCCTTTGCTCAGTTTAAAAGGCTTGTTCTACATCATGGGACAGCTGAGTGGGACTTTCCAGGTGTTGCTGTGCTTGTGCAGAGCATGCTGAATGCTGACGGTGTCACAGAGCAGAGCAAATGCCAGAGCAATGCTCTGCTCTGGATGCAAATGGGCTGCTGGAGCACACGCCTCGCTAGCAGCGACCTGTCTTTCTGGCTTTTCCCTGCTGATGTTCCCTTCATCTGCCTCTGTTATTTCTTTGTCAGGCTGGGCAGAGGGTGCCCAGGGTGCAGCTCAGGTGCCCGATGCAGCTCAGCAAGGGCTCGACTGGCTGTCGCCACGAGGAGCTGTTTGTGAGCGGACTTTGTCCGTGCCAGTGTTTTGTTGGTACGGCCACAGCTGCTGCTAACCTGGTGGCAGGCAGTGTGTGGGCAAGGCAGGTCTGCCCGTCTCCTGCTCTTGACCTCGCTTCGTGTAATTGACCAGTCCTTAATAAGCAGCACCACTGGTTGCTGGAGTATGTAATGCCTGCCTGCCCTCTCCTCCCCAAAACCCGCACCAATCATGCTGCAGCTTGGTGAGGACGTGCTGGACTGGTGCTGACTGTGGCTGGCAGCCATGCAGAGCCCAACAGCTGGTGGGGTTGGAGCAGCTTGCACCAGGACAGGAGAACTTGTCCTCATGCAAGTTGTCTGATGAGACCTGTTGCATTGAGCAGGACCAGCTCCGATCACTCTTCAAGCACCTGTTTGCCCTAATCCTGGTCCCAGACATCTCCAGAAAGGAAGATGCTGTGTGAATGTGGGGTGCAGCTGGGGTGTAGGTGCTGCTGGTTAAGAACTGCTGCCTTCCACAGCTCCTGTGTGTGAAATGCGAGCAGGCTGGTAGGGGATCTTGGCCAGCTTTTCCCTCCCGCAGCCCAGGCGTTGCGCTGGTGTTGCAGCCGGGGAGCATTTGCCTCCAAAGCCTCTTTTGTTGTCTCTCTTCCTCACTGGCCTCAAGAGCGGCAGCGTGGGGAGCGCAGCAGGACGGCTCAGCCCACGGGCTGTGGACTTCCTGCTGTCCTGCTGGAGGCTCACCCTTCCCCACGACCTGGTGCTGTGCATTGACGTGCTGCGAGAGCTGCTCCCTTGGTCGGAGCTGGCGGGCGGCCGGCCGGGACAGCGCCTGCGGCGAGGCGAGGTGCCCAGGCTCTTCCTCCATGAGTGAATCCTCCTTTTAGCTTGCCTGGCTGGTATTTCTTGCTTTCCTGTTTCCTCCTTTCCCTGCTGGTTTGCAGGATGCCCCGAGGCTTCAGCTTGGTAATTTGCCAGGGATTTAAAGCCGTGATTACTGTTCCTGGCTCTTTGCAGTGCCGTGGGGGCAGGCCAGCGTGCATCCTGCTTTGGGGCATGAACGGTAGATCCTGCTGGCTCTGAAACTAAGACAGGGAGGTTCAGACTGGAGAGAAGGAAGAAATGTTTGACACCGAGGGTGGTGAGACACTGGCACAGGCTGCCCAAAGAGGTGGGAGATGCCCCATCCCTGGAACCACTGCAGGTCAGGTTATTTGGGGCTCTGAGAAACCTTCTCTGGTTGTGGATGTCCCTGCTGACTGCAAGCTGTTTGGACTAGGTGACCTTTAAAGGTCATTTCCACCCAAGCCAGTTCTGTGAATGGGTTCCTCTTGGCACAAAGTATATCCCAATGCTCTGGTCTTGCCCGAGCACTCTACCTCTTTCTTTGCCACCTTTCATAAACTCAGCTGGGTCCTCTGTTTCCAGCACAGCTGTGCTGCGTTGGAGGAGGGCAGATTGAACTGCACTTGCTGCTTTATCCTGTGAGAGAAACCAGGAAACTGCATCTGAGAGCTGTTGCAGTTTCTCCCACTTCAGGGAATCCCAGAGTAGAACAAGAGCATCTGGGAGAACTTGACAGAGATCTGAAGACATCTTCTTCTACCCCTTTGCTGAGTGTCATGAACTTTGGTGGGGTTTTTTTGGGTGGGTGGCATGGCCTTGTCTCTGCTGTCTCCCTGCAGTTTTGTTCCCTTCCAAGCCTGGTGTGATGTTTCTTTTCCACCCTTGAGTTGCAGTCTGGCTGGTTTCTTGCTAACAATAACACTAGTGTTTAGTTTTGCTGGGGGTGATCTGTGGGCATAGCTAGGCAGATGGAGTGATGGACAGATGGATGGATGGATGAATGGATGGGTGGATGGAGAGCCTAGCTAGTCCTGACAGAATTTTAGCTGAATAGCTGTTGTCCTCTTGCATGACCTAGGGCTGTTCTTGCTATCCCAGCAGTCTTTCTTCCAGGTAGGAAAATCCGTAGGCTTTGGGAGGTAGGTCTGAAAGCAGAGTTATGTTTAAAGCTCATGAATTTTCATGATGTCCCAGGAAGGCAGCCTGCTGTGCTGTGCTGTACGTGTGTCCCAAGCTGGGCAAGGCTGATAACATCAGCTTGTGTGCTCAGCAGACACAAGGGCAGAGGCAGTAGAGACAGCTCTTGCTTCTTGGCACCATGAACTGCTGCTGGGCCTGGAGCACCCCTGAGTTATTTGTGCCTGTCTGCTCTGCACCATCTGCCCCAGGGTTTGCTGCTGTCTGCTCCATCACCATGTTTTGTGTCATCGACTTTTCCTCCTGATTTTTTCCTCCTCAGTGTCTGATGACCTGTCATCTTCAGAGCACATCTCACAGGCCATGCTTAAGGTTCTCAAAGACTGGAACAGGCCAGGGAGGTGGTTGAGTCACCATCCTGGGATGTATTTAAGAGCCATCTAGCTACGGTGCACAAGGATGTAGTTTAGTAGTGGTCCTGGTGGAGTTAGACAGTGGTTGGACTTGATGATCTTGAAGGTCTTTTCCATCCATAGTGATTCTGTGACTCTGTGAAGGCATCGTTTAGTACTCTCTGGCTCTGGGTGGTCGTTTTGCAGCAGGGGTGTGGGTGGTTCTGGCTAGAGGAACAACATGGCTCACCACATCTCTAGTGGGACCGGGATTAAAAAGCAGGGACACAAACCTTAGAACGCCTGGGTGCTTCTGTAGGTGGGTGCAGCCCTGCAGCCTGTCCTCAGCATGCTCCCAGCCACTTCCTGCACTCTCTCCTTTGCAGACTCCCTGTATGTCTCTGAGTACTTCTCCCAGAGTGCACAGAAGCTGTCCTTCTACAGCTGGTATGGCAACGCCAAGCTCTTCCACTTTCACGTGCCAGAAGACACCATACTGCTGCGCTGGCTCCTGCAGGCATCCCGGGGGAAGGGACCCGAGTGCACCGACATGGAGGTCACAGTGTATGTCCTCGGGCCACCGCTTGCCCACATGGGCTTCCTGTCCTTCTCCTGCCCTTGCTGCTTGTGGCTGTGGCTGGTTGGTTGCAAGAGACTGGATCCCTTATAGCTTGTTTGTGCATCGGTGCTAGGGCTGTTTTTAACCTGGAGGAGCATTTTGTGCTCACCTCACCAGTGCATCTGTCACATGTGGTGTCTGAGAGACACCCTAGAAACTACAGAGAGCTTCACAGTGAGGCTGGTGTTGCTTCTTATGAGCAAAGGTGGTCCTGGAGCCTTCTGTGCCTGGCAGAAACCCCAGCGTACTACCAAAGGGTGTGGCAGGGCTAGTAGGGGCTTGAGAGGACCCACAGGGATTGGAGACTGACAAATTCCCCGGGGCTGAAGAACTGTGGAGTCTGGGGACACTTAGTGAGGAATGTGGCCCTGTGTAGAGCGGAAGTAGGAGAGGAATGACAGTCCTGCAGACCCAAGAGCATGAGAAGATTGCAAACTCACTGCCACTGAAAGAAACACTACTTAAAGCAGTACTTGAGTTGCTGGAGGGTTCGATATCTAAAACTTTCATGGGTTTGAGCTGTGTCTTGGGAGGCAAGTTGTGCCCAGGGAGACATGTGGGTCTCTGGCACCCACTCCATGGAGGTCTTAGGAGTGACTGAAGCTGCTTGGCTTGTGTTTCCCTGGTCTGTCCCACTGCAGAACAGCCTGGCACAGATGATCTTACTACTTCTTGCTTCCTAGAAAGGTTTCCAATAGCCTGGGGATGTGAGGGACAAGGTAACAGCTGGATGCTACCCTAAGAAATGAAGATCACAGGATCACAGGATGCTAGAGTTGGAAGGGACTTCCATAGATCATAGAGTCCAACCCCCCTGCCAGAGCAGGACAGGATCAAAGATCAGTCCAGTTAAGGCAAAATGGGTTAATAATGTCACCTGTCATGTTTGCTTACTGGACCTGTTACATGCAGCCCCAAAGCGCAAATAAACACCAAACTGGTTGCCCAAAAAAATACCTCTTGTGTGCTTTTCTGCTGCTTCAAACGCTGGGCTGCTTCTCTGGAATGCAGAAGTGCTGGTGTACTGAGGGTGGGTCACATGGACCTTCCTTGGTGAGCACCTCTTTAGTCTCTCTGCCCACCCTCATAAAAGAGGAAATGGGAAGATGCAGATCTGGGCTGGAACATGAAAGCTCAATGTAGAGGATTTAGCCTATCTGGGGAATTTGCTGATGGTTCTGAAAAAAAAGGAGGAGTCTTGTGGCTGGGGCTTAACCTTAGTGAGTGTGGAAATTTGCTTTCAGGCTTGATGGAACCATGTAAATCCTTATCTTAATAAGCAGCCAAGTTAAAGCAATCTCTCAATAAATCCCGGATAAACTAATAGTAGCCAGGCCCAGCCAGATGAAAACGAAGGCTCTTGGATTCAACTTGAAGATGGAGTTTTTCCAGCCCGCACCCTCTCCGCTCCCGGGCCACCCTGGATGCCTGCTGAGCGGTTCGTATCTCAGCTGATGTCCCTCAGTTTCCCTGTGCTCTGGTTCCTCTCGCAGGCACTTCCGCTATGGAGCCCCCCCGGTGATCAACCCCCTGGGCACTCGTTTTCCTGCCAACGCCACCGTCCGTCCCTCCTACAACATCAGCATCGCGCTCAGCGGCGCCGCGCAGAACACCACCTTTGTCAACATCACCACCCCTGCTGCCGGACACTGGTTCATTGCTGCCCACCTGCCCGAGGCTGCTGGCAGGATTGAAGTGAAGGTGAGGGTCCCTGAGGGTCTCAGGCACTTTTCTCTGCCCGCTGAGTCCTGTCACAGCTGACCTGTCTGCTCTCCCCTCCTGCAGGGTTTCTCCATCCCGTGCCCCTACATATTCCAGGCAGATATGTTTGTGCTCAGACTCACTGATATGCCCGTCCTGGAGCCTGGGGTTACCATGCCACAAACCATCGTCTCACCTGCTAAGCCACTGCATGCCAAGTGAGTGAGGGCAGTGGGTGGGACGGCCTGAGGCCACGGAGGGCTGGGATCTCCCGTGGCTGCTGTTGCCAAGTGAGGCTGGGGGTGGGTCTGCAAGCCTGTTTGCAGCAGCGATGAGGTTCACACCGGCAGCACATAAGCACCCTTCTCCTACTCCTTCCCAGGAGCTCTTAGAGATTCAGCTGCAGGCATTTTAGTTCTTGGAGATGTTTCCCTTGGGAAGGGCTTTCTCAACACCAGCCAAAGCAATCTGGTCGTGCTGGATTGGGCTGTGGTAGAACTAATTTTCTTCACAGTAGCTAATAGGTGGTTTGGATTGGTGCTGGAAACTGTGTTGATAGCACAGGAGTGTTTCTGATGTTGAGTTTGCACAGAGTCAAGGCCTTTTCTGCTCCTTAACATCATTCCACCAGCCAGCAGGTTGGGGCGCTGGGAGCTGGAAGGGGACACAGCCAGGACAGGTGACCCCAGCTGACCTAGGGGATGTTCTGGGCTTAGAGCATGCCACCTGCTCCCGCCACAAAGCCCCAGGGACCGTGGTGGGTGGTGGATGGCTCGTGGTGAGGGCACGAGCTCTGCAAAGCGTTGGTCCCTCCTGCTGCAGAGTCTTCGTTCCCAAGCACGCCGCAGGGATGCGGCTAGAGCTGCGAAGCTGCGTGACCAGCGAGCGGAAAGCCTGCACCGTGCGGGTCGTGCTGGGCTCCATCACGCTGCCCCAGTCCTTCCAGAGGATTGTCACCTGCGTGGGGAACGTCACCTGCAGCCTGGCCCTGGATTCACCCCCCTGGGAGAAGTGGCTGCAGATCATGGTGGAGAGTCTTGGTGCCGCCAATGGCAGTGTGTCACTGATGATGGTGGCTTCCTTCACAGGTGGGCTGCTGCTTTCTCTAGCCCTCTGGGGAGAACTTTGTGTTTGCTGGGTCTCTCTTGGGCCTTTGGGCAGCTGGCTGTAGTGGCCTGCAGTCCCCAGCATGCTGGTTGCCTGAGCACAACCCTGGGGATGACTGAGACCTTGTTGTTGTTTGGGGATCAGAAGTGAAGGCTCCAGTGTGCTCTGGGTGATGCTCCCTGGAGCTGTCTGGTTTGGAACTGCCAGGGACGCTGAAGGTCTCTGATGCAGGGATGGTTTCCGAAGGCTGCTTGGGGAGCAGTGTGTGGCTTAACACCTGATGGGCAGAAGAGGTCTATGTAAATCCAGAAGGCTAATGATATGGTGGATGCCAGCGGGCCACAAACCATCTCAGAGAGGCTTACTTGGGGTAACGTCTGATCTGGAGAGGATGTCGCCATTTCAGGTGACACCTTGTGACTCAGGAGGTCCCCAGGTCCTTGTGGCTGTGCAGGCACCATTTGCAATTTCTTAATACCTGACCATAACCCCTGTTTGACTCTTGGAAGCTCACCAACTAGGCACATTTCTAAAGCTTTCTTCTGTTGGATGTTCTGCCATCTCCTCCTCAAAGCAGAGCCTCACCCCATGTGCTGGAGGGCCAAGGAATTAGAGAGAAGCACTGGAGGCACTGGCAGTGATGAGCAGGCTCCAGCAGTGGGACTCCAAATGCCACTCCATCTGCCGTGCTGTGATGGCTTGTACCTGTAGCTACGCTGGGTTGGGTTCTGTCTTCTGCACAGCCTTGTCTACTCACCTCTGGGGAACTGGTAGAGACTTCTCTGCAGCCTGTGGTTGTGGTGATGTGGTGTGCTCTGCCCCTGGTTAGTCTGTGCTCCCTGGGTACGCTGCCATATGGCAGTGCTCTGTGTTCTTTTCTGCTCCCACTCTGCTTCCTTGCAGCTCCAGGTTGCTTCCACCACTGCCTGGCTTCCGTCTCTGCCCCAAGGTGTGGAAGCACTGCTGGACTTCAGGGTGCCCATACTGCAGTGGTTGAACCAGCCGAAACCCCTCTGGTCTGCGCTGCTGCTGGAGGAGCTGGAGCTGCAGGGCCCTGCCTGGACAAGCTGCTAACCCTGGCTGTGCTGATTCCTCTCCTTTTCTGCTTTACAGCTTGCAGACCAGGAAGTTCCAGTTCATTCCTTAGCTTCCTCAGCCCAAACCAGAGCCAAACCAGTCCCAGACCAGGCAGCGCAGTAGCAGCGGGGAGCTCTGCTGTGCCTGCCGGCGAGGCCTCCCGCAACGTGTCCAAGCAGAGGAGCTTCTGCCTGCAGACCCAGCCTGTGGTTCGTGAGGACCTGGATGTGGTGTCTGTGCGCTACAGGCTGCTGAACGGCCCCAGCGTGCCCGTCGGCTCCCTCTCCCCAACCCTCCTCCTCCTCAACCTCAACACTGGCATGGACAGCGGCGGCTCCCTCGTCGTCAGTCTCCTGCTCAACAAGGTGTGGAGCCTCAGTGTGGTGTTGGCTGCTGTGCCTGGGGGCTTTCTGCCTGCTCCTGGGCTGGTTTCTCACCAGTAGGGTTGGCTTCCTTTTGGGGGATTTTGTACCTGCTCCTGGGCTGACTTCTTGCCAGTAGGGTTGGCTCCCCTCCAGGGGCTTTGTGCCTGCTCCTGAGCTGGTTTCTTACCAATAGGGTTGGGTCCCCTCTGGGGGTTTTGTGCTTGCTCCTGGGCTGGTTTCTTAACAGTAGGATTGGCTCCCCTCTGCCAGCTTGCTCCTGGGCTGGTTTCTTACTGGTGGGGTTGGCTGCCCTTTGGGGGGCTTTGTGCCTGCTCCTGGGCTGGTTTCTCAGCAGTGGGGTTGGGTCCCCTCTGGGGGTTTTTTGCCTGCTCCTGGGCTGGTTACTCTGCCAGATGCAGGGTTTGTAGGTACCAGTGGGATTATTTCTATTTCTTTTTGTTGTAACAAAACGCTCTGAGCCTGTTTTAGCTGCTTCCAGTGTGTCCCACCTACCAGCTCCCAATTCAAATGCCACAGCCTGCTGGCATGTGGTGGCAGTGACGCAGAGGAGACAAAATGGGAAGCAGCTGCAATGTCATCTTCTCCACGGTAGCCTGGCACCTTGCCACCAGGAGAGGAGACTGAACAGGGAAACCCAGGAATGCTCCTGCCCAAGCTGCTGATTCTTGGGTTCTTTCAGTGTCACCTCACCATCAGCCCTCTGAGATTCTAGGAGACTTCCTGAGGGCTGGAGCAGGGCTCAGCCCTGATGTCCTGCTGCCTCTGACTTCTGCCACGCAGTGCTCAGGCTGAAGTGATGTGTGAGTGTCCCAGCTTTGGGGCAGTCCTCCCTGGGAGGATCTCTTGCCTTTCATACAGCATGTTGCACAGCTGCAGTGCAGGGTGAGGTGGACGTGGGTTTGCCCAGAGAGAGCTGCTGGGTGACCTTGATCTGCAGGGCTTGTTGTCACCTGCTGCTCTGTAGACAGCAGGCAGCATGGGAGATGAGTTGTGCTGGGGGTGGCACTGGGGGGCTCTGATGTGGGACCCTGCTCTCTTTGCACAGACATCCTTGAGCCTGGCCAATGCCACCGTGGCAGCCTGCGTGAGTGCTGCTTCACCAGTGCTGTCCCTCAATGCCACGCAGAACTGCAGCACAGGTAGGACACAGGCTGGCACCTGCTGCCAACTCCACTGTGCCAGCTCAGAACTTCGCTTTTAGACATCATGAGCAGTTAATTGAGCCAGGACTTTGTGAGGTGTCTCAGGGAAAGCTCATTTTGGAATGCACCCCCCTGAGGTCTTTGTGCTGCCACATGCTCAGGGTGCTGGGGTGCAGGTCTGGCACTAGGAGTTACCACCTGGGGCTCTCCCAGCCTTATTGTCAAGGAGTTTTGGAGATGATTAAGGTATTTCTGGCGTGCAGAGAAGCTAAGCTTTCCACTGGAGGACCAGGCAAGCAAACAGGTTGTTCCAGGTGCCCTGTGCTGTCTAGGCAGGTACCAAAAGAACAACCATGAATCTCAGGAGCAAGGCTCCTCTCCATCCCCCTGCTGCCTCCTGAGGATGGAAGCAATGAGCCACAGGAGCATCTGATTCCTCTGCAGTTAGTCTCAGCCTGGGAATGCTGTGGGCTCTGCTCCCCTAGTCTGGGCCCATCACAGCACCCTCGTTTCTTTAAGCTTTTTTCCAGGGCTACCCTCTGAGCGTGGGAACATCCTCTGCAGAAGCAATGCTGATTGTCCTGTACCCACAGACTGATGTCTGGTTCCTCTCCCTGCAGCTCCTCTGCCCGAAAGGCCAGGGGTGAGTCTGGTGTGTGTCATCTGCCTTGGGGCAGAGCACTCTGCCTCCGTGTCCTGCTGCCCCTGGCTAGAGTGAGCAAAACCAAACTTGGGACTAGCTGTGCCATGAGCTCATGAAGCTGTGGCTGCAGAGGGCGAGGAAGGAGGGTGGCAGTTCCCCTTCGCTCTCCTGTGAGCATCCAAGCAGCTTGTCTGGTACTGAGCTGGGACCTGTTATCCAAACTGGGTGGCATAGCCTGCCTGAGTGAGCTTCCCCTTCCCCAGGTGGGTTTTGGAGTGATAAACTAGAAAAGAAAATGGGGTTACTGCTTCAAGGGTCACTGAGATGCAGGTACCTGTGCCCATGTTCCTGTGGTTTGCCTTCCGGATGGTTCCATGCATAAGGGGCCAAGCACACAGTGCTGGTGATGCTGCTCCTGGGCACCAGGGTTTGCTGTGGGATGTGGGGAGAGCTGACATCCACCCACACTCCAGTGTGTCCATCTGAGTGGAGAGGGAGCTGACTCTGCTCCTGGCTCTTGGGAGGGATGGAGCAGATCCTGAAACTGCAGGCAGCTTGCATGCATAAGCATGGCTTGAGCCTCCAGAGCAGAGTGCTGCCTCTGCTCCTTGGGTGGAGGGCTGCCAACACACAGGGTGGGCATCCCAACACGAAGGATGGAGATCCCAACATGAAGGATAGGGCTCCTAACATGAAGGATGGGGATCCCAGCGTGAAGTATGGGGATCCCAACATGAAGGATAAGAGTGCAAACATGAAGGATAGGGCTACCAACATTGAAGATGGGGATCCCAACACAAAGGATGGGGTTCCACCATGCAGGATGGGGCTCCCACCATGAAGGATGGGGTTCCCAAGATGAAGGGTGGGGCTGCCCAGGTGACTTGCTCTCCTTCCAGTGAATGTAAGGCCACAGAAGCCAAAGTGACCGTCTTTGCATACCTCACCCCCTGCTTCAACGACTGTGGGCCCTACGGGCAGTGCAGCCTCCTGAGAAGACATGGCTACCTCTATGCTGGCTGCAGCTGCAAGGCTGGTGAGGCTTTGCTGTCCTCCCCAAGGACAAACCATGGTGGATNCTGGGGTCTGCTGTGTCTGCCAGGAGCAGGCTGGGGCCACAGCGCCTACCCAAAGAGCCTTCAGCACCCGTGGTGGCTTCTTGAGGAGCACCCTGAGTTCCCTGAGGGAGGGGTGCTGGCTTCTGGGAAGCACAGAGAGCCCCAGGGGAGATGGAGGATCATGGTGAGGACATTTTGCTTCCAGCTTGCAGTCACTCAGGGCTTGGAAAGATGCTTCTGAGCATCCCCAGGGAGATCATTGTGCTGGCAGGGCTGCCCAAGGGCACTGGAGCCTCCACCTTTCAGGGCAGTTTGGGATGCAGGGTCTTGACATGGCGCTTGACGAGGCCAGGCTGCAGTCCCTGCCCTTGCTGTGCCATGGTGCTGTCTCCTGCCAAGAGCCAACATGAAAGCAGCCTGTAGAGAGGTGCCCCTGGAAGAGGAACCTCTGTGTCAGCTGCTGATTATCTTAATGGGGTGAGGAGCCTGGGGGCAGAGGTCTAGGGAAGATGACAGCTCTGCCAGGGTGAGTTCCTGTACCTGCTCCCAGCAAAACAACACAGCTGAGTGTGGGTCACTGCTGCCCTGGAGCCCAGGCAAGGCAGCCCTGCTGCATGCTGGCATGGGCAAGGAGCAGCGTCCTCAGTTCCCCGAGGGCTGCCAGGTTCTGGGAAGCACAGAGCACCCCAAGGGAACTGGGGACAGCTTTCTGCTGAATCACTCCCAGCAAAATGCCCCATCTGCATATTTGTGACCCAGAAATAAACTGGAGAGAGCAGGCTGCCTGGTGCTGCCTGGCAGAGAGGGCAGAGCTGCTGGCTGGCTTTCCAGGGGCACTCTCATGGCATGGATGTGACTTTTCACTCTGCTTTCTGACCATGGAGCACCTGCACATAGCCCAGCTGCCCTCTGTCTGCCCTCCTTTCCCTGAAAGGAGGCCATGGGCATCCCAATCTTGAAGTGAAATGATTTAAATTAAGACAAGAACACCACAAAACCAAACCATATCCTGGCAGGAGGCTGAGAATTGTCTCCTGTGTCAAGCTTAAAGCATGCACTGCCCTCCAGGAGATTTTTACTCCCTCTGCCCCATGCAGAGCTTGATGTCACCCTGAGCTGAGGCAGCAGGTTTGGTCACCCAGGAGGAGCTGGAGGAGGATGAAATTGTACCTTCCTTCCACTGCACACAGGGGTTACTGCAGCCCTGGAGCTGGGCTGTTCTAGGGGAAAGGCCACAGACACAAGTTGCAGCACGGCCACTTGCAGCTAAATCGAAGAAGACAAATTATCCCCCAGCAGAGCTGCTCGGATTTGCCGAGTATCCAGGTCTCCACCCTTGGAGATCTTCAAAACTCCACTGGACAAGGCCCAGAGCAGCCTGACCTGTCTTCACCTTGCTGTGGCAGGAGGTAGGACAGGAGCCCAAAGGTTTTCTCAATGCTGTGGATCATTTTCCACCCTGGTTCGTTCCAATTAGCCTCGAACCAGCACAGATCTGTAAGGAGCTTGCACCCACCTTCAAACATCATCCACAGCATCTGAGCCTCAAACACTTGATGTTACCTCCTGCACATGTGCAGAGTTACTGTAGGGATGTTACTGTACTAGGCTAGAGAGACCCATACTGTATGTAGGATGTCCTCTGCTTCAAGGGAGCAGCCTGGGGGATATCCTCAGAGAAGGCGTAGGGCTCTGCTGAGGTTCCCCAAGCCCTTCTCCAGCAGAGCATCCAATGAGTAACGAGGCCATGCTGGGAGCAGGAGGGCAAGTGGCTGATGGAGCAAGGGAGAAGAGGCTCAGGGGTAGTCCTGGGGTGTGGTTTGCTTCTTCTGAGGCACCCCAGGCTAAGGGAGGGCAATGCCAGACCCACACTGGCCTCTCTGCTCCACAGGCTGGGGCGGGTGGAGCTGCACAGATGACACCAAGGCCCAGTCTGTGGGCGTGCAGAACCTGGCCACGCTGCTGCTCACCCTCAGCAACCTCATGTTCCTGCCGGCCATCACGGTCGCTGTTCATCGCTGCTACCTGGTGGAGGCCTCCGTCTACACCTACACCATGTTCTTCTCCACGGTAGGCATTGCCTTTCTTTGAGTCCTCTGGCTGAAGTCCTTGCTGAACAATCCATCCTGGGACTCTGCTGGGACACTAGGATCACTGGGCAAGCACCTCCCCGGCTGCGTCCTGCCCCTTCAGAGCTCAGCAGAAGTAGTATTAATGTTTATAAATCCATAAAGGTTGAGTGCCCAGAGCATGATGCCCAATGCCAGGGCAAGGGACAATGGGTGGAAGCTGAGGCATGGGAAGTTCCATGGAAACATGAGGAGAAATTTCTTCACTGTGAGAGTGACAGAGCCTGGAACAGGCTGCACAGGGAGGTCGTGGAGTCTCCCTCTCTGGAGATATTCAAAACCCACCTGGATGTGTACCTGTGATCTGCTCTAGGTCATCCTGCTCTGGCAGGGGGGTTGGACTGGATGAGCTTTCGAGGTCCCTTCCAGCCCCTGACATTCTGTGATTATTGGCACTGGGCTCTCCCATTCAGATTTAGGGTTAGGACCACAAAGAATGGAGGTGGAGTTGGAGCTTTGTGTACCTGAGGGGTGCTGTCATAGGAGCTCTTGACTGCTGCTGGCAGAGTGGCTGCTCTCAGCTGCTTTCCGTAATACCGTGGGGGTTTGGTAGAGCTTTCTGGAGGCACTGCCAGGAGATGGACCTGCCAGCTGTGAGCTGAGCCTTCTCCTGCCTCTCCTTGCCAGAAAGCCATGTGGGTGCCACTGGGCTCATGCTGGCCTTTGCTTTTGTCCCTGGCTCTAGTTCTACCATGCATGCGACCAGCCGGGCGTGGCGGTGATGTGCATCATGGACTACGACACACTACAGTACTGTGACTTCTTGGGCTCCGTGGTGTCCATCTGGGTGACCATCCTCTGCATGTCCCGAGTGAAGAAGATCCAGAAATATGTGAGTGTCAGCTAACCCCAGGCTTCAGGGCCGGGCCTGAGACAGCTAAGCCACAGGCAGGCATGGGGAGCCCTGTGGGGGGCTGCTCTAATGACACAGCCCAACCTGGCAACGAAGCCTATTTGCCACTCACTGCTATGCCAGTTTTCAAACTAGTGGGTTGTTCTGGCTCAGGAGTTTGGATCATGACCCTGCTTGCTTGTAGGGACTGAGCCTGAAGGGACTGAGGTTTGTGTGTCCTCTAGTTTCTTCTGAAGCTGCTGCTCCTGAGTGGGGCATGCCTGCAGAGCTCAGTGCCCAGGAGGTGAGGTCTGCCATGGCTTGCTGTGATCTGGCAGCCCCGCTGGCTGCTGACATGAGTGGTGGTGTCTCATTCCCAGGTCCTGTTCATCTTGGGGACCCTGTTAATTGCCATGTCCCTGCAACTAGACCGCAGAGGGGTGTGGAACATGATGGGTCCCTGCCTCTTTGCCCTTGTCATCATGATTGCAGCCTGGGTAAGTAAGAGCAGCCAGGCAGAACCTGATGCTCTTGGCTCCCCTCCAGGGAATGATGGTGGGAGAGCAGACCCCAGGCTCCAGACCATCCACAGGCAGGGCTTGATCTCCTTGAAATGTGCAGGCAGAGGGAGGACAGGGCAAGGGATTCCTTTTCCATCTCTCCAGTAGCTGAAGAATCCCCTGGTTAAGGGTCTCAGCAGAGTCCTTCTGCTGCAGCTCCATCTGAGTGCACGGAGTGGCTGGAGTGTTGTCCTGTTGCCTGTGCCCTGGCCTGGAGCTTTGGCATCTTCACTGCCCTCTGCATGCTGGGTTTTGTTGCTACAACTGTTTCTGGGCTCTTGCCGCAAGAGATGGGCCCAGGAAGGGGGAGAGGCTGAATTTCTTGGGGTTAGCAGATACAGCCTCTTGCTGTGAGGCTGGCCAATGCTTCTGAGTCAGGCCTGTTTCTCTCTGCCTGATCCCCTGCTTGGCTGCTGAAACTTTCTGTGCTCTGCCCACTGCAGGTTCACCACGGGGTGAAGCGCAAGCACTGCTACCCCCCGTCGTGGAAGCGCTGGGTTTTCTACCTCCTGCCCGGGATCACCTTGGCATTCATCGCCATCTCAGTGTATGCATTCATGGAGACCAATGAGAACTACTACTACACCCACAGCATCTGGCACGTGCTGGTGGCTTGCAGCGTTGCTTTCCTGCTCCCTCCTCGGGACAAGCATAAGAAGCCCTGGGCCTGGTCACAGAAGCTCACTTGTCGCTACCAGATCTGCCAGAACGACCGTGAGGAGCTCTATGCTGTCACCTGAGCTGCTCGGCTCCGGGTCGCAGAGGTGGAGGGCTGGTGAAGCTGCTCTTTCCCTGGGCTGCCCTGCTCTGGCAGCTCAGCAGTCCTCTTACCTGTTCATTCGTTGGCCAGGAGAGAGCAGCAGGGACCGGGTTTAAAGATGAAGATGGGCTTGGCTTGTGAAGGCAGGTTTGAGGCCACTTCTGCTTTTCTGCTGGGACAGGGCAGGCTGTTTGTGGTTCTAGATCAAGCAAAAGCCTGCCTCCCACTTCCCCATGGCCCTGGGGGAAATCGCTGACCCCTCCTCTCCTGCTGCATCCATGAGGCTTGGGCTTAGCCCATGCTGAGCTGGAGCCAAGGCTTTGACTGCCGAGCTCTTCTTTGCACCCCATGTCCTAACAGAGTGCTGTGGGGTGGGGATTTCCCCTTCCATCCTGCAACTGGCATTTGAACCCAAGAGAAAAATGGGCTTCTTCTGGTCTGGGGAGGCAAACACAGCTGCATGCCTGTGGTGCTGATGGGGTTGGGAGATGATCTTGGTGTGTGCTGGGCCGTTGGCTCCATCTGTACAGGGGTCTGGAGCTCCTCTCCCTGTGAAATAGGTGGTGCTGCTCTTACCTATTACTAATTCTGGGGGGGCAAGAACAAGGCCATGACTTGGGCCCTGGATTCAGGATCAGACTTGCAAGGAATGTGAAAAAAAATCCACATGGGGAAATGTAAGAAGCAGCAGCAGCAGCAGCATCTTACCCATCACAGCAGTGCAGGGTTTAGTCTTAAGTTTCACTTCATCCCACTTAGCTCATCTGGAAGGAGCCAGGCTGCTGCACTGTCCCCTTCCTCTCTCGATGTTCAGGTATTCAGTGTCTTCCTCCTTTTGGTGGGTTTGTCATGAGCACAGCTCTGCCTGGGGCAGCGCAGGTGGTCCAGGATGGTGTCTGAGCTGGACAGACCCTGCTCCTCCAGCCTGCTGTGTCCAGAGGCTGGGTGTGCTGTGGTGTCACAGCTGATCCAAGCCCATTGGCAGTGTCCCACCCCAGCCAGGAGCACTGCCGTGGGCTCTCCAGATGATTGTGGTCTCCTTTGCAGCATCTGTCTCACCTTAGCCTTACTGTAGGGCACACAGGCATCAGAAAGCGAGGGTGGAAACTTGGCAACCAGGCAAGCTGTCGTTGCCCCATCCTTATTCTCTAGATAAGGGCTCCTTGCCGTGATTGGTCTGGTGCGGACTGCTGGGAGCCCACTCCCCCCATCCCCCACAGGTGGCTTTGGGGAGGGAATAGCAACTAATGAAGGATTTGCCTCCTCGGGGTTATTTCTTTGCTTTGAAGAGTGCCCAGCTTTCTGCTCAGCTCTGCACTTTATCCCTCTGCCTCCCCTTCCTCTGCAAACTCCAGCTCTGAGCAGGCGCAGGACGAGCACAGGGCACTCGCCTGCCGTCCCCGCGTTCCCCGCGTTTCCTTTCGCTGCCGCCGTTCACGACAGCTCTGCGGGAAGCGGGGACATGGGGACCTCAGGGCTTCCTTGAACTTTGATCACTTTTAGGCACTTTTCCTCCCCCTGTCTAGGTTTGCACAGCGGCGTTGCAGCCCCGGCCCTGTGGCAGGCGACCGCTGCTCCTTCACAGCCGTGCCGTCCACGCCAGGCTGCCGGTCTGGCCCGGGTGCTGCCGCTTACCAGAGAGCAATAACTCCTCCGGCTTTCCTGCCGCGGAGCAGAAGCTTTGGGGCGAGAGACCCGGTGACCGTGATTGTTGATTTTATGTTTCATCACCGAAATTCTGCTTTTTTTGTCCCCCGACCCTGGCACACGGTGGTGTTGGGTGCCAAGGGGAGGGGAACGGTTAATTATTTGGGGTAAAATCTGAGCAAATTCCTGTGTCTGGGGGAAAAAAAAAAAAATTTTTTTTTTCCTCCTTTGCTGTTAATACCTGTGATTATTTTATACGGTAAATTTTAAAGCTTAAGAGTTTTATAATTTAATAAAGGTGATGGTATTTGAGGGCATTCCGCAGTGACTGGAACTCGTACTGCTGGGGTCAGGGCAGAGCGGCAACGACCAGATTCAGACCGCGGGCGAAACGCAGTCGTGGAGCGGCCTCTGCCGGCCGCCGTCGTGGCCCTTGTGGCCCGTGGTCGCTAACCAATGAGAAGCGGTCGCAGGCCCGTTTCCGGCCGCGGTGGCCGCTGGTGGAGCTGCGCGGGTACCCGTCGTGGCTGTGGCCCGCCCTGCGGCTGCAGGAGAGTATCTGTGCGGGGCTGCCGGAGGCTCAGCCTGGATCATGGGACGATCTGCACAGGAAAGCCTGTCCTTGGAAAGGAAATAACATCTCTGGCGGCAGACGTGCCGTGGCTGTGGCTCCACGGGGTGCCGCTTCCGTTCCCTGATAGGAGACAGAAAGAGTGACCCTGAAAATCCCAGGTTACATTCCAAGCCTCAGGCTGTTTAAGGATTAAGAATAGGGGTTAGGGGCGGCGAAAGAGCTCGAAATGAACAGTGTTAGTAAAGTAATAATTTTGTAGAATCCTAGGATGGGCTGGGTTTAAAAGGACCTTAAAGATCATCCAGTACTACTTCTCTGCCATGGACAGGGACACCTCCCATTAGCCCGGGTTGCTCAAGGCCTCATCCAGCCTGGCCTTCAACACCTGCAGGGAGGGGGCATCCACAACCTCCCTGTACAACCTGTTCCAGCGTCTTCCCACTCTCACTGCAGAGAATTTCTTCCTCATTTCACTCTCCCCTCCTCCATCTCAAAGCCATTGTCCCTGGTCCTGACACTACAAGCCCTTCTAAACAGTCCTTCCCCAGCTTTCCTGTAGCCCCCTTCAGGTACTGTAAGGCTGCTCTGAGGTCTCCCTGGAGCTTTCTCCAGGCTGAACGGCCCCAACTCTTGCAGCCAGTTCTCCAAACCTCTGATTATCTTTGTGGCCTCCTCTGGACCTGATGCAGCATTTCCATGTCCTGCTTGTGCAGGAGGACCCAGAACTGGACAGTGCTTCAGGTTGGTCTCACTAGAGCAGAACAGAGGCAGAACCACCTCCCTCTTTGCAGATGTAACAGACCTTACTAAAAAAACCTATCTGTATGCTACAGATACATACCTGTATCTGAGCTTACTAAAAAAAAAAAAAAAAAAAAAAAAAAAAAAAA
>VWZE01020227.1:94654-104734 GCA_013396675.1 Eubucco bourcierii
GTTTCTTGTGGCCAGCGTTGTTTTTTGAAGCCTTTCCCAGCAAATGTTTTCCACCATCTCTCAGCTGCTCAGTACACCCTAGAACCTCTCTACACTGCCATGTCTCACTCCTCAGACAGGGTGATAAGACTATAAGAAGGCACTGCACCCTGGGGGCACCTGACACCAGGGTCTCTTTTACAGCATTCTGCTTATTCAGCTGTTTTAAGTCTAGTGGAGAAGATTTTCTGCATAGCTTAGTTCAGTGGCTGAAGCAGCATCCAAACACTGGAGACACATCTGACCATTCAGAAAACAAAACTTTAATATAAATCAAGTCTTTGGCCTCTCACAGTTCATTTCCCCACCACCCAGCCTTTGGCCTGCAGCTGACTGACCCTTCAAGCCACAGGTGGTTGTAACTGGGCTGCTTATACAGGAAGCTTTCAAGAGCTGATTGCAGACCCTTCTGAACCAGCCAGAACCTGCCCTCAGCAGCAAACATCTTTCCCTGGCTCGACACAACTGTCCATACACCCCCAGCCAATGGAATCAGCCTCTGCAGATCGCTTTCACATCTCTGTCAATGACAAGAGGCGAGTGAGCAAGGATGATTCGCACTCCTCTCCCTCCAAGACCCTAAGCCTGTAGTGTCTAGGTGGCACTGGTGACACACTGCTCAGGGCTTTCTGAAGAGCAGAGGCTGCATTCACATGGGCCTCTATGGAGTGGAATCATCCACTCAGGTATTGTGCTCATGCTGCTGGACCTTTGCAGCCACTGGATCTTCACTACAAACTACTCTTTTCTGTGTGTACTGCTGTCCCCATCTGTTACCAAAGGCCTCCTCTGCTCAAAAGCAAGGGGAGAACAGGAAAACATCCAATATAAAAGAGAGATTCTTAGCTTAATGTCAGTTCTAGAGGAAGAAAACCAAACCCTTCCAGACTCTGCGCTGATCTTCTGCAAAGGTGCATGAGCACAGAGGAGAACCACGTGGGCTGAGCCCTGAAGTCATCTGTGTGGTAGTCAGACCTGGTTTGCACCTCTAGGTAAGGCACTCCGAAAGAGGCTCCTTCCCTTTGGAAATACAGAGTCTGGTGTAACATTTTCTGCTGCACAGCATCTCTCAACCATTAAGCTTACAGAAGCCTGGGCATGGATTTTAGCCACGGTTTTAGTCTAAGAGACTTTCCTCTAAGAAATTAAAGTGAAACTCTTTTGGAGGAGCTATGAATTTGAATAAGCCTGTGTTGAGTGTCCTGGGTGATTCTGAAGGGCATCCTGCTGAACCCTGGCTCTTCCTGCAAGCTCCAGAGCGCTTCCGGACAAAGTGGCAGCTTTTTTTGCAGGTGTCCCTCTGCATTTCCATCACCCTGGCAGATTTCACAGCTTCAAGAGGGGACAAAAGAGCAATAAGAAATGTTTAGTCATCCCATCCAGCAAGATCCCACTCTGCAAAGCAATACAGAGGGCAGAAACAGAGTCCTGCTTCTCTTCCCCCGTCATAAAACAGTTCTACCTGCTTCCATGAGCTTCAGCTCTCTGCACCACTCCTCCTCCATCTTCTTTCTGTAGTCTCCAAACATGGCTCTCATGAGCTGACGCTTCTTCACCAGTGGAGCCTTGTCACTGCGCAGGGTCCTGATGGCCTGGAGAGCCTCTGCAGCTGCACCAGGACACAGAAGAAACACTGAGCTTACACCTGGACCTGCTCTTGCCTGCCAACCCTTCCCACAGGGCCTTCTCCTTTACTTGAGTGCTTACCCTGCCTTGGAGTTGGTTTCTGGGTCTTCAGGCCAAGTTCCAGCTGTTCCACACACCAGTCCACCTCTTTCCACAGCTGCTCATCTAACTGCTACACAAGATGGAAAGAAGTCACCCCAAAAATCAGAGCAGCACTTGCAACACAGGGTAAAAGTAATCTGCATAGTCAGGGTTGCTCCAAATCCCATCTTCTGGTGATCACTTGACAGACCTGGTGATGTTTCCCTGCAGTGTTTTGCACTGGGTAGATTAAAGCACTGGACAGATCTTTAGCTGCAGCTCACTGCCTGAGTGAAGGATTGGCTGCCATTCAGACAACTCTGTCCAGGGCCTTGTCTGTGACAGAAGCTGTCAAATCAATTTACAGATGGGAGAAATAAGCGCTGACAAAAATCCCTTATCTCTCATAGAGCCACAGAATGGTAGGGGTTGGAAGGGACCTCTGGAGATCACCCAGTTCAACACCCCTGCTAAACCAGGGACACCCATAGCAGCTTGCTTAGGATCACAGTATTTAGGGGGGGTTGGAAGCTCTCCAGACAGGAAGACTCTGCAACCTCTCTGGGCAGCCTGCTCCAGGCCTCCAACACCCTCACAACAACTAATTTTCTCCTCCTGTTCACATGGAACCTCCTGGGTTCCAGTTTGTGCCTCTTGCCCCTTGTTCTGTCACAGGGCACCACTGACAAAGACTCTGGCCCCATCCTCTTGCCCCCCACCTTTTCTCTTGCTGAGCATTGAGAATATTCCCTCTCAGTCTTCTGTTTTCCAGGCTAAAGATCCCCGAGTCTCTCCAATAGTTCCCTGACTCTTGAACTAGGAAGGCAAAAACTGGTCAACACCACCCAGTCATTTGGGCATCCTCAACACACCTGAAATCAAAATGCACACAATGGACAAAACTGGAAGCAAAGTCTTGGGTGTCTCAGCTCCTGTGTGCCTGCTCAACCAGAAACGAGTGAGGAGAAGGGAGAAGGAAGCTGAAGCCCATGAGGGTGAAGGAAGCCAAGTCTCTTTGATCAAAGCCATCTGGCTAACTGAACAGTGGGAAGGAGAAGGGAGCAGGGCTGCACCAATTCTTAGGTAGTGTGTAACAGGTACAAAACCCATTGAAGGGGTCACATAGATCACAGAAGACCATAGAATGGCTCAGGTTGGAAGTGACCTCAGACATCATCTACTCAAACATCCCTGCCAAGGGCAGAAATACCTCTCAACTAGACCTGGTTGCTCAAGGCCTTATCCAGCCCGGCATTGAACACCCCCAGGAATGAGGATCCACAACCTCCCTGGGCAACCTACTGCAGAGTCTCCTCATCCTCACACTGAAGAACTTCTTCCTAAGCCTCAGTCTAGCCCTGCTCTTCCTTAGCTTCAAACCATTCCCCCTTGTCCTCTCAAAACATCCTTCTGAAAAGTCCTTCCGCGGCCACAAGGCGGCGCTCAGCTCCCCAGGGTTCGCAGTCACAGGGATGAGCGCCAAACGCTTCGGCACGAGCCCGAAGGAGACAAGGATCCTTAACTTCGTTTCCACTATTTCAACTCCACAGCAGCTGCTGTAAGAAATAAACAGCCACTGGTCTTTCAGCCAGGACTACTGACTGTTACACTACCCAAAGTTTCTCTTTTGCTAGAGGGTTTATAAATGATGGGACCCCGTTGGAATTTAAATACCTGAGACATCTCAGCCTGCCGGGAACTATCTTTACTTTGACAGATGTTAGCTCCTGCGTTTGCCTTCTTGTTGGTCTCGTTTTTTTCTGCCTCCTTTTTACTGACAGACGCTTTTTGTTTCTTCTTTTTCTTCTTCTGGGCAGCTCCATCTCCTGTCGATTTCTCTGCCTTAGTCGATTTCTCTGCCGCTGTCTGTGACTGAGGGACCTTTATCATGACGTGGTTTCTATCTAATTTGGGTGTGCTACCTGTACTTTGAATCAACTCAGACTTCTGCAAGCTTGCAACCTGTGGTATGCCTGCTGATTGGGCAGGCAGTGAATTACCCAGCTCTTCATCTGCAGCATGCTCTGTATGCTGGCTTGCTGCAACTGACTGAACCAGAGGATGGCCTCCTGGGACAGCAAAGTTGGAAGCAAACTTGGGTTCTTGTCCAGAGGCAGCAGAACTCACAGCTCCATTCCAATTCTCCTGCTCAGTGGAGTTGCTTTGTGTCTGCTCAGCATCAATGACACCACAGACTGCTTCCAAAGGTGTGCCAGTTGCTTCTGGGTTGGTCTCAGAAGGTGGAAGATCAGACTGGAAGCCACTGTCAGATGACATGAACCCATCTGCCTTTGCTTCAGAGCTTTGCTCAGACTGTTTCCCACATACTGCAGCACCTGGAGCCTGTCCACTGCTTTGCTGCCCTTCCACACCACCAGGTTTCACATCTAGAAGAGATAAAGAATAACATTTCTATCCATATGCCAATTTCCTGCTATGGGAATGCTACTGCAAGTCACTCTGTAAGGCAGTGGTGCAGAGAGGTGATGCAATCACAAGCTGCAGCCTGGGAAATCTACAGAAAAACACACAAATATCATCATCCCCTGGAGGGACAGGTCCAGCTCACAGGATCCCAGGATGTTAGGGGCTGGAAGGAACCTCTGGAGATCTTCCAGTCCAACCCCCCCTGCCAGAGCAAGACCACAGAATCTAGCACAGGTCATGCAGGAACACATCCAGACGGGGCTAGAAAGGCTCCGGAGAAGAAGACTCCATTAACCTCTCTGGGCAGCCTGTGCCAGTGATCTGGGACCCTTACAGTCAAGAAGTTCTTCCTCACGTTGAGGTGGAACTCCCTGTGCTGCAGTTTCCATCCAGGGCACAGGTAACCAGAGGCTGTCCTGTCCCTTCCTTCCTGACCCCCAGCCCTCAGGTATTCATAGACATTGCTCAGATCCCCTCTCAGCCTTCTTATCTCAACACTAACCAGCCTCAGGTCCCTCAGCCTCTCCTCATCAGGCAGTGCTCCAGTCCCTTCAACATCCCTGCAGCCCTCTCTGTTGGACACTCTCCAGTAGATCCCTGTCCCTCTTGAACTGGGGAGACCAGAACTGGTTTCCAGGTAAGGTCTCACTATGGCAGAGGGGGAGAAGAACCTTTCTTGATCTGCTGGACTCACCTGTATTCTTCATGCTCTCCTGCTCCTCAGACATCTTGAGATGATAATCCCCAAACACAAGATTCATCACTTGCTGCTTCTTCACCAAAGGCATCTCCCGGGAGCGCAGGACCTTGAGGATGTGCTGTGTCTCCTCTGCTGCACTCAGGAAAAGACCAAGAGGGACAAGAAACAGGTTATGGTGGGCCTCACAATCCACACTGTGGGATGCTGATGTCTAGGTCTCCTCTGAAGCTGTTCTGTGTTAATACCACCTCTGACTAATCCATGAGTGGCATTCGACTGAGAGGAAACTCCAAGTGCTTCTGGAAACTGAAATACTGAAGTGCTTGCAAAGGGAAAAGCAAACAGATCTTAACTGCTTACTACACACAGTGAGAACCTTACACTGCAGCAAGTGCTCTCCTAATGGCACAGAAGCCACACAGGGCTTAACAACCCTAACCTCAAAGCAACTGCCAAATCCAAGAGCCCACCTTGGTGTCTCCTCTCCAGAAAAAAAAGCTGACTGAGAAGCAGGCTGAAAAGCAGCACACTTGCTTGACTCTCACACAAGCCAGCCTGGCCACAAGAGTAATCCCAGCTACTGAGCAAATTCTCCCAAAAGCATCATTCTGTGGCAGTGGTCTCCAAACACCTCAGCTTGGGAACTCCAAAGATGTCCTGTCTGTCAGTACTGGTCTCACAGATCTCAAGTACAAACCAGCTCAGTGTACCAAAGGGTCCTTTGGGCTGCTTTCTCCCCCTCAACTCCACTCTAGCGAGTACTCCACTCTCTCGAGTACTGCATCCAGTTCTGGAGCCCCTGTTACAAGAAAGATCTGGACATGCTGGAATGTCCATGATGATGGCCATGAGGATGATGATGGCTGGAGCTCTTCTCCAATACGAGGACAGACTGAGAGAGTCGAGGTTGTTCAGTCTGGAGAAGAGTAGGTTCCAAGGAGACCTTATTGTGGCCTTCTGGTATCTGAAGGGGCCTACGAGAAAGCTGCTGAGGGACTTTTTAGGTGTGAGGTAGTGATAGGACTGGGGGGAATGGAACAAAACTAACAAGTGGGTAGATTCAGACTGGACCATGACCATGAGGGTGATGAGACACTGGAACAGGTTGCCCAGGGAGGTAGTGGAAGCCAGCTCTGGATGGTTTTAAGGCCAGGCTGGATGTGGCTCAGGGCAACCTGATCTAGCGTGAGGTGTCCTTGCCCACAGCAGGGGGCTTGGAGCTGGATGATCCTTGAGGTCCCTTCCAGCCAACAATTCTGTGATTCCATGAATAGGCACATACATCTTTCCTGGCTTCAGAGCATCTCTCTAGGACTTTAAATGAGGTCTGTCTTGCAGATCCAGCACAGACTCCCACGCTAGTGCCCTGGTTTTGCTGGGAGAGACTCATGGGCAGCCATGAGCTGCAGGCTGATGGCAGCTTTGAGACACCAGGATAGCTGACCCACGTTGGCTACAGCTGCATCCCAGACCAGAGACACCACACTCAGTAAAAAACAGATGATTTGAGCCTAGGGGAAACCTCCTCCTTGGGATCCTTCTGACCTTGTTCCTCTTCCTTCTCCTGCAGACTGTGATCACAGTACATTTGCTGGGCTGAGTATAACTGTAAATCCTTTACATTGGCATTGGTACCAGCTTTGTTGTTCCATTACATCTGTTTTCAGTTTAAGCCTCAAGTCTCCTCTCTCTCCTTTTCCATCTCAGTGCTGGGGAGGGGGCATTGGGTGACAGAGCAGCTGCTGTGGCTCAGCCCCAGATCCAGGCTGACCAGCCCCAGATCCAGGCTCCAGCCGTGCCAGGGGGAGGCCAAATGCCACAGTGGAGCTGCAGCCACCCACCAGTGGGGTGTATCTTCACAGCACCTGGGTGTCAGGGTCCTGAGGACACAGGTCCCTCTTGTTCAAGGGCTTTAGCTGGCTGTACTCAGGGCCTGCTTGATAAGAGAGCTGTGAAAAAGAAAGGGCTAGAAAAGCTCCAGGGAAACCTCTCTCTTCCCTCACTTGGGAGTTATTTTAAGCTGAAGATCCCATGCATGGCACTGCTACAGTCAGGTACCCCATAGGTCCAGAGCTTGGATTCCTGGCTCAAGCGTGCATCTGCCTCACCATTGCAGGCTTCTCTGGTGATCTTGGAGTGCAGGCAGAGCCTGGTTACCAGCAGCTTTACTTCCTTGGGTCAGGAACTTTTCAGGCCAAGTCACTGCCTCTGCTTGCCCCGCCACTGTGTTCAGCTCCTGCCTCCCTTCCAGCACTGCTGGACACTGGGTAATGAGCAAAGATACAGGTATAACAAAACAGTTTGATGCTCAAGCATGGTGTGTGGGCATGTATGAATCGCTGCCACACCCTCAGGTGCACCAGCAAACACTCATCTGGGCATCTTAAAGAGGGGAGCCACATCCCTCCCCTGCATGCTAAGCACTAGCATTCAGTGGGAGTAGAACAGACTACAGATTGGACTGACTGGATCCAAGTCTCTCAGAAGTGTTTCATGGGATTTTGTCTCTTGTATAGCTTCTCCTTAAAACAAAACAATGAGGAACAACCTGCAAAAAAATAAACCTGTTGCTGTTTAAGGGCCAAGCACACAGACACAGCACTTCCTTAAGACTGGAACACACAAGCAGAGCTGCAGTAGACCTAAACAAGCCATTAGGTGGGAAAATGAGAACATAAGAATACAGAAAATGGGGAGAATGAATGTCACAGGAATGAAAGATAAAGCTGTTTCCAGCCAGGTGGTTCTTAAAATTCAGTGCTTTATGTTGTTTTGTATGTAGAACAAATTTCATATAACGTAAGAACAGGAAACAGATGGGAAAGAAGAAGCAGAAGAGTCTCCAGGTCTGCTGTATCAGAACTAGGATTAGAATGCGGCTGCAGACTGTGAGAGAGTCAACATACCTTGCTTTGAGGTTGGACTAAGGCAGAGATTTGCCTCTAGCTGTGAAATGCACCACTCCAGCTCACCCTGGAACGTTTCTTGAGAAGCCTTGGACATGGGATGGTATAATGTTTAGAAGCACAAATCTGTCACCTGCAAAACTGATTTGAAAACTGAGTTCTCTCTCCTCTTGTGGAAGATCAGACTAGGCAGACATAAACCCTGCTTCTGGTGTCATGCTTGAGGTGTGCTCAACACAAACCATAAATGAACAGAGCAGAGGGCGGGACACGTGCCCTGCAATAGTCCCTCTTTGAGCTCACCAAACAGTGAGCTCTCTTCATTATAAAGATCAGATACAATAAACTCTTACAAGCAGTCAGCCACCCACTCCTGGCACGTAAGGATTTCCCATGTTTCATATGTGTTAATTATTTTTAATTTTTAATTTAATTTCCCCCACGCCTCCTTTTTTAAAGGCCTTAGATGAATTTTCTTTTCCCCTGAAGTACAATGTCTCCAACGGCAGCAAATTCCCCTCTGGCAACACACAGAATTTATCTTTTTGCTAACACCAAGACTGTCTTTGCTGTATTTTTTACCCTGCTTTCCTCCTGTTGAGTGGGTGGAAAACTAAGACTAAAAGACTGCCTGTGAACAATGCATTCATTACAATGCTTCGGGAAAAAAACCCACCTTGCCTCGGCACAGTTAACGAGGGGCAGGGACAGGCAGGTACAAGTGCTAAGAAATTCCCTTAAAGAAAACCCCTGGGAGCAGGGGGAACTGCCGCGGGCCGGCCAAGAGCCTGGTCTAGAGAAAGTGCCTAGGCAAGGGGCCAGTGGCGAAGAGGATGCCCAGGAACAGAGGCGAGAGGGGCCGAGCTCCTTACCCGCTCCATATGGGCAGTCGCCGCGCCGCCCTAGGAGGAATCCGAGCTCCTTTGCCGCCGGTCGCGGCACTGCGCGTGGGTCCCCGGCTCCAGCCGTGCCAGGGCGCCTCTAGCGACTGGGCCCGGGCGCCCGCCAACCGGCCCTCGGCCACCGGGGCCGAGCCTGGCTCAAGAGCCGAAGCGCACGGGGTGAAGGCAGCATAGGCCCCAGCGCCGTGCACCGCCCAAAGGCGTCCCCCAGCGCGGTGCTCCCGCCGCCCTTCCGGCCGCTCCCCGTGCCCTGCGCCTCCGTTCCGGGCGCTGCGCAGCGCCTGCTCCTTGGGGCTCCGGCACGCAGCAGGGACCCCCACCACTGGGGCGGCCTCTCCGCTCGGCCCGGCGAGGTCTCTGTCAGCGGGGCCGGTGAGAGACGCACCGGCGGAGCGAGGCCGAGTGGAGGCGCTGGGTGCCGAGGCTCAGATCTGCCTGCCACGGGGGCACCTCGGCGCGGGGCAGATGAGAGGAGCTCCCAGCCTAGCGGTGCCTTTGCCGACACCCCCCAAAAAAACCCAACAAACCAAAACCAACCCAAACACCACAAACAAATAATCAAATGAAAAAAAACCACAACCAAACCAAAGCTCTCCAAGCCTATCCAGTCCAAGCAGCAACCCAACACCACCACGGCCAGTAAACCACGTCCCCAGGTGCCATGGCCACATCTTTCTTCAACACCTCCAGGAATGAGGACACCACCACCTCCCTGGGCAGTCTGTTCCAAGCCATGACCACTCTTGCAGCAAAGAAATTTTTCCTGATCTCGAATCTGAACCTCTCTTGCACACTTTCAGGCCATTTCCTCTCCTTCTCTCACCTGAGAATAGGCAGAAGCGCCCAACCCCAACCTGGCTGCAGCTTCCTCTCAGGGAGCTGTAGAGAGCAATGAGCTCTGCCCTCAGCCTCCTCTTCTCCAGGCTCAACGCTCCCAGCTCCCTCAGCAGCTCCTCCTCAGCCCTGTTCTCCAGACTCTTCACCAGCTTTGATGCCCTTCTTTGTTGTCACAAGCTCACCCCTGACCCCCACGGGGCTCTGCTGGGCCACATCTCCACGCCTGGAAGCTGGCCGACACCTGTAGCCCCGCTTCCATGGGCCCACATCCCACAGCACCTTCAGCAACACCCACATCAGCTTTATCCCCACCAAGACACAGAGGCCAGAGGGCCGTGGTGCTGCTGGCAGCTGGCACAGCAGCATGGCACATGGCACACCAGCAGACACCACCACGACTGGGGGACAGCAGACAAAACAAGTTAATACACACAGGCAGGTATTAGCTCTTTCAGTTTCCATCTTAGATTTTCCTTTTGATTATTTAATTCTGGATAAAAAAAGAGTTAGACCCCTTTTTTTTTCCCCCTTCTTCTTCATACTTATTCCCTGCCCCCCCCCC
>VWZE01020227.1:104758-131304 GCA_013396675.1 Eubucco bourcierii
CCCCCCCCCCCCCCCCTTTAGATTTTCCACAGCAGGCAAATGTGGCCCTGCTGGGACTTGTAATGCTGTAGCACGTCAGCGTTTCACAGCTCAGTATTTGATGTCTCTTTCAAATGCTTCAAATCGTGGAGGCTGTGGTTTCTGCTGACGCTGGCAGCTGGTGTTAGAAACTCTCCAAGGCTGCCAGGGAAAGGGAAGCACTTCCAAATGTTGCTCTCCAGAGTTATAAAAAGGTACTGGAAAAATCAGCACACTCCTGCCNCCAGACTTTGTCTTGCCTTACACCTCCAGCCTTGCTGAGACTTAACCCTTGTCTGAGCCCTTACCTCACTACAAAAACCATCGAAAAGGTTTGAGGCTTTATCAGAGGTTGTCTAAGACTTAGGGCAAGGCTTCTCTGGCTGCTGTGGGTTTGAAATCAGCATCACTCTTCATGGAGGAGTGTCCTGGTGTCAGGAAAAGAGCTGACAGTCAAGTATTGGAGAAGATAATAATGAGAATGGGAATAATAAGCTACCAGTAGCTGTCTTACAAGGATAGAATCCCTTTGCAGTTCTCTCCCTCAGTCCCGATCTGGGTTGAGTGCTTATGAGACCATCACCACCAATCTGGGTGCATCCCCTCAAACAAAAGCTTCCCACCTGTGGCCTGAGGAACACATCAACCCATCAGACAATGCAAAGGCTCCACTGGGGATGGCTTTGGTGCAGAGCCTGCTGAACCCACCGAGCCAGAACAAAGGGTTAAGGGTGGAAGGACGCTGTCAGTGTCTCCAGCAGAAGCCAGGTGCTGCAGACTCAATGCCCATGCAGGGAAAAGGCACAAAGGACCAGCAATGCCTCGATTTTCCTGGGTTTGATCTCTGTCCTGAGGATTCAGCCCACATGGATACACAGCCCCACAATGGTGCTGAGCTGGGGCTGAGCTGTGACAGCTTGCTCCCAGGGCATACGACTGAGGGACTGCTAGAGGACCAGAATGTGATCCTCAGCTTCCACTGAGACAACAGGAACCTTTTGATGTGAAGAGCTGCGAGGTGTGCTGGTGGAAGCTGATGTCTAACCAGCCAGGGCTGCCTGGGAAGGAGGCGAGCAGCAGGCAGAGCAATGGAATGGCTTGAGCTTGCCTGGGGCACAGGGCAGAGAAGTGTGTGCTGTATAAAGCAGTGCTGGCACAGCTTCATGCCACTGTCAGATGCTAGCTGGAGCACCTCTGGCTAGGGACTCAATGCAGGACACTGTGCAGTCCTTCAGGTCACTCCAGAGACTGACAACTCCCCCTCAGCACAGATCTGCCTGCTTGCCCTGCTCCACCAGCTGAGCACCAAGGGATTTGTTGCAGGCATGGCTGTAACTGGAAGCAGCGGTTGTGCTGGGAAACGCAGCTCTTTGGTATGAGGCTCCTTCAAAGGAGTTGCAGGAAAGAATTTAGAAAAAGAAAAACAAAACAAAACAAAACCAGAGAAGTGGAGTGGTTACCAAAGCTGCTAACCACAGTGCCAGGGAGCTTCAGTGCCACCAGCACAGCCCAGTGTCACATGCCTAACACCTTCTGTCTCCAGACCTCCTCGCCTGCGATGTACGTGGCCTGCACATACAGACTGTCGTTCAGCATTAGGAAATCTGCAGTGGAAAAGAGAAAGGAAGCAGTTGTCAGAGAAACTGAGCAGCTCAAGATGTCTGGGGAGAGCTGGGCTTGGTGGGGAACTGCAACTGGGAAGAGCTAGGCTTGATAGGGAAAAGCTTCTTCTCCCATAGACACTGCAGCACGGCAGCAGGCTATGCTTGGCTGAGGCATGGAAGTCTCTCCAAAGGGCTCACAAAACACTACCAGCATCCAGGGTAAAAAAAAAACAAAACACTGGAGCAAAAGCCCAGAACAACTCCCAGTCAAAGCAAGTCCCACTAAAGCACAGGATGAAGATGCATTTGCTGCAGCCACTGCTCTGCTCCAGCACCCCAGAGCCTTCACACCATTGTCCCCACACCAGTACCTGCTGGTCCCGTACCAGCAGCCCCCGCTCTACTCAAGCACCCAGGAGCCTTCACACCATTGACCCCATGCCAGTACCTGCATCAGAGTCATAATTTAGTGTCCCCTTTTTGTGTTCAATCCCCAGGAGCTGGGCAGGATGCAAAGATGCTGCCTCCAAGGCAGTCTCCACTGAACACCCTTGGACAAAGAAGGGGAAAGATGTTAGGACAGCGGCAGCCCCCACTGCCAGAGCAGCCCAAACCCCCCCTGGCTAAGGCAACTGTTAGCCTAGCTGGAACATAAGCTGGAACACCCTCACCACAGCCAGATGGAGGGGAAGCATCCCTATGGAGACAGTGGGAAGAGGAGAACTGAACACTTAAGAGTCTGGGGAGGGGAAAATCATTAATATTTGTGAGAAAGGAGCAGGAGAGTTCAGCTCTCACTAGTACTACAGATTAAAACTAAACCTCCCCTCAAAAAAGGCCAGTGACACAGATCCCAGACCTGATCCTGTCCCAGGTGAGAGGGAATGTTCCTTGGTGGAGTGGACACTGCTAGCAGGGGTAAGACCTCTTACTGTGTCAGGTAGTGGGCGGGGGTCACTTACCTGTGGCTTCCTGGAAGTGCCGCACACATGTGTCCATGGTCGCCACGCTACCACTCAAGGTCTTTGTGCCTGGGGAACAGGGTGACACTGAGCAGGTCCCACAGCTCATGGCAAGAAGTGGGGTGGTGAGAAAGCAGAACATGACCAGAAGGGGTAGAATCCTGGAGCAAGTCATATGCCCTGCAGCCACTGCTTCAAGTAACAGAATGAGGCAAGAACGAGTCTGTGCTGGTAGCACAGGGACAGGCACTGAGATGTCACCCTGCAGCTCCACTGTAAGACCAGTTGGACTGGGTCAGACTAGCTCACCAGGCCACCTGCTACCAGGGACATGGGAAGGGAACTGAATGACCCTTCTCTGAAACACCCTCCCTGAGATACCTTCTCAGTCTCTAACTGCTTGCAGCTTCAGGAATGTGGTAAGAAGTGGGAGTATTACAGTAAAGAAAAGGGACAATATGTGTCTGTAGGACTTATCTGTCCCTCTGATCCTGCCAGAACCTCTGTCATCCATGACACTGGAAGCATTCACACATGCTGCAGACAGCAGCAGACTGACAGATCCCTCCTCACTCCATGAAGATGGGACACTTCCCCTCTTTACAAGGTGCTGCATTCCACCCAGGGCCAAGCCACTGCAGACACTAAGCACCAAAACTCAAAAGCGTGACTCAAGCACTGCCTCACACTGACAGGCACTGCAAGGTGTGCTGAGCTCTCCAGGAATGGGGACAAGTGGCAGCACTGTCCCCAGTTCTTTAGCAAGAGGCACTTGCCTGCAATGTAGGTGTTCAGCCCATCGATCTCCACCACCTGCTGACCCAGTGTGTGCCGACCTGGTGCCAGCCCCATGCCAGCAATCGCATCTGTCACCAGCACCAGGCCTGAAGAACACAAGCAAAGAGGCGGCGTTAGATCAGAGTTGAGCTTGCTGCAGCTGCCAGACCGGCACCACAGTGGCCTTCCCCGAGAGGGGCCAAGGTGTCTCTAGCCACACCTGACCGAAGCAGGCGGGCAGGTGGATAAGGGCACATGGCTGTGACCTCTTTCGGCAGCGAGGGCAGCGTGCCACAGCACTTGTGGGAGACGGCACAGCTGCTGACACTGCGTGGGCCTGGCCTGGCTCACCTTTCGGGTGGGCTCGGTGGGCAATGCGCAGGGCAGCAGGGTTGGTGTGGATGCCATCAGAGATCATGCCGTAGAAGACCCTCCGCCCAGCGGGAATCTTGTCACTCGTCAGCAGCCCCACGATCCCAGGGTCACGGTGGTGGAACTGCCCCAGGGAAGAAAGGACAAGCTGGGGAGCACCATCAGGACTTGTGGGCTGAGCCTCTTCCTCAGGGGGCACAGCTGCCATCTCTACCAAGCAGTGCCTGGCAGCTAGGCGCCCGCGCCCTGTCCTGTACCAGACAGTTGTGCGCATCTCCTTGAACTTCGAGAGTCTGTCACAGCCTTCACTCTCTTAGAGACCAGGCAGCAGAAACATGAAACCAGAGGCTCAGTGCTGAAACCTCATTGCAAGGCTGGTATGGAACAAGCTGGGGAGAATATGCACCTGTGGGCAGCAGGGGAGGGAACCCCATAAGCAACTGCAGTGCAGGGCAGGAGCCCTGGGCTACTCACCGGCAACATGGCGTTGAAGAGGTGAGTGATGAAGGTAGCACCGTGCTGCACAGCCTCCTCAGCCTGGGACAGGTTAGCCACCGAGTGGCCTGGGAACAAAGACCAATGCCTGGTTTTCCTGCCCATCTCTCCATTTATTTATTTTATTATGGGGCAAAGATGCTCCATCACTGGGACTCGATTCTGACGCTCTCCCCTGGGCTGAGGTCTGAGATGTCAGCCTTGGCACAGAGGCATCTGGCCATGATCGTGGGAGACTCTGGCAAGGGGTGCTTCACCTGAACAAGTTCACTGTTCCAATCACAAATGTTGCCTTGTTCATGGAGAGCTGCCTGCAGGCTCAGTTAGATGTCTGAGGTTCTGCTGTCCTCATACTTAAAGAGAGGTGTCAAAGCAGCAGAGACAGGGAGGTCTTTGCCACAAAAAAAAAATGGGCATAAATCTATCCAGAAAGAGAAGTGCTTCCCCAACACAGAGAGCAGCTCTAGTGCCCTGTGAGCAAACTCTGCCTCTCTGTTGTTCTTGGCTGTGTGTGGCTGTGAGACAAGACATGCCCTGCTGTATGGACACCTTTCTCATGGTTTAATTTCACCCTAAATAACTCCTCCCTTTAAAAAAAAAAAAAAAATCTTTAATGACCTGGGCAAAAAGAGTTTGTAAAAAGAGGACAAGAGAACTGCAGCCAGCTTTAAGCCAGTGGGCAGCAGGACACTGGGGAGTGAAGTTTTGTGCAGCACTTCCTGCTGCAAAGCAGTTATCAAAACTTAGCAGCAACCTTTGGAAAATGACTTCGCCTCTCAAATAAGGCCTTAAACAGTTGAACTTCAGAGTTTGAATCTTTCCATGCCATCAACCCCCAGTTACACCTTCACTCAAGTAAGACTTTGATTCCTTCCTGTGTTTAAACAGCATCAGATGCTGCTTTCTGTTAAACAGCAGGGGCTCCTCAGTCCAGGTTACTGACAAAGGGCGGCAGACTCACAGCATCAAGCCAGGTCCCCATTGGTGATAGGTCTGTCACCTTCATGCAGACCAGGCAGGAGAAAATCCCACCCTTTCCAGTCACACATGGGCATCATTAGAGATGCTACAGCCCTAAAGAGAGTGGGTACCTGGCCTGTGTGGTTGGAGCTTCCTTAAGGCCTCCTTGCCACAGCCCTTACCGAGCGAGACGCAGATGCCCTGCTTGGTGAGCTCCCGGATGACCTCACTGCTCCTCTTCATCTCCGGGGCCAGGGTGACAATCCGGACACGGTCCAGGGACCCATAGGTGGCAAGCAGGTCCTGGAAGGCTCTTTCCTCAAAGGTGCGGAGGCAATGCTCTGGATGTGCTCCTTTCTTCTCCTTGCTAATGAATGGTCCTTCCAGGTGGGCCCCTGCTCAGGCAGGACACAAAGCCATCACCTTTCCCCTCCCCACCGAGGACCAAGAAACCTGCTCTGTGTGTCCCTGCTCTTGCCATGCTCCTGCAGCAAAACACTTGGCTCAGGTAACTCTTGGCTCAGCACAGTGAAAGACACAGTGCTGGCAACTGGCCAAGCCAGGCCACTGCCGTTACCCTGGGGAAATGGAGCTGGAGCAGTGTGTGTAGGATGGCAGAGACCATGGCAAAGGGCAGGCACAGGCTGGGGAAGGAAGCAGGCCTGTGCCACCTATGCATCCCTCCCATGGAGAGGGCTCCCGCCCTGACCTGTGCTGTCCCTACAGCAGCTTCTTTCTCCTTAATGAACAAAGAAAGTGTTTGCCTAGAGCAGCACCAGAGAAGACAGCAAAGGACAAGGCTACTTACCCAGGATACCTGCTCCATGAGCTCCACCGTTTCTTATGCTGATCTGAGGAAGAACCTAGAGACAGGAGTTCATCAGACATGGCACCCCAGACACAGCACCCTGGCCTGCCAAAACAAACCCAGACCTAAGGTTCGAAGGGAGCTCTGTGGTTGGACCACTTGGGACCATCAACCAAATGCATCTCACAAAGCAGCACCCAGCTGCAAGCCTCGCTGTGCAAAGCTGGCCTGGCAGACACTGTTGTCTCAGCAGTCTAAAAGTTAATGGCAGGAAATCCAGGGGTAAAGTCCAGCTCCTCACACCCATGGCTTTTCTACCTGGGCAGACCTAGCCTTGGCCCTCTCATCTGGTACCAACTTCAGCCCTTTGTCACTCTGCAGGCGAGAGATGGAGAAAGTCACTTACCTGGTGGTACACAGATGGAGGAGAGGTCACCAGAGTGGGACAGAAAGAGGTCACTCCATGGGAGAGGATTTTCTGACTGACCAGGTCAATCCCTGATTTGAAGTCATCTGTAGCCAAGGAGAAGTCCACCCCGAAGCCTCCTGCACCATGAACAAAACAGAGATAAAACTGCAGTTTCCCCCCAGTGGACATTTTCCCACCTGAAAACACCAACGAAACATTTTGCATGACCAGAGTGAGCCACTCCACGTGTGCAGCACTGAGTAGAAGCAAAGGACTCCATCAACACTTCTCCTGTCCTTCATTCATGAGGCTTTGCAAGTACAAATCCAACTAATACTGCCCTCCTGAAAGTGTTTTCCTCCACAGCATCCCAACACTTTGACAGCACCTACCTGCTATTTTGATGCAGGACAAAACCTGAGGATTCCCCACTGAAGAAATGGTCTCTGACTTCCAACATGAACTACCATAAAACAAGCCCCTTCTGGCCCTCAGGAAAGGGCTACTGCAACTTTGTTCCCTTGAGAAATCTTCCTCTGCCCTCCCTGCATTCTGAAAAGGGCAGTGCAGGCACCCAGGATAAAATGTTGATAAAAATGAGGTTAAGAGGAAAGATGAGCTGAAAACTCAAACAAGCCAAAGAGGATCCATTATGTGACAGCAGCAACCAAGGGCAAAATTGTTCTTTGTCATTCATTTGGTGACTCACATCTCCCTTGAGCAGCTGAAACGCACTTGGGCATGGGCACTATGCACACATCAGCATTTGGAGGTCCATGATGGGCAAACCCAGGACCCCCACCCTCCCCTGAGCACACATGGCTTCACCGTACCATTGATCTGGACGTCGATGAAGCCTGGGGCAATGATGCTGTCCTTGCAGTCCAGCTGGATGTCAGCAGAGCCCTTCTCATCAAAGAAGAGTTTCTCTGGGTTGAGGATCTTCCCTTCTCGGACCCACAGGTCCTCCCTGAAGGGACAGTGACACACACACCAAGCTCTTGTGCTGTCTGCGGGAGCAGGTAGCCAAAGGTGGCCTCAATCAGAGCAGCCCCCACCGGTATGCTCTGCCATGGGCTTTCTGATGTCTAGTAGGGCAAAACTGCACTTCCAGAAGGCACACAGCTGGCAGCCCTCTCTGCCTGGCCTCTGGCTTTACAGAACTCACGGGCTGCGCGTCAAACGGGATGGTCAAGGGGCCCAGGGCTGGCAGAGGAGGCAAAACGAAAGAGAGGGGAGCAGCGAGGGAACGTACAACGTGCATGCCACATCTCCAGAGATCAGCAGGTGGGGACGATGGACTGTGGGAGCACAGGGGGCAGAGGCGATAGCTGCACTGGGTGACCTGGGGACAGTCCCTCCGATGCTGCAGGTTCCAGGTCAGCTCTACAGCCCGGCCGTGAGCTCTGGCACTCCCCGGCACCCTCCCGGCAGCCCTCACCTCTGGAGCTGGTGGCTCCTCAGGATGCGGCAGTTGGTGAACTGGACGATGGGGGCGTCCGAAACGGATTTGTTGGACGGCATCGTAGGGCTGTGGAACCGGCGGGAACGGGGAACCCTTCTGGTGACCGGGAGCAGAGGCGGAGACCGGGGCTAGCGAGGCGGGCCAAGGCTGCGGCTCCGGTACCGGTACCGGGGAGCCAATGGGGGGCGGAGAGGGACGGCGCGCCGCCCCGGCGATAGGCGATGGGTAAGCCTCCGCCCCTCCTGGGGCTCCGGGCCGACGCCGTGAAGAGCAGACCCGCCAGGCTATGCGGCAAAGCCCCGTGAGACCCGCTCCAGACCGAGCCCAGTGCAGCCTCCCCGCTCGGCAGGGCAGCGACGGGGCCCGGGACACCCGGGGCGGGGCCACGCCCGGGGCGCCGTCGCTCCCGGTCACGCGATCCGATCAGCTGACGCGCCGCGAGCCTCCGCACGTGACCATCCCCCGCGGCGGCGCCATCATGGGCGGGGCGCCGCCATCTTGAGGAGGTCGGCGGCGGTGATAGGGAGGGCGCCTTGCCGTGGCTACCGCCCTGCCCCGAAACCCGGCGTTGAGGGAGAAGCGGCAGGAGAGGAGCCGCCTTCCGCGGCTGTCCTCGGACCTCGCCGCCCTTCAGCGAGCGCCGCGGGGGATTTCCTGCGTCCCCTTTATTCACACTGTGCATTGCTATTAGAAAGGATCCCTGCGGGAGCTACCGAGAGGCTTATGGCAGCGAGTAACGCTGAGCTGGCAAAACGTCTGATGCCAGTGGGGAGCGACGTGTGTCCTACGGTGTCCCGTCTCATCCAGGGAAACTCCAGACCGGGGGAGCTCAGGGAAGCTGGAGCGGGCTGGGGAGGAGCTGCTGCACTGCCCGGTCAGCTGTCAGCGCCTTCTGGGCACAGCCATCTCCCCAAACCTTCCTGCCAGTCCGCACACAGCTCCTGCTGCCTTTTGCTCTGTGCTCTCACGAGAAATGTGAGGGTCAGAATCTTTTCCCACTGTCTCTGCTGACACCGCTGGCTCCAAACCGGAGCTTTTCAACGCGTGTGGTCCAGAGCATCAGCACCCGCGAAGCGCCACTCAGCCCCGGCGCAGACTGGAGGAGCTCAAGACACCTTTACCTTCACAGGGTCACGGCTGCTCGGCGTGAGAGCGGCCCTGGGGAGCAGGACATATGGGTGCGGGTCTGGCCATGAGCCGGCACCGAGCGCTGCCAGCCCAGCCTCAGCCTGTCCTGGGCTGATCGCCAGCACTGTGGGCAGCAGCGGCATGGAGGGGATTCTGCCCTTCTGCTGTGCCTGCTGAGACCCTTCCTACAGTGCTGGGGCGAGCTCTGGAGTGCTCAGCACTGCACAGACCTGTGAAGGGTTGGCGCAGGCACGGCAAGGTTTCTGGAACCTCCCCTTCCTTTCCCGGTCTCAGCTGCAGAGAGTTAACTGCAGCTTGAGCAGGTGAACCATCGCTGCTTCTGAGTGTTACAGGCTAGCAGCGTTGCTGTAGACAAGCTCCTGAGTGCATTTGACAAGTCAGCAGCAGCCTGAGAGAGGAGACAGAAAGCTCGTTCTGTGCTCTGAAGCCCTGCCTTTCCTCTCCAACAGACCAGGGGTCCTGATGCCTGCAGTCTCTGTGGCCAGGTGGGTGACTGTCCCATCTCCAAAACCTTAGAGGAATTGTTCCAGTGAAAGCTGGCATCCTCAGCTATCTGCTGGCAGGTGCTTCCACTTACCCTCCCTCCTCTTTGCTCCACAGGGACTGCCGTGCAGTCCTCCAGCACTCTCTGATGGACTCCCTGCAGGACTCATTGATGTATTTATCCCATTTGGTGTCCCCAGTGTAGCAGGAGTTGAGTGTCTCAAGGACTGTGTCTAGGGAGGGTGCTGATGTGAGCTCTCTGCTGGTGAATCACACTGAGGAAAGACAAATGATAAGCAGTGTGATTGTGCATGAATCTAACAGCCCTGGCTGGACAGCAGTTCAATTCTAATGAGGTTTTCTGCTTTACTTAGCATTTTGTGATGCCAGTCCTTGTCCACACGGCAGAGCTGCCTCTCTCTGCCAGCAGGATGCCAGTAAAGGCTCCTGAAATGGAGAGTCGGGAATGATGCTCGCTGAGGCCAGGAAAACTGTGCAGCAGTGGCTTGGGAATTTGAGGCCAAGAATGGCTTCAGGCCATTTCCTCATCGTGGCTGAAATTATCCACATCTAGGGTACTCAGCAGCATACTGGTGGGAATGGTTTGTGGCTCTAGGACAGGTGAAGCTAAGGAGATCCAGAACTGGAAGATCAGAAAATGAATCCTAAAAGTGGATCCCAGCCCTGCTTATTTGAGAGAAGTGCCCTTCCAAGCTGCTACAGTGAATTCAGATGTCAAAAGGCATCTATAAAGCTCCCAAACTGCCCCTGGCCAAAACAGGGACTTCCATGTGTATGTAGGAACCATCAGACTCACGACAGTTAACTTTTCTTGGCAGGGGCAGAGGCAGCTAGGTGAATGCAGACACCGAGTGCTCACAGAGCAACAGCCATTATTCCAGTTAGAACCACAGAATGGTTTGGGTTGGAAGGAACCTTAAAGATCACATAGTTCCAACCTGCCCCGTGCTGTGAGCAGGGACACCTCCCACTAGACCAGGTTGCTCAAGGCAACCTTGAGCTCCACAGAGTTGTGACAGAGTTTCGCCAAGCCTCCAACCACATAGCTCCAGCAGCTCTCTAGGCTGGGAGTTCCGAAGCAAAGGAGTGAATCAGTGCTGGAACCTGGCCCAGCCCTCCCTCTGCATTGCTGGGGAGAACAGAACAGCCTGTGCTGAGAAAAGAGGCATGGAAATGGGCCCCATCCATGCTGTGCCTGTCAGCCAGCACAACCTGAAGTCACCTATCGGTCCTGCTTACATCTTATCCCTCTGGATGTTCTCCTCCTCAGCACTGAATTAACCCTGCGCTGCATCCCCACTAATAGCAGACTCTGCTAACTGCATGCTCTCTCTGCTGCCCCACTAACAGGCTGAGGGAATCACAGCCTGGAGTTTCATTTTTCTTTTTCTTCAGCCAGCTTTTTTTTTTTTTTTTTTTTTTTTAACTTCAGCTTGAGCTATATTTAACCTGCTCAGTTCCCAAATTAGACTCAGTGCCTGGTGGCATGAGAAGTTGTAGCAGTACACCTGGGAGAGAGGAGTGTGTGCTGTAGATGTGAAAGAAGGTCCAGGTGTCTGGAGGGAGCACTTGGGCTGGCATTGCTGCCAGTGAAGTGCCTGTAGAGATGCAGCCTTGGCTGCTGATTTTTCATCTGCATTCACAAAGAGAGCAAAAAAAATCTTTTAATGCACACAAGAGCCAAGCAGCCCTTTCACAGTTATAAGCTGAGACCATGCTGCTGATCTTAGGGAGACAAAGCCATTAGGTGCAGGTTTTCTGCTACTTGACAGGGCAGTTCAAAAGTGCCAAAAAGGGGCCAGGGTCCACCAGCATCCCCTAGGTAAATCTGGAAGAACCAGGACTTGATCTTGTGGGGACTGCATCTCATCCCTCAGCAAAATCAAGATGGCAAACACAAGCCACCGATTCTCCAGGAACATCATTCTGCTCTCTTGCTCTCCAGCTGGTGCTTTCACAAGTTAGTGGGAACTGTCAGTGCTCTGTAGATACCTTGTGGGAGGCACTCAGGACCCTGCAGTTTGGCCCCTGGGAAAGCTTGGGGACTCAGATGCCATCACACTGGCAGAGATTTTTATTCTGTGTGCTTTGGCACTGTGCTACAGGAACCAGCTCAACAGAAACTCAGGGGTAGGAGTTGCAAAGCTGTGACTGTCTTGGGAGCTAAAGGAAGTGTGGCTTGCAGGGAAAAGGACCAGCACCAGCTAGTGAGTGACAGGAACCAGAAAGGAGGAGCTTTTGGAGACACAGTCGTCTGACCTCAAAACAAAACATTCCCACTTCAGGATACGTGGTCTTAGGAAGGCTTACTCTGGGTTTAATTATGTCATGATAAAAGGATGATTAATGGCTGTAGAGCAGAAATATCTGCTAACAGCAGAGGTGGCAAGTCCTGTGTGCCAGAGACAGAGGTAACTGTCACCTGAGAACAGTGCTGATGTACAGTAAGGCTGCACAGAAACAGCAAAGATCATAAAATCAATATCCCCATGGTCACAGATTCACAGATTGCATGGGGTTGGAAGTCACCCTCAAAGGTCACTTTTGTCCAAGCCCTCTGCACTCAGCAGGGACACCTCCAACTAGAGTAGGCTGCCCTGGGCCACATCAGTTCTAATATTGAATGTCTCCAGAGATGGGGCCTCAACCACATCCCTGGGCAGCCTGTTCCAGTGTCTCACCACTCTCATGAAGAAATTCCCTCTTGAGAGAGCTGTTTTCATGAGATCTGCTCTAACCCCACAGCTTAGTTTCTGGCATCAGTTTCTCTTGATGAGGTTTTTATTTCCCCAAAGCTTATCTCCTTTTCCAGGTTACTGTGCTTCTCTGTAGCCCAGGCCTCCTACAGAAACCCAATCCCTGAGCAATCAGAGATAGAATCCTACTACTTACAAATGCTCCTCTGGCAGAGCAGACAAAAAAATTGTCAATCTGCAGCGTTTGCAAAGCAAAAAGCCAATCTGAAAGAATGAGTGAGGAGAAAGGTCTCCAAGCTCTGTGAAGCATCTGGCAGCAAGCACTACTCTTACCTAGCTAATGGACCTCTCCCCTCTGCTGCTGCAGAGCCGCCCTGCTTCCTTCTCCGCAGGGCTGACTCACTCTGCAGTGCACACTCACAGGCATGCAAGCTGCCACATCACAGAGGGCCGCCTATGCCAGCAAGCACCACCTCATCTCCTCAGCCACTCTCCCAGCCTGCCTGCATGCTCTGAGGCTGCTTGCTCCCCTCTTCCAAACCAAGCCACCAAGACTGCACTCTGATCTGGCATGCTGCTGTCACCCAGTGAAAGCATCAGATCTGCAGATTTCTTAATCCCCAGAATCACCTGAGAAATTTGCTGATGCAGAGCATCAGTGAAGGACTTGAAATGCGAGTTCTCACCTGGGAGTCATCACCGAGGATCTGGAGCATCGCTCTCAGGGAAGGCTTGGCTGAGGCAACATGCTCAGGCTGTTAATTCTCCTCCTGGTGCCTTCCTGCAGCCAGGCAGCTGACCTCAGCTTTTGTTCTGTGCCCTCATTAACATCAAGGGTTTCATGAACCAAAATGCCACTGATGGGATTTTGCTTGCATTTGGTCACCAAGTATTGATTGCCATCCTGAGCCTTCTGCAAGGTGCCACCAAGCTTTGATGGAATCTCAGCTGCTGTTCCTGACTGATGCCTTTGCAGCACTTCCTTCCCAAGCAGGTGAGGGCTGCCACCAGTGTTAAATCATAGAATATCAGGGGCTGGAAGGGACTTTGGAAGATCATCTGGTCCAACCCCCCTGCCAGAGCAGGATCACCTTAAGAGAGCAGTTCTCTTAAGTGCAATTTGTTCATATTCCCATGAATGGGCCAAAAGCAGACTGGCAGCAGGTTCCCCTTCACTAAATCTTGAACCTATCTGGAGCCCCAGCCAGGTCCTTCTTCTGCCCTGCTACACAACATACAGCTGCTGGCACCAGCCCCACGAGGTGCATGTGGTGTGCTGCCTGCATCCATGATTCACCCCCTCCCAGCTGCAGCTCCAGCAGGCTGCACAGGAGTGCTCATTGCCCTCAGTGCTGCACTTGTGTGTTTATGACCCCTGGTAAATTCTCAACTAGAAAGTCTGCTGCTTCTGCCTAAGTAAAGAATGATCAATGCAATTCTAGTTAGATATTCTTCCCTCATCCCAGGCAATGCCTCAGCACACATCCTGGAGTTTCCTTGAATCAGCTTCCACCTCTATAAAACTCGAGCACCACTTCTGTTCAGACCCCCATTGAAAATCCCTTACTGGTACAACCCTTCCCAAAGCCAATTGACTATAAGGTGAATCCAACAGACCAGCTCTATTGCAAACTAATTACCTTGCTAGTACTCAGTGTTAGTGCTCAGAAATAGTCCACCTTCAAAGCCTGTGAAAAGCCATCCTAGGACTGACTCATAGTCAAAGCCTCCTGAAGAGGCCCCAGTTCAGAGACCAGCAACCCCAAGGTGAGTGAGGTGCCACCAGCCCTCAGCTGGTAAACGCTCCTGCCAGGTTAGCAGCTCCAGACACAGCTTCAGCAAATTCCTCCTGCTCTGACCATAATTCTTCAGCATGGTCCTTACACCAGACTCATGCTGCTCAGGTATACACGAGGTCCCTGAGTGGAATACATGTAGACCACATCTCTATTCCTAACCAAGCTGACAGCAGAGGTGCTGACAGATCACTCCAGACCCCTCCTTTGTCTGATGAGCACCAGGCATCTGTAATACCAATACTTTGGCTTGAAACAAGGTAAAGTTTGACTTGTTCTCCAAACCACAAACTCAGGATCAAGGTCATTTGCTTCCCAAAAGAATCTGGAATAAGCTCTGCATCGAGGATCCAACACCCATTTCCTGTATGAGCTTCAGTGTTGCTGGATGCTCAGAAATCCTCAAGCAAGAAAAGGCTGCAGCCAGGTAATGCTGCAGCAGAAGCTTCTCAGCTGTAACACTGCTACAAGTTAAAAATCAAGCTCTTGAACAAAGCCATTTTGTTGATGAGACTATTGTTCAGGTACATCAGAGGTAATTGCTGCCAGCAGTGCAGCTTCCTTTCTGCAAAGCCATCAGGACAAGCTGTCCAAAGGCTCTCCAGCAGCTCCTGTTCCTTGTCAAACCCTTGTTCCCTGAGCCTGTCTGCCCAGGCTATGCTGCAGCCCATACATGGCGCTACTGGGTGCCAGACCAAGCAGTGCTACTCAGACAGGGTGAGCACAGCACTGCAGCAGCAACCTCAGCCTGCTGCTCCCTGCCACTACCACCCATGGGCAGCAGCTGGAAGCAGCAGTGCCAGGAGAAAGAGGAACAGGCTGAGGTGAGGCTGTTTAGCCTAGAGAAGGGTCCAGGGAGACCCCAGAGCTACCAGTACCTGAAGGAGGCTCCAGGAGAGCTGGGGAGGGACTTTTGGCAAGGGCTGGGAGAAGGGAGATTGAGAGTGGAGATGAAGAAATTGTTTGCAGCGAGGGTGGGGAGACACTGACACAAGTTGCCTAGGAAGGCTGTAGATGACCCCTCCCTGAAGGCATTGAAGGCCGGTTTGGATAAGGCCTTGAGCAACCTGGGCTGGTGGGAGGTGTCCCTGCCCATAGCAAGGGGGTGGAGCTGGATGATCTTTAAGGCCCCTTCCACCCCAACCCATTCTGTGATTCTCCAAATGCTGTAGCAGAGACAGCAGCACAGAGCTCATTCAAACCTTCACTACCTCCCCTCTTCCTTCAGGAAGCGGAAAAAGCACAAAAATGAGAGGCAGAGGACTCAGGACAGCAATGTAGTGAGGAAGTTTTATTTGGAAACATGGTCAAGTTTGTACCCCAAGAGCGGGAGCACAACTCTGCTGCCGGAGCACTGGCGGTCACTACTGAAACACAGGAGTGTTTCGGACAGCTGCTGCTGCAGTAATAAAACACAAAAGTCTCATACTCCAATAACCAGGACACTACAGCGATCTTGAGATTCAAAAAGTTACATATCCAAGGAATTCTCTGCACTTAACAATTGACCCCACAGTGTAAATCTACCTATATATATATAAGATTAATATATATAGCAATGGGAAATTGAAAATCCTCGCTCCTTAAGATGTATGAACATGTCAAGTCTTTTTATAAATAAACATCCAGTGAAGAGGAAAAAAAAACCAAAACGAAAAAATTACATTTCTAGTTCATATTTATACATAAAATACTAACAGCAATGGGTGGGAGAGAGAAGGGAGGGGGGAATTGCACAGGGGTCACCCCAAGGCGTGCAGCAGCAGCAGCAGCCCTGGAGCAGCCCATCCAATTGAATATTGAAGTACACACAAGGACAGACGAAGTCACTAACGTACATTGCGCATTTACAAGAGATCAAACTACCAAATTGGGACGACTGTACACATTGGAGAGACCATTTTCATTCTGGAGCTTTTTGTTTGTTTTTTTTTTTCCCCCTTGGGTTTGTTGTTGTTTTCGGTGGTTTTAAATGTAGATTTGTTACATCTCTTTACATCATACTGTGTGACTTTTTTTTTTTTACTTTGTGGAGAGGATAAGGGCGACGATGAGGCCGTAGAGACCCAAGACTTCAGCGAAGATCAAGATGAGGATCATGCCCACGAATAACCTGGGCTGCTGCGCTGTTCCCCGCACACCAGCGTCGCCCACGATGCCAATGGCAAAGCCAGCAGCCAGGCCGCTCAGGCCCACACTCAAGCCAGCACCCAGCTGAAGAAAGCTCCTGTGGAACAGAGATGGGAAGTGTCAGTGGCAAGCAACAGGACACTCAACTCTTCAACATCAAGGCAGCCTTTTTTTTCCTCTGTACTCTAAGCAAGCACAGTGGAGCTCGTCCAGCAGCTGCCTCCTGAGACTTCTAGCTCTGACACTTAAAGGGGCATCTACACAAGACCCTGAGCTGGTTCCTCAGCTGTGGCTCAGGCACTAAGCTAACCTACTGGGCTAGTGAGTTCACAGCCACCCAAGCTCATCTGTAGCCACTCCAGGCAGCTGGAGGCTTCAGGTGCTGCCCTTCAGCCACCTGGGCTGGCACTGGCAGCAATGCCTGCCCCACACTGCTGCTGCCTCCCACCGTATTATGCATATGCAGGCAATGAGTCAGTCTCTTGTAGAAGAGCTGGACAGGATTGGTTTGGTTTTTCCAGGTAGGGGTACCCAAGAAGCAGTCCCTGCCAAGATCTGGCCACCTGCTAACTGCAAAGGAGCATTTGCTGTTTCTTGCACTGTGGTTTAGCAGGCCAACCAGTGCTCAGCAGCTATGGCCTGTACAGTGGCAAGTGTCTGCTGAAGCTCAGAGGCACTGTCTTACTGCGATGTCTCAACCCAACCAGTTCCAGCCACGTGCAGATTGGGTTTCAGGCTGTGGCCAGTGGAGAGGCCTGATGTATAGTCTGAGAATTGAATAGCTAACACAAAGCAGTGGGCAGTATTAATTATTCACTGGCATCTCCCTGGCAACAGGCACTCTGAGTCTGGGAAATTCCTGGGTATGCTGGGTCTGCAGTTTGGCACCATGTAACAAGCCTGGCCTCTTAAATCCTTTCAAGCCAGAAGTCACTGCAGCATCTCCAGCAGTGGAGTGTCAAGCTGCCCAGGCAGTGCTGCCAGAGGGCAGGACAGCTGGCATCCAGTCCACACTGCAAAGCCCCAGCTGGGAACGTTTATCATTGACTCTTTCCAGGGCTCTGCAGCAAAACCCACCCCAGCAGCAGCATCAGAACAGTGGCAGGACACACACTTGGGTGACAGAGAGAGGGACTTACTTGAATAGTGTGATGGAAGGTGAGAGGGCATTGGCAATGAGCACTGCCACTACGAGGCCATAGATTGCTATGATGCCCGCCATGACCACAGGGATGATGGATTTCATGATGAGCTCAGGCCTCATCACAGACATGGCTGCAATACCCGTGCCACTTTTTGCTGTTCCATAGGCAGCTCCCAAGGCTGGAAGAGAAAAGAAGGCATTAGACAACCCCCCCCACAATAGCATCTCCTCCTGCTGCGGCCTCCTGAAGAACAGCTGAGTCACCACAAGGAAGAATTATGCAAAGCTAAGTCACTTGACTGCTTGGTTCCCCAGACAGGGCCCTTCTCCTACAGGATGAGGAAGTGACCAAAGGTGCTGTTGGAACAGTTCTGTTAACAGAATACCCCTTTGAAGCTAGCTTCACAGCAGGGTAGACTCCCTTCAGCAGACAGCCACTCCTCTTCAGGAACTAAAGCCCAAAGTACAAATCTTGTTACTGCAGAGCTGGTGCCCTCACAATGCCCATGTTGCAAGGCTCTAATCAGCTGAGCCACAGAGGAAGCACAGCAAAGCACTTCCACCACAACAGGCTGTAACCCAGCTGCAAGCCTGATTTTACAGCCACTGACCTTTGAACCACTTGGGCCACGTTCTCACATGCAGCCAATGTTTAACAAATCACCTTCTTGGTGCCTCTTCCACATAATTCCTCTGGTTTGGCCTGGGACTAAAAATGCCACTTAGGCTTCATCAAAGATGGCACTTAATGAGAGAGCAACGGACCTGCATATTGCTGCACCTCACTCCTATGAGAAAGGACACCCTCATGTGTCAACCTCATCTGGGATACATTCAAGTTCAAACACATAACCCAACCACTGGAACCACAAAGTAGAGCATGGCTTGGTAGGTCAGAGGATCACAACCACTTCATCCTGAAGGTTTGCTGATCACTTGTGTCCACACTTGCACTGCAGTCTCACATTGGTCTCCGCATGCGCTTGGTCTTCAAAGCAGAAGATGGACGGAGAACTGCAACAGTCCCAAAGCACTAACACAAAAGGCAGCTTCTGCCTTCACCACTCTCCTTAATATCACAAAAGCTTTCACAAATCCCTCCTCCTTTGGTTTTGAAGCACTTGCAAAGACTTCCTTTCCTTCAGGACTTGCTCCAGAGTACTCTAGGAAACCCTTGACTCTGAACTGCACTCAGCATCACCCAGGAGATGAATGCTCATCAGCAGCCATCTAGGACTAAGCCTTTGAAGCATCACTGTGGAGATAGATGGGAAGGAGGTGGTTTCCTTTCCAGACCCCTGTCAAAGGTTAACTTTAGCATGAAGATGCACCTGCCTGCTCTAAATGGCTATTGGAGAGCACTACAGCCATGGAGATTTTCCAACCTTGGTGCTGTTCAGACCCTTGCTGTTCATCTCCACCCACTTAGCAACTCCGCTTTCTACAAGGGAGAGCTGCTTTTGCCATGAAGAGCTGTAGCTGCCCTGCACCAGCATCTTGCCTTGCCCAGGAGTTGCCAGGAAGCACTCAGAGGATCAGTGTGTGCTTTGTTGCAGCTCACTTACGTAAAGCATGTCTGAGCACTGAAGACTCAAGCAGTAATCCCCTGGCTCTGGTCTAAGCACGGCACTAACAGGAGTCACCATCAGAGGCAAGCTCAGTTTCAGTTACAAAGCTTGGTTCTGGATCATCAAAGCTCTTGACTGTCACTGAGTTAGATGATGGAAGGCTCTTCAGCCATTCACAACTAGAATCCAGCTCAGCAGAAAGCCTGAAGCCAAGAGCAGAAGCCAAGTTTTACCTGCAGGTGTAAGCTGAGCCTGGAAGCCAGTACACAAGCTTGGCTGCCATTCTGTGATGCCCCCAGGAAGCCTAGAAAGAAATCACTAACTTGAATCATAGAAATTCTTCCATTGGATAAAGCATCTGCCAAGGAGTGGCATCCAGATGGAGGTTAGCTGGACCACAGGCTACAGCATGGTGCAGAAGCCACTTCTCTGAAATCTCTTCTGAACCTAGCACAGAGGCTCAGGAAGGAAATTCACCATTTCCACTTCTATCAGTTCCTGCAAGCCTGGGAGTACCTGAAGGTGTTGCAGTGCTGACTACAGACATGCGTTGCAGTCCCACTGACAATGCCAGTCTACTAAAGCTTTCAGGGAGGAGCAGGACAGCCCCAGCCTGGCAACTCCCAGTTAAATCCAAACTCTAGGGAAGAGGCCAGAACTTATGCCTTGAGCTTGTGGGTCTGTCCCTGTGTCTATACCATGTGATCTGTGGTAACTCATTTCCCCACTGCAGCTTTAAATGGCACTGAAGTTGTCACACTCCCACTGGTGGGTACCCATGAGTACCACACAGTTTCACAGCTTGGCATATCCATTCACAATGGTCTTCAGTGTAAGGCAGTTGGTCAGGATGCTGCTGGAGTCCTCTGCAGCTGCTACTCCAGTATCTTACACAGCAGCCTGTGTTACTGCTCCCACTAAGATCTCCTTGTACCTTGACAGTGCCCCAGTACATCCAGTTCCCACCATAGCACAGCCATCTAAAGGCACAGCTCTCCAGTTATGACCTGCTGGGCACTTGGGGCAATCCTTCTGTACATCCTGGCTTGTAGTTCCTGTGAGATGTGAATGAAGCATCACAGAACGCATCAAGTTGGAAGGAGCCTTTAAAGGTAATCTTGTCCAACAGCCCTCCACTCAGCAGGGACATCCCCAACTACATCGGGTTGCTCAGAGCCCCACCAAACTTGACCGTGAATGTTTCCAGGGAGAGGGCCTCCACCACCTCCCTGGGTAACCTGCTCCTGTATCCTACCACCCTCAGGGTAAAGAGCTTCTGATCTCCAGTCTAAATCTCCCCTCCTCCAGCTCAAAGCCATTGCCACTTGTCCTGTCACTAAAGTCCTTCCCCAGCTCTCCTGCAGCCCCTTCAGGTACTGGAAGGCTGTTTTAAGGTCTCCCTGAAGTCTGCTCTTCTCGAGGTTGAACAGCTCCAACTCTCTCTGTCCCCAATAGGGGAGGTTCTCCAGCCCTCTGATCATCTTTGCAACTTCCTCTGGACCCTCTTCCAGTTTCACATCCTCCCTGATCGAGGGGCCCAGAGCAAGACACAGCCCTGCAAGTGAGGTCAGAGGGGTAGGATCCTCAAGAGCTGTACCACTGCTGTTGATTGAGACATTGTGTTTGATCAGATCATACAGCTCCATCAGATCAACTAAGCTGCAAAGCTATCTTCAAAGAGAAAGAGCTATCAGAACATTTACCTGGCAGCAGAAGCTGCAACACTTCACCTACCTGGCTTGGTCACATAAGAAAACCACTCTGGTCCCTAGGCAGAAGCTGCCAGTTATAAGTTCAATAGTGTCAAGAGTGATGAGAAGTTTTTTTGCACACCATTCCAGACCACCTATTCCCAATAAGCCTGTTTCAAAGGTAACTGGTTTTGAAATACTTCTGAAGAGTAACTCCCTGAACTTAAGCCAAAGCTGATTTAGGACTGCTCCTGAAAAATCCAGTCCCAGTGGGGTGGGGAAGACTCTGCCTGGCCCCTCACCACAGCTGCTCCTTTCTACAAATCAGAAGCAGTAACAGGTGGTGTAGCTGTGTAGCTCCAAGATGAAGTGTGAGTTGAGAGTAGCTTCCCATGTAGGTAATGGCTTCAGTGAGGACTGGAGGTGAGCTCTGGTCTTGCCGCTACTAGGACCATCAGTAACAGCTTGCCTCTGACCCTCACTGCCAACACTGGAGCAGCCCATGGACTGGTCCAGGCATAGGACCAAGCTTCTGTAGCTATAGTTACAGTGCTCAGTCAGGTCATGCACCCAGGAGGTTAATCTGGCAGCTAAGGGAGCTGAGAGTCACCTCACAGGACATTCCCTCACTACAGGCTGTTACCCAGAGCCTTGCATGGGTTCTGCAGACTTAAGACCATTTCCTCTTGTCCTGTCACTTGTCACCTGGGAGAATCAGCCAGCTCCCACCTGGCTCCAGCCTCCTTTCAGGAAGCTGTGGAGAGTAAGGAGGTCTTCCCTCAGCCTCCTCTTCTGCTTGAACAACCTCATCTTCCTCAGCTGCTCCATCCCAGCCCTGTTCTCCAGACTCTTCCCCAGCTTTGTTGCCCTTCTCTGGACCTGCTCCAGCCCTCAATGTCCTTGCAGTGAGGGGCCCAAAACCAAACCCAGTGCTCAAGGTGTAGCCTCAGCAGTGCCCAGCACAGGGGCACCATCACTTCCTTGCTCCTGTTGGCCACATCATTGCATATCCAGACTAGAATGCTGGTGGTTTTCTTGGTCACCTGAGCACACTGTTGACTTGCTCAGTCAGTTGTTGACCAGTACCCCTATATCCCTCTTTGTCAAGCTACTTTCAAGCCACTCCTCCCATGCCCCAGCAGGGAGAAACAGGTTTGCACACTACAAGCTGTGAAGGATATCCAGACCACTGCCCAGCAGAGTTCCTCTGCATCATGAAGTGAGCTACTCCTGGTCAAGCTTTTCATCACTAGACCCTAGGTCACTGCCAGCATCTTCTGGATGACTCCTTCCATCTTTTGGAACGAATCTCTTACCAATGTGCTGCCCTGTGCAGTAGGCAGGCTTCCCTAAGAGCAGCCACGAGCTCCCCTCCATGCCTGCTCATCCTCAAGCAGTTTGTTCTTACATGGTTGAAGAACCATTGGGAGGCAATCACCTGGGCTCAACAGTGCTCAAGAACAGTCTTTGTTTTGCCATGCCAGAAACTTGGATGTTCTCAAAGAAACAGGTTTCTTCCCAGAGGTTATGCTAAGGTCTTTTCCACACCACCACAGTGAACACAAACACACCAAGCTTTACCTCAGGTTACTGTAATGGATACTCCATGGCTGGAAAAACCCTGCTGCTATGTCCAACTGCATCTCAAGGGGAGAGAGGCAGCCAGGTCAGTGCAACTGTATTTGGGGCCCATGCAAACACAGCTCAGACTGACTCAGGACTGGCTATAGCCAGTGCACTGGTGGTAACTGGAGGGGGTAAATGGGTAAGGTGCCCTACAGAAGTTGTAGGTTTGAAAATATTGAGCCACCTGTTAGAGGTTCAGGGACAGCCAGCACGCTTTTGGTTCTCCTCTAATGTCAGGAGAGGCTGGGGGTGATTTCAAATAAGCCCAGCACCATCAGAAAACCTGCCAGGCTAGCAGGACATTCAGTCTTGTTCAGTGTATTTGGAAACAGAATCACAGAACTATCTCAGTTGGAAAAGTTCTCCCAGATCAAACCCAACCATCAACACAACAACATAAGCATCACACCAGGTCCTCAAGTGCCATGCCCATGTGTTTCTTTAACACCTCCAGGGATGGGGACTCCACCTATTGCAGCTTCTTGGGGTCTGCCAGCTCCTCAAGAAGCTGCAGTAGCAACAGTCCAAAGAACAGTTGTCAGGCAGCTGTCCAAGCAGCTGGCACTCTGGACTATCTGTCATGGCACACAAGGCAGTTTTACCAACTATGGCAAGACTGATGCTTCACACCACGGAGTACAGGTTTGTTCTTCTGCAAGCAAAGTCCACTCGTGTTCTTTATCACGACACAGGTCCCCCACACACCTTCAAGATGAGTTGTTCAGACTGGGTGAACCACTGTATCCTAAGTACTGACTGGCAGAGCAGCTAGCAGAAAGCCACTCCATCTAGCAGGTCTAAGAGCAGCTTACAGCACTCACCAGCAGACATCTATTGCTAAGGTGTTTCATTTCCAAAGCATGGGAAAGCCAAGGTCATCTGACTGCATCCAGCAGATGCTCCTGGGGCCAGCCTTTGAACCTTGTGCTTATTAGGCTCAGAGTCTGAAGGAAACAAGCTGAGCAAGTTATGCCTCACTCTTTGGTGGAGCCAGCAACCAGGTGGGAGCACACTGCTGTGAAATCACTGCTTCAAACACCACCAAACAGCCTGGGCAGACTGGAGAGGACTACAGCTTGCAGCCACTGCTTGAAGTCATTCAGACTGTGGACAGAAGGTAGAGGTTTAGTTAGGAAGGGGAAAAAAGGAAGTTGACTGAAGTCCTGAGGAAACTGGCATTTATCTGCACTGCTGCTCTCAGTCTTCCAGAGGGCAAGTTCTGCACCCTTTGGGGTCTAGAGCAACTTCAGGGCAAGTCAGGAGTCCCCTCATCTACGCCTGGGAGCCACTGTACAAGCAGCAGCATCTCTGCTCGAGTCAGTGGTTATCCTGGTGCTTGCTCTGGCATTCACCAAGTGGAAGTCATGCTTGTGGTAAGAAGTCTTCCTTTACTCCAACTGAGCTGCAGGGATGCTGCCACCTGGGTTACAGCTGCCACAGCACTCACACCTCCAAAGCTACTTATCTACCTGCTGCTGAGGATCAGTGCTTAAGCTGGTCTCTACTGCAGACAGCCTGGTAGCTCAGACTCCTGATCCAGTAAGTTCTCCCGGCCATGCACTGATGCTTTGGAAGAGTCTAACGATCTAGAACAGATGATTGCCTTCAGCTTCTCTTTGTTCTGCCTTCTCATTTTTACTGCAAGCTAGAGCTAAGGAGTCTGCAAGCTCTTAGGATGAGGTCTGCTGCTTCCACCCCTCAAGAGATGGTATTTTAGGAAGCACAGGTGTGATTTGCCTCCAAGGCTGCAAGTTGTTTATAGCCACAAAGCCTTCTGGAATCAGACTGTGCAGCACTGTCAGCTGCACCAGGAGCCTGCCAGTTCACCATGGGGGCCCCTCAGTAGCTCTTCAACTGCTGCAGCATGTGCAGCTCCAGTGCTACTTCTTCAGCTCTGCAGCATCAGTGAGAAGACACAAGACTAAGCTGCTGGTAAGACCTCTTTCTCTTAACAAGCCTACGGATGCTCCATGGTGAAGGGATCAAAGGCACTGAAAGCCCACTCAGAGTACAGATCTAAGTAAACCATCACACCTTGGGGGTCACAGTGGGACAGCCCAACTCCTTTTGTGCAAGGAGCCTCAGCAAGCACAGTATCAGGCAGCCTTATCCAACACCGTGCTTCTCCTTTTTGGTATGCCCAAGTGGCATGGAAAAGCCATCACAATTTGCTCACTCAACAGCACATGACAGTGAGCCAGCCACGTTTTACAGAGGAAATAAAGGAACTTCAGTCATCAGAACAAGTTGCAATCAGCGAACAAATAAAGCAGGCCCTAAGATAGCCAAGGTCAGTGCAGCCTGCTTTAGTATTTCTAGCTGCTATCAGTAGTAACTGATCAGAACAAGTTCTGCTATCCATTTACCATCAGCAGTTAATGTTCAAACCCCAAACAGCACTGCATGAAGTCACTTGTTTTCACATCAAACTAGCCAGGACAGTGTCAAACCTGAGTGTGTTTACTAGAAACAGGTCTCAGAATGACAAGCTCCACAGGAATCTGATCTTTGGCTCCAGCACTAGTCAAACCTGGTGGCTGCAGTTAACACCAGTACCATTTGAGGTGGTGTTACACTGCTTGCCTGGTCAGGCTTGGCTCCCAAGTCAGAGTGGGCTTCTGTAACAGCTTATGTCCAATCCACATCAGAACACGTCACAGCTGTGTGACACTGCAAGTTAAATTTATCCTGCATTGACACCTCTGCCATAGTGCCCTAAGTCCAAGTTGCTCAGCTAAACAAGCACTTCAGTGATGTTCACATCAAGAAATAATTTCCATCAACAATATCTACAGCCTGTTGCTCCACTGACTGGCCCCACCAGATGCACTTAGACCCTAATAAGAGACCAACTTCACAGCTCAAACCTGCTGGTATCAGCACCATCTGACACCACCTCCATCAAGGCCCACTTGCCTACCAGCAGCAATATGACAGGTGCCAAGCCTCCTCTGAATGAGCTACCCAAGCCCTTCCTTTCAGCTTGCAGTTCCACAGCACCATGCTCTCAAGCCCACTGCTTCAAGGAAGCCCTTCCCTTCTAGTCCAGATCTGCCAAGCAACACCTGGAGCTCTTGTTCAGATACTGACTCAGCTCTGCATCCCTCATTCACGTCTCCACTGAAGCAAGCCTGCACATCACAACCCAAATGTCTGAAAGGCCACCCAAGCACCTTCTTTTACTTTCAAGTTCCAATGACCCAGGAAGAAGGCTCAGTATTTACGACCTTAATCCTAGCTATTGTACAAAAGGCAGTGATCTGCTGACTTCTTTCCAACAAGCAAAATGATCTTTGGTTGTTCCTCCACAATCTCTTGATAGCCAAGAGGCAGGTAGGTCCCCAGTCCCTGGCTCCTCCATGAGGCATTCCAACCATATTTACACAAGTCCTCAGCACAAGATTTCAACTGAGGTGGCAGGGCCAGACCTGAGTACAGGCCATCTGCATCCCACCACTGGGTACAAACCTAGAATGACTACACAGAGCCAGCCAAGGTTTCTACTTTTTGCAGAGGTTAAAGGCATGAACACAGCTGCTGTGCAACCAGTCAGTGGTGCCAACACCAGTACAGGACAGCTTCCTCTCCAAGGCTACTTTTAATCCACTGTCCACCTGGCTATTTACACAGTTTAATCTGCCATACTAATTGAGAGCAGCTGCCATACATTTGCCTTCCAGAGCCAGCTACCAGAGCCTGCTTTAACACACTGAGACCCCAAGCACATCAGCAGCTACGGGTCAGTAGAGCTACTGCCAGCTCAGTACTTGAGTGCTTCCACTCCCAAGCTGCCAGGTGAAGACCAGCCAGGACACTCACAAACAGGGGGACACTGGGTGAACCTTTCAAGGAGAAAGGCAGACCCATTGCTGGTTGTTGGATTCCCTGCATCTGGGACAAACTACCTGAAGCCTTCTCCATACTGCACCTAGAACTGAACAGCAGGGATGCACCTTGAAGAAAGCAGTCAGGACTCAGTTAGAAGCTGCAGTTATCTTCTGCAGGTTTACTTGTGCTCTGAGAGAGACAAAGCATCACAGGATCAGAGGATGCTCCTTCTAAGACAAAACAGCGCTTGTGAGTCTCTATACAAGAGATATTCAACGGGGAGAGGGATGCCATAGCATGACCCAATTTCCTCTGCACCGAACCTCTGTGACTTCAGAAGCAGATGGATGGTCACAGGAACAGAGCTTCCCTTTTTCAGTGCTTCTTACACCTCCCATCTGGCGAGCAAGGTCAGGCCCTAGCAGTTCCCTTTAATGTCGCTAAGGTCTTTAAGGCTGACTTCACTCCTAAAATGCATTTTAGGTTTTAACCCCATTCGAAATTGGTCTTGCAAGATGCGATGAATGGTTTAAAGAGCAGTTCT
>VWZE01020227.1:131874-215930 GCA_013396675.1 Eubucco bourcierii
CCCCGACTCGCCCCGGGAAGCCGGACGGGTGCTCACCGCTGAAGACCATGGCAGCCGAGGCGCCCATCACGGCGAAAAAGGAGGCGTACTCGGGGTTAGCGCTGGACGACATGGCTGCGCGGGCCGGCCCGGGCTAGGCGCCGCTGGGAGCGGGAGCGCAAGAGGGCGAAGGGGGAGACAGGAGGTTCCGCCGCGGCGCCGGTTCTCCGCAGGCAGCGCTCGGCCACAAAATGGCGGAGGCAAGAAGGGAAAGAGGGAGGGAGACGGGGCGGAGGCTGGCTGCGAGTTGCACTAGGGAGGGGGCCAGCCACCGGCAGGAGAGGGAGGGAAGGAAAGCTGCGACGCGGACCTCCGTCCCGGCAAGAGTGCGCGGCGGCGCGGGCGCTACGCCCTAAGTACTGCCTCCGCAGGACAAAATGGCGGAGCCTCGCCCGTCACGTGACCGGCGCCCACCGCCCTCTCCCTCTCGCCCCGCCCTCGCCCGCTACCACGCTCTCGAGGTTGGGGGGCTCCCTCCCGCCGTCCCGAACTTCCTCGCCGATATTCCGCGCCTGCCGCTCGTCTCGCCCCCAGGAACGAGCGGAGCTCGCTGCTCTCGCTGCACCCCGTTTGGAGAGCGGGGCACTTAGCCGACGAGCGGGCCGGTCAGCTTCGAGCCCCTCTTCTCGGCCTCCTCCTCCCCCCAACCCGGGTGGTTGAGTCCTGCCGGCGGCCGCGGCCCGGGGAGCGTGATTCAGCGCTCATTAGCATAAGGGGCGGGTCCGGAGGGAGGCTCCGCCCGCTCCGCCGCGGGTCCTCCCCGGGCCGGGGGCGCCGGAGCCGGGGCGGAGCTTGGCCGTGTTCCCTGTTTGGTGTCCTCTGCGGCATCGTCTGTCGTGTGCCGTCTTGTCTTGGCTCCGGTAGCACGGCCGTCGTAGTGTGTCCGCTCTCCCACACGCTGCGTCCTTGGTGCCACATCCCCACGGGGTGTCCCCTCTCCCACATGTTGCATCCCTGATGCCTCATCCTATGTGCCATGCCCTCTGTCTCCTGTCCTCTTCCTGGCAGGAAGATTTAAACTAGTTAATTTTGAAGGTCCCTTCCAAACTCAAACCGTTCTCAAAGCCATGCCCCCGGTGCCTCATGCCCCATGGTGTGTCCTTTCTCCCTTGTGCCATGTCCCTGGTGCCACGTTGACCTGTAGCTGGTAGGATCCTAATGCCTTCGTGTCTCAGAGCCCCAGGACTCTTACTGGAACCACTTGACAAAACTAACTTTTGCCTCTTTTTCACTGCCCCAATAGGGAAGTAGAACTTCGGAATGCTTTGGGTTGGAAGTGACCTATAAAAAGGCCTAGCGAAGCCTCTTGCAGTCAGCAGTGACATCTCTAAGCAGATGAGGTTGCTTAGAGCCCCATCCCATCTTACCTGCAGAAATCTAATTCAACGTATTTGACATCGATTCAACAAACCTGGAGCAGAGAAGGCTCTGTGAAGCCCTTGTTGTGGCCTTTCAGCACTTAAAGGACTCTATAAAAAACTTTTTAGCAGAGCCTGTTGTGACAGGGGTCACAGGACAAGAAGTTTAAACTAAAAGAGGGAGATTTAAACTAGTTTAAAGAATATTTTTTTTTTTGCAGTGAGGATGATTGGAACAGGTTGCCCATAGAGGTGGTAGGAGCCCCATGCTTGGAACTCTTCCAGGCCTTGCACTGACACAAGTTCAGCAAGTTAAAATAATGAGTTTAATTTATTAATGCAATGGGTACAACAGATTGGGGATCGCTTGAGGAGGGAGGAACTGAGTCAAAGTGAACACCTCATGGGTAAGATCCGACACAGTGGGAAATGCCAATCCTTGCAGCAACACTAATGCAGAGTAAAAGTGCAGCAAAAGTCCAGCTGTGTGCTGAATGCACAACTCTTACTGAGGAAATGTCCCTGGCTTGGCTGGAGGAAGAGGAGCACAGCCCATTGACCATCCTGGTCCCTGCTAAATCCACAGTCTCTCCCTCCACAGAAGTGTTCCTCTCCTTGCTTGTTGCACCCCAATCCTGGCTCTCTCTGCCTTGTAGGTGACATGCAGCATGATTTGAGTGGAGAGTGGGGTGACACATCCATATCAACTTGAACATTAACACTGCAGTTAATTAGGCAAAGGTCTTTGCTCAGCTGCTGTAGCCTCTGAAGCTTCTCCTGCAGGTATGTGGGTTTGTCAATTGAGCTTTTAGCCTTGGTTCAGTACTTTTAGCCAAAATAGAGCCACCTTATCTTCACAAGACTCCCTCCTTCAGCCCCTGGCAGGCCAGCTCTGCAGATCTTCCTTTCCAGAAATAACATCAACACCTCCTGCTCTCAGCATCTCGCCCTTGCTCCTGATGCATTAGATCCGCTTGCATTCCTGTCCCACGGTAAGCTGGGCAGTTATCCCACACATATCCCCCGTAGCACAGGATCACAGGATGTTAGGGTTTGGAAGGGACCCAAAGAGATCATCGAGTCCAACCCCTGCCAGAGCAGGACCATACAATACAATCTAATTGCTCAGGTCACACAGGAACACATCCAGACAGGCCTTGAAAGTCTCCAGAGAAGTAGACTCCACACCCTCTCTGGGGAGCCTGTGACAGTGCTCTGGGACCCTTACAGTAAAGAAGTTCCCCCTTGTGTTGAGGTGGAACTTCCTGTGCTGCAGCTCCTTCTCCTAACCCAGGGAGCAAGTGAGCAGAGCCTGTGCCCCCATCCTGACCCCCAGCCCTCAGATATTTATAAACATTTATTAGATCCCCTCTCAGTCTTGTCTTCTCCAGACTAAACAGCCCCAGGCCCCTCAGCCTCTCCTCATCAGGCAGTGCTCCAGTACCCTAATCATCCTTGTAGCCCTCAGCTGGACCTTCTCCAGCAGATCCCTGTCCCTCTTAAACTGGGGAGCCCAAAATTGAAGGCAGTACTCAGGATGAGGTCTCACCAGGGCAGAGTAGAGGGGGAGGAGAACCTCCCTCGATCTGCTGGACACACTCTTCTTAATGCACCCCAGGATCCCATTGGCCCTCTTGGCCATCAGGGCTCATTGCTGTCCCGTGGATGTTATCCACCAGCACACCTAGGTCCCTCTCCACAGGGCTGCTCTCCAGCAGATCACCTCCCAACCTCCCCAGGTGCAGACTCTGCACATATCCTTGTTGAACCTCGTTAGGTTCCTCTGTGCTCAGCTCTGCAGTCTGTCCAGGTCTCGCTGGATGACACATCCTATATGCCATCTCCTGTGCTCTCTGTCCCACAGGCCATGTCTCAAGTGCCACATTGGCTGTGGTGCATCCTCTGTGCAACATCCTGTAGCCCCGTTACAACTAGATGATCTGTAGGGTCCCTTCCAACCCAAACCATTGCATGTCCCATGTACCCCATGGTGGGTGCCATATGTCACATCCCCTGTGCCCTATCTACATGTTATGCCTCATGCACCCTGTCTCTGTCCCTGTCCTGGGCTCCCCACAGTTGTGCCCATGGGTCTTGCTGTCTTGGGATCTCTTCTGGGGGTCTTACCCCTGCATTCCACCTCCTCCTAGGGGCCATCCTGGCAGCATCCCACCAGTGTTCTGCATCTCTCCTGCTCATCTCCCTGGCATGTCTCATGCTCCCTTGTGAGGTGGTGCCCAGTGCTTCTGGCCCATCCTTACCGCAGGGGCTGCAAAGGAAGAGGTGGGGTGGGTTTGAGCTACAGTATCACCCCATAATGGGCACTGCCACCCATCCACTGACACAGGTGCAGGCAACCTTGTCCCAAAACCCCCCAGAGACACTGCTAGAGCCCCTCCTGAAAAGATGACTGAATCTGCTTCTGTTACCTGGGAAAACCCATCCTAATTCTGGATTTGGGGGTGTTCAGCAGCAGCTGCCTGCACTGCTTTTGCAGATCCTGCTGCTCTGATCTCCAGAGGTACCAGCTCTCTTCATTCATTGAGAGCCACTCACCCTTCCCCCTTGCTGCCATATTTCTGGACACCTCAACCTTATCAAAGCTCCCAGGGAAGGTGACAACAGCATTTAAGTGCTGCTTGGCAAATTCCCTGCCTGCTAGCTGAGCACAACCAGCCCCACCGCTGCAGCCTGCAGAGGTGCCAGGCACTGGCTGGGGACCGGCTTCAGGACATACCAGCTTGGTGGAGGAGATGGGCTTGGAGCAGACTCTGCCACAAGGTCTTCATGGGGGCCTGTGGCAGGGACAAGCTGACAAACAGAGAGCTGGTGGGAGGGAGGAGAGGGCTACCGGGCACTGCGGGGAGTCAGAGCCCCAGGGAGGACCCAAGGTCCTGGCAGAGGTGGGTGCAGGGGCTATGGGTCCACACTGGGTCGCCCTGGCAGCCTGACAGAGTAGCTCACATTCCCCTATGTGCTGCCATGCTGCCTTCTCCTCTCCTGTGCCTGGCTGTGTGCCAGTCAGGCCCCCTGGCCCCGCTGCTCCCTGCCAGCCAGTGGTTTCCAGCAGACCATCTGGCACCACCTCGGCCCTGTGGCTCCCACTGCTGCCCAACAAAGAGCCTCCTTGTAGTAGCAAGCTCACGGGGCGTGGGAGCAGCACTCAGGGGACACCATGGCTGCAGGAAGGGCCCCCAAGGGCTGAGCTTCTCTCCTTGACCCTGCGGGATGCCAGGAGTCTCTGCCCCTGTGGTCACACCCAAAGTCCTGGCAGGTATGAGCACCTCCAGCCAAACCCTCTTGTCCCCTTCCTCCTCCTCCTCTCATGCTCTTCATTTGGGACTCATTCACTGTGCCTGAGTCTCAATTCTGGATGTGTTCCTGTGTGACCTACCCTAGGTGGCCCTGCATTGGCAGGGGAGTCAGACCCCAGAGGTCCCTTCCAACCCTGACCATTTCATGGTTCTCCAGCACTAAAGGTATATTCATGGCTTGGGTTTCCACCAGGGATTTCTGATTCATAGAAAGGGTTTTTTTTTTCATGCTTTTGACAGAGTTTGCTTCCAAGTGCTCTCATTTTATCTTTCCCTAGTGCCCTGTATTTATTTATCCCCACTATGCTCTGCTCATCCCCAGTGTCTCAGTCTGGCCAGACAGAGGCAAGGAGAGGTCCTGGTGGAGTTGGTGTGGTTCCTGCTGCACATCCCAGTGCAAACACACTCCTCCCTTTCACAGAATCACAGGAACATCCAGGTTGGCAAAACCCCTCAGTAGCACCAAGCCCAACCTATAACCCTACTCTACAAGATTCACCTTAAACCATATCCCTAAGCACCACATCCAAACCACCCTTAAACACATCCAGGCTGCATGACACCACCACCTCCCTGGGCAGATCATTCCAGTGCCTGACAACTCTCTCCATGAAAAACTTCTTCATAATGTCCAATCTAAACCTACCCAGTCTCAGCTTGAGGCCATTCCTCCTTGTTCTGCCTCCAATTACCTGTGGCAAGAGACCAGCAGCAGCCTCTCCACAATGTCCCTTCAGGTAGTTGTAGACAGCAATGAGGTCTCTGGAGTATGCACCTGGGGAAGGTGTAGGTGCTGCAAGTGGGAACATCTATCTCCTTCCATCCACCCCCCACAACCCTGGACAGGCCACTGGAGGGACTGTGTGCCAAGCATCTTCCTGGGGTACTCCTTGAGCCATACCAGCTGTCCCAGGTGTGGCTATGATGGGGTGGAGTGGGTGAGAATGAGGTGCATGAGGGTGTACAAAGCCCATGTGAGCCAGGGGAGGGGAATGACTGTTTGGATGCTGGTGATAGGAGGTGTAACCTTGTTTGGCTATCTGCTGTGCCTAGGTTCCAGGTAAGCTGCAGGGAGCACCCAGGAGTAATTTAGTGCCCCTTAATCCTTTCTTCACTCTTGCTGGGTAAAGGTGCAGCATTTCTGCCATCCCTGGTACTCCTGCTGCAGCCAGGCCTCCTATGCAGACCCTGGAGAGGTGGGCACCATTTGGTTGGGTCTTTCTCATTCCGCTCCTTGGAGCTGGGTCCATTCTGCCCTTGTGGGAGCTGCTCCTCACCCAGCCCCTCCTGGGGTGCCACTGGCCCCATTGCCACTCCCAAGTAGGGTCACCTGAGGCTCTGCCCTGTGGAGATGCAGGAATAATTTCTTCCTCAGGGAAAGGACCACAAAAGGAGAGGACAAAATACAGCGGAGAACTGGGAGACAAAGGGAAGGAGGCAGAAGTCCAGAGGCAGAGCACCCCAAATCACTTCCCACAGCAGCTCCCCCTCCCCAAGCAGAGGCTTACCAGGCTGCCACCAAAGGCATAGATTTGTTCTTCTGAGAGGCTGGAATTTGTCATCTCCAGCCCTGCCTTTCAACCTGGGCTGGATTCACACTGCTGCACAACTGAAGGGAGATATTAGGTTCTCCTGTGTTGTTCACCCCCATCCCAGGTTGTTCATCCCCATCCTACGTTGTTCATTCCCATCCAAGGTTGTTCATCCCCATCCTAAATTGTTCATTCCCATCCTAAGTTGTTCATCCCCATCCCAGGTTGTTCATCCCCATCCTAAGTTGTTCATTCCCATCCAAGGTTGTTCATCCCCATCCTAAATTGTTCATTCCCATCCTAAGTTGTTCATCCCCATCCCAGGTTGTTCATCCCCATCCTAAGTTGTTCATTCCCATCCAAGGTTGTTCATCCCCATCCTAAATTGTTCATTCCCATCCTAAGTTGTTCATCCCCATCCTAGGTTGTTCATCCCCATCCTAAGTTGCTCATCCCCATCCTAAATTGTTCATCCCCATCCCAAGGAAGGCTGAGCCAGGCTTTCCAGAGGCTATGGGCTCTGGGTGCTCCTACCTTTTTTGTGGGAGGGGGGTGGTACATTGTGAGTGGCCTTATGGCAGATGCCTTTCCTGCCACTCTGAGACCATCCATCTTTGCTTGGACAAAACATGATGGAGAGCAGCTTGGCACAGGGCTCCAGCTTTCCTCCACTGCTTCTGGTGGGCAGAAGCCAGCTGCAGGCTGCTCTGTGCTGTGGTGGGGGAGAGCAGAGCTGCTGCTCTGCCCTGAGTCTGGGTTGGTTTTGGCAAACTGGAGCAGCTAGAGCAGCTGTTTGCCAGGGCATCTGTATGTGCTCCGAGCTCCTGCCTTGGCAGCTAGGCCAGTGGCTTTGCCCCTGTCATAAAGCAGAGCTTGGAGGGGTCTGGAGAGCTTGCTGGGAGCACCCTCCCCCTCTGGAAGGTCCAGGCCTGGAGGTGCTAGCATCGGGGTACACTGCTGCAGGCCAGAGATGCTGTGGCAGGGGATCCCCCTAGTTTTCTGGTCCTCCCAAGGGGACTTGCTGCTTGTGTGTTAAAAATGCTCTACACATCCCAGGGTTCCATGGCTCAGCACAGACAATCCAGGCAGGCTCTCAGCCAGCGCTGGAGAAGGGGTCAGAAGGGATCAGTCGAGCTCAGCTGGGAAAAGCAGGACTGGCAGTGGAGCCGCCTCCCTCATCCTCGGCAGCAAACAGCCCCCAGCTATGGGGCAGTCTGGGCTGGATGGAGCCTTTCCTCATGCAGTGTCTGCTATGGTGTCTCTCTGGAGTCACACGGCTGGAGTCATGGGGCTGGGGGGGGCTGTTCCCTATCTCCTCCCTGCTCCCTCTGGCCCCGGGGGGACAGCAGCTGCCAGGAGGGTAGCCCTTGGGCCCTTTGCGAGGGAGGTTTCTCCTGCTCTGCCTGGGTCTCAATTAGCTCATTTCCATCCTGAGCTCTTAACTCCTTCTTATCTGGGACACAACCCAGAGGCAGACCTCTTGATGAGGCAGATAAGGGGACATTAATCCTTCTATTCTATTCTATTCTATTCTATTCTATTCTATTCTATTCTATTCTATTCTATTCTATTCTATTCTATCCTATCCTATCCTATCCTATCCTATCCTATCCTCTCCCTTTCCCCATGAAACCTAATCTAAAGTCCTTCTCATCTTTCTGTGCAACACTTTCATATTCTCTACAGACCTCTAATCTTCCTCTTCTCCATGCCCTGCTTGCAGGTTTTCCTTGTTTCTGCAGTTTCTTCAGCTCCTGGGGATGGTGCAGAAAATGTAATTTTGGTGGTTTGGGATTTTTTTCCCACCCTCTTTCTGGGTATGCCAGGAGGTGAGTAGAAGGAGCTCCAGGTCCTCTTCAGGACCATGTGCTGCATGTTGGCTGCTCTTCTCTACCCCTGTCTCTGCAGGGCATCCATGCTCAGACTCCAGCACTCCTCAGCCAGGGCTTCCTATGAAGTTTGAAAATAGCATTTATTTGCTCTGGGTTGCCATAGCTACTGGTGGAAGTTGCCCGGTGCCATGTCTGCTGCGTGCCTGGGCGATGCCCACGTGGCACCACTGGCTGACTTCCCTGTCAGATGGACCCATCAGGGCTGCAGGAATGGCTTGGGTGCCAGCTGGGTTCCGTGCATGATGCCCTGGACACCCCTCAAACCTTTCAGCAACCCTCTCTGTGCCGTGCCACAGCAGGTTTCAAGTCCTTGCTCCCCTGTTTTGCCTTGCTAGCAGGGGATGATGTGGTTTCCCCAGTGCCAAGCCTTGCAGTTCCTGAAGACAAATGGAGAGCCAGCAGGGCAAACTTCCCTGCCCCCACCCCACCCCTGTCTTTTGGTAAGCTGGTCTGCAAACAGGGCACTGGAGCAGCTGATATATGCTGGAGGGACAGTTTTGGTGAGATGATGCTTGGTGAGAAGGGGCTCAGAGTCCTGCTGTCCCATGGACTGGCAGCTGGCAGTGACAGCTCTTTGCCCAGCAGTGTGAAACTCCAGGTGTGGTGAGAGTGCTTTGCACAGGCCACAGAGCTTGTGTCTGCTGCCGGACCTGGCAGAAGCGAGCTCCAGCCAAGCTAGCGGGAAGGGTGCTCGGTGGTGGGAGCCACAATGTGGGGCTGTGCTCCCATGTGGGCACACCCAGAGCAGTGTAAATCCAAAGTGCAGGTTCATCTGGCACTGGAGCCTCCACACCACAGGGTTTTCCTGTCAGCTGCTAGCAGGAGCAGGTGATGTTTGCTGCCTTCCCTGGAGCCATGGAGACATCAACCCATGTGGAGAACAGGAGCCAGCCTGGGATGCAGCCGGGAGTCACCTGCCTGTGGATATTTAGCTGCCAGCCCTGGGGATGAGCAGCACACTGAGGGCAGGACATGGCAGGGCAGCGAAGGTTTGGGGTGCCCTACTCTGATTGTGCAGCCACCTCTTTTTCAAGGTGGAGGTGCTGCCAGATGCTGAGAATGGGCACCCACAGGGTGCCACAGGGCACCGAGGAAGAGCAGCCCCGTGTTGGGTTGTTGCTTGGTGCCACTCTCAGTCCTGGGGAGAAAACATGAGCTGGTTTCCATCAGGAAAGGTGAAGGCACAGGCTTTCTGCTGCCTGGATGGAAGCTCCTTTGGAGCTGTGTGTCAGGCTGCCCCCAGTCTGTCCTTTGCCACTGGGCTGGGACAGTGGCCCTCTGGGACTGGGACTCTTTTCCCCTCTGCAAACCCACTTCTGCTCTGTGCTGCCTGCTCTTCCTCAGCCCCCAGAGCTGGCAGGCAGAGAGGGAAACAAACCCCTGGATGCCTGGCAGAACCTGCTGCTTTTCTGCAGAGCTGCTGCTGCCATGCAGCAAGGGGGGCAAGAAAATTGCTGCCTGTCTGCTCCAAGCTGTACCAGGGCAGGAGCCTCCCTTCCTCTGCTCCCCTGCCAGGCTCAGCTCTCATCAGAGCACTGCACCACCAATTAGCAAATTAAACTCTCTCCCTCTGGCACTTCCCAGGTATTCCTGCATGTCTGCAGTGCTTTTGGCTTCTCCAGCCTCAGCGCCTGCACACTGATGGAGCAGCACCTCTGGCATGCTGTCTGGTTGGTTGCCCTGCTGGGCCGTGCTGTGCCAGCCTCAGCTCTGGGCTTCTCATGCCTATGGAGCCCTCAGTGATGAGAGATGAAATGGAGCTGATGTTGGTGCTGGTGGTGGTTGTGTGGCTGCCGGCTGGGAGCTCTCAAAGCTCCTCTCCTCCAGAACTCACTGGATACTGTACCCCTGCCTCTCCCCTTCCTCCTGCACACACATCTGTGCCAGACTTGCCTAATAGGCACAGAAAAGGATGTTGTTGACTGGGTGAAGAAATCTGCCCAAAGAGGGTTAGATTGTGCCCAGTAATTGTTCTGTGCATTATTGAGGGGAACAAGTTTCCCACAGATGTGTTTTTGGGGTGGGTGCTGGCAGTACCCTGATCTCAATCTGCTTCTGCAGGTGTCCATGGGCACCATGCCCCAGCTCCCAGGTCAGAACCACAGGATCACAGAAAACATCTCATTGGAAGAGCTCTCCAAGCTCACCCAGCCCAACCTTTGACCCAGCACTGCAAGGTCACCACTAAACCATGTCCCTAAGTGCCAGCCCCCAGGCTGCTTGAACACCCCAGGGATGGTGACTGCAGCACTGCCCTGGGCAGCCTGTGCCAGTGTTTGAGAACCTTCTCTATGAAGAAATATTTCCTGAGATCCAGCCTGAACCTCCCCTGCAGCAGCTTGGAACCATCTCCTCTGCTCCTGCCTCTTGGCACCAAGGAGCAGAGGTTGCCCTCTCCTTGCTCCAGCTGGGAGGGCTGCCGGGAGGGAGCTCTGCCTTCAGCAGGGAGCCCTGTCTTCAACCTCCTCTTCTCCAGCCTGAACACCCCCAGCTCCCTCAGCCCCTCCTCATAGCCCAGCTGCTCCAGGCCCTTCTCCAGCCTCATTGCCCTTGTCTGGACACACTCAAGCACCTCAATGTCCCTCTTGCAGTGAGTGGGCCTAGAACTGCACACAATGCTCCAGGTGTGACCTCGCCAGTGCAGAGTACAGGATCCATGGGCACCATGCCCCAGCCCTCAGCAGCTTCCATTATCTTCTGTCAGAGCAGGGCACCCCCACGGGCTCACCTCTCTGCCCAGCTGCTGGGTGAAGGATGCAGCAGATGTGTCCTTGCTGCCCAGGAGCACCCAAACCGAAGTGCTGTGGGTGAGCCCAGTCTAACAGCACTGGATTACCGCTTTGTTTTTTAGCAAAGACACATTGGCAGGGAGCAGGAACCTGCTTTGCCTGGCATATTTCACTCTCAGGGCTTTGTTACCTGCCTGAGCCTGCTGGGGGATGGGAGCTGCCTATGGATCTTGTCTAGCTCTGGAGCTACTGCTGCTTGAGGCAGGAAGCCTTCTTATTTTGAGTCACTTTTCTGTTCCCCAGATTTCACATCTCCCTTGCAGGCAGCTCCTCTCCCGCAACACAGAGCATTGCACCAGCAGTGAGGGGACAGTTAGGCAATCATGGGAACAAAAGATACAACTGCTTATCTGAGCTGCCGGGTGCTGGGGCAGGAGGCCAGGTGGTACCCACGGGGCTGTGCCAGTGTGGTGGCTTTGGAGGCCAGCGTCTGTTTTCCAGCAGCCTGGGTGCCTCCTCGGGAATGAGCAGCTTGTTAGGAATGAGAAAGGCCCCAGCAAAGCAGAAAAGGCCCCAGTGGTGGGAGAGAAGAGTTTCTGTTCCTCTTGGGATGCTCTAAAGCTGTGCAAATGGGCAAAATTCACATCCCAGGGTGGGCTTAAGCTGAGCTCTCTCCTGTAAACCTCCAGAGAGAGTGCAGCCATGGTCATACCCAGCCTATGGAGACTATTTTACGGCAGCCTTGCAGAAGAGACAAGAAAAGGCACAAGATTCACTGTCACCCTCAGCCCCAAGGCTGTGATTTGCCAAGCTGGGCCAGCTCTGCACATGCCTGGGAAGAGAAAGAGCAGCAGAGAGGAAGAGGAACAAAAGTTTCTGGTTTCTGCAGCTGGGGAAAGCAGAGACAGGTTCAGGTGGAACTATGGTCTGTGGCAGCCTGAGGTTGTCACAGCCTTTCTCTGGGGTGCCAGAGGTGGGCAGGGGATGGTGTTGGGGTGTCCTCACCCCATGGTCATCCTTGGACATGCTGGGTATGGCATCGAACACCTCCTCTGGAGGAAGCTACATCATTACTGTGTGCACACATTACTGTGTGCAGGTCTGGAGCCTCAGCACAGGAGGGACATGGAAGTGTTGGAGCGGGTCCAGAGGAGGCCATGAAGATGATCAGAGGGTTGCAGCAGCTCTGCTATGAGGACAGGCTGAGGGACTTGGGCATCTTCAGCCTGGAGAAGAGAAGGTTTAAGGAGACCTTGTAATGGCCTTCCAGTATCTGAAGGGGGCTACAGGAAGGCTGGGGAGGGACTATTGACAAGGTCTTGCAATGACAGGACAAGGGGCAATGGGTTTGAACTGGCAGAGGGGAGATTTAGACTGGATGTTAGGAGGAAGTTCTTTACAGTGAGGGTGGTGAGACACTGGAACAGGTTGCCCTGGGAGGTTGTGGATGCTCCCTCCCTGGAGGTGTTCAAGGCCAGGTTGGACGAGGCCTTGAGTAATCTGTACTAGTGGGAGGTGTCCCTGCCTATGGCAGGGGGTTGGAACTGGATAATCTTTGAGGTCCCTTCCAACCTTACCATTCTATGATTCTATGATTCTATGATCATGTCTGACAAAGGTGGTCTTCATCAGCAATGAGAAAATCTCACCAGGAAATCCAGAGACCTCCAGAGGGTCCAGGGCAAGTTCCCAGCAGAGCAGGGAGGAAGTTGGTGACCTGCAGATTCCTGCTGCCCTTTCATATTTGTATTGGCAGTGCAGCGCAGCCCTCAGCCAAAGGCAGGCTCGAACTGTGCGCACTGCTGCTGCCCTCAAGATACCTAAGGATGATGACATTTGGTAGGAGAAATTGTTGTGTAGCTCAGTGTCATCAGAGCAGTAGATCTGGACCAGGAACCCAGCGTTCCCAGAGGCCAGTCCTCAGCTCTGTGGTGCTTTGGGGGCTCAGCAGGCAGCACCCGCTGCAGGGCTGCAGGGAGAGCTGGAGTTTGGGCTCTTGGCTGGGGGCAGAGAAGCATGAGGGCATTAATCACTGGGTGCTGAAGAAGACACAGCCCCGACATGGATGGAAGGGGCAAGAGTGTGGATGACAACAGATGACACAGGGACAGTGGCTCAGAGAAGGGGAAGAGGCAGAGGAGACTCAGTGGAAACCCGTGCGGGGCACATGGAAGCCAACAGTTCCTCTTTCTGGCTCATCCCATAAGTGCAGGGCAGAAATTAAAGGGTAGCAGCAGATCTGGAGCAGATTCAAAGGAGATGATTTTGTGTACTTTGTTTATTGTCAGCTTACTGGCACGGTTCAGAAAGGCAGAGGGAAGGACAGCCATGGCATGAAGGCCAGGTGGCAGCACAGGCAGCTGAACACTGCGCTCTCTGGGGGGGTTCAGAGCCCAAAGGATTTACAGTGGGGATAAGTCCAGCTTTAGGGGTCCTTTGTCTTCTGAGAATGGGGGAAACACTATCACCTTTAGTCCCCAGTGGAAACTGAGGACAGCCAGGGATGAGAGCCCATTGCAGGGCCAGGCTGTGGGGACACACCAGGGACTGCCCTCATCCCTGGCTGTCCCCAGTTTCCACTGGAGTGAGACAGCAGCTGGATACCCCTGGAATGTGCTGGGAAAGGGAGGACACCTCCCATAACATGGGGGAAGTGATCAGATTCCAGCTCCTTAACTAATGCCAGGGTGGTGGCAAGCAGGTTGAGGGAGGTTCTACTCCCCCTCTGCTCTGCCCTGGTGATGCCACATCTGGAACACTGAGCCCAGTTCTGGGCTCACCAATTTGAGAAGGACAGGGCACAGCAAAGGCATCTATGAAAATGCTTAGGGGCCTGGAACATCTCTGTGAGGAGGAAAGGCTTAGAGAATGGAGGCTGTTTAGTCTGGAGAAGAGCAGCCTGAGGGGAGATCTCATCAATACTGATCCAAGGGTGGCTGTGAGGAGGATGGGACCAGGCTTTGTTCAGTGGTGGCCAGCAACAGGACAAGGGATAAAGGGCACAAAGTCGAACATAAGAAGTTCCACCTAAACAAGAGGAAGAATTTCTGTAATTTAAGGGTAGTGGAGCACTGAAGCAGGCTGCCCAGGGAGGTTGTGGAGTTTTCATCTCCAGAGACATTCAAACCCCACCTGGATGTGTTCCTGTACCTTTGCAGGGGACTTGGACTCAATCTGCAGCACTCCCTTCCAAGCCCTACCATTCCAGTGAGCCAAACACCTCCAGCCAAAGTGGACTTGAGTCCCTCCTCCATCTTCTCTGCAAGAGTCCTCATGGCTCCATTCTCACCCCATCTCTCCAGGGCAGCTGGCTGTGAGCTGGCTGAGCACAGAGCAGAGGCATGAGGTGCATGGTCCTGGCCCTTCATGAGGAACACTCTAGTTCTTCCATGCAGAGATTTTTTCCCCATCAGCTGATACTGTCAGGATGACACAGGGCAGCTGAGCTCAGTCACAGCCCCTGGGTTGAGCAAGTCTGTGCAGATGCTGCCAGTGACACCTGCTGTGGTAGGGGCTCCACACTCACCCACAGAGTCTGTCACAGAGTCACAGAACTTTAGAGGTTGCAAGGGACCTCCAGAGATCATCCAGCCCAACACCCCCTGCCAAGCAGGATAATCTGCACAGGAATGCATCCAGGTGGGTTTGAAAGCCTCCAGAGAAGGAGACTCCACAACCTCTCTGGGCAGCCTGCTCCAGGTCACTGTAAAGAAGTTTCTCCTCATGTGGAGCTGAAACCTTCTCCCTTCCAGTTTGTAGCTGTTGCTCCTTGGCTTATTGCTGCAGACCACCGGAAAGAGATTGGCTTCAGCCAGTCTCACGTCCCAGGGAGTGAATAGTGTTGAGCCATTGATCTGTAAATACCCTCAGGTATTTACAGACATTGATGAGATCTCCTCTCAACCTTCTCTTCTCCAGGCTAAGCAGCCCCAGGGCTCTCAGTCTCTCTCCACAGAGGAGGTGCTCAAGTCCCCCAGTCTTCCTTGTGGCTCTCTGCTGGACACTCTTCAGCAGGTCCCTGTCTCTCCTGAACTGGGGACCCCAAAATTTCACACAATATTCCAGGTGAGGTCTCACCAGGGCAGAGCAGAGGAGGAGAAGAATCTTCCTAGCCCTGCTGGACACACTTTTCTTGCTGCCCCCCCAAGATGCCCTCGGCTCTCTTGGCCATAGGGGCACATTGCTGACCCATGCAGAACTTGCTGCCCACCAGCACTCCAAGATCTTTCTTCACAGAGCTCCTTTCCAGCAGGGCAGCTCCCAACCTGTATTGCTGCCTGTTGTTGTTAGTTACCCAGGCCACTGCTTCTTCCTGCGGCCCTTCTCATTCTCATGGCCTGGCCCTCCCCATTTCTGTGCTTGCAGGGAAGCTGCTGTGTGCTGGAGCAGCTGGGCAGAGCTGTGGCTCTTGGCTCTTCACCATTCACTCACTGGGAGATGCAAGCAGGGAGCTTCTTGCTGGGGTGGCTGGATAGGGGGTGACAGGCCAAGGGTCTTGTCCTCCCTGGGGAGCTCCTGGGACTACATGGTCTAAAGCCAGGTGCATGTCCCTCTGTGGGACAGTCAGCAGCAGGCACTTGCCACTGGGACAGGGAGATTTTTGGCTTTCAGGAGAGACCCCTCCCATGGTAGTTGCAGTGACCGTGAGCAAGCAGAGGCAGGGAAGATTCCTTTGAGAGAAGGTCACCGGGGGTGGTCTGAGGCCGGGGCAGAGCACTCAGAGGACACAGCAGACTCCTGGTTTGCAGTGGGACCTGCTGGACAATTGCCGGGCAGGCAGCCCTGTGAGAGGGGACCCTGAGCTGGTGCCGTGACCCAGGGAAAGGTGCAGGTGTGGCAGTGCCCAGGCCATGGGGGGCTTGCTGTGGAACACTGCTGCTCCTGCAGCACCTTGCTGAAAAACGCTGCCTGGAAGTGCAAACCTTCCCAGTTCCTCCTCATTCCTGGCCGAACTCCTTTGCCCTGCAGCTGATTGCTTTTCACCAGCCCCAGGGGCTTACATGTCTGCACCTCTGAAAACCTCCCGGACTGGGGAAGGAATAGGACCTTAAACAGCCATGTCCCAGTCTCATTTAACCTCTGCAAGCTCTTCTGATTAGCAGGGTGAAGATTAAAGATTAACCCCTTAGAAACAGCCTTAGAAAGCATCTGGTAGGCAGGGCAGGAACAGGCTGGCCGTGTGTACAAGGAAACAGGGATCCAGCCCCCGCGAGTCAGCTCTGGCTGTGCCAGAGGTGGATCACTGCAGAGGTCAGGAGACACAATTCAGGCCAAAGGCTTCTGCTTGGAGCTCGTTTGTGCTGGTTTATGGCCCCAGAGTCTGCCCTTCCCTTTTCTTTTGGGAGCCCTGGACCCTCTTTGCAAACAGTGAGTTAGGGCAGCCTGGGGCAAGCAGCAGCTGGAGGTTGCTCTGACCCTGGGGAGCAGGCTGGGGCCACTATCTGCTCCCGCCAGCTGAAGGAGCAGCAGCTCTCCCTGCCCAAATACAGGCTAGAAATTCTCTGCTAGGTGCCAGCCCAAGCTGGAGGCAGCTCCAAAACTGTCAGGAGCACTAAGCACAAGGTCGGCAGCTGTCCTGGGAAGAGCTGCTTTGACTCTTCCTTGGAAACCTCTGTGCTTGCCCCTAGCTCTGCCCCTGGGGCTGGGTGTGAGCTGTTAATCACATTTCCTTTGCTGGTCAGTTATTCCCCACCCCTCCACCCCCGGTGGTTTCCACTTCTGCAATTTCAACACTCTGGCCATGATTGTGCTGTTGGTCACCAGGGAAGGAAGCTGCCCCTGCAGGAGTTACAGCTGAGTAGAGCCCTGTAGTCCTTACAGTCAAACTGCCCCCTCTGGGGCCAACAGCTCATGAGTGGGGACCAAACCTGGGTGCACAACCCATGGGTGAAGTTGTCACTTAGAGAAGTGCTTTGCCTTTCCCTGCCCCAGAAGAGAGCAAGCTCAGGCTGCTGTGTAGGGGCTGTGCATGGTGTTCCCTGAGAAGGCTTAGAGACCTTATCACCATGGACTATCAAAGGTGGCTCCCAGGAGGATGGAGACTCCCCTTTGTCTAAGGTGTCCCATGGAGAAGAGGGCTGATGAGGACAAGTCACTGCTGGGGAGACTCCTGTTGGACTCCAGAAGGAAATGTTTGCCCCATGGACACAGCCAGACACTGGAATCCTCTCCCAGGGGCAGCAGGGGAGTGCCCTGCACTGGGCAGTTGGAAGACTCAACCTGAGAGGGTACTGGGCAGGCTCATTTCGACTGGATTGCCACCTACAAAGGTTGGACCAGATTCCAACCTGGAATTCTGTGATTCTGTGATTCCTGGCACTTAGGAGAAAGCTCAAAGAGCGCAGGCACACAGGTCACTACAAGCAGCGGCAGCGAGGCAGCTCCTCAGGCAGTACCAACAAGTGTGTGAGCTGTGGACCTGCTGAGATCAGCTTTCCCCTGGCTCTGTCTCAAGGGTGGGTCCCTGTGAGGCCTCCCAGTTGCCCAGTAAGGGTCACACCCTCACTGCAGCTCTTTCCTCCGTGAGGCAGTGCTAGAGGCTCCCTGCCTGGTCCTGACAAACAGGCAGCCAGGCCCGCAAGAACAAGATATCTCTCAGCCTTCCCTCCATTCAGCTGGCATAAGTGTGCCCACCTGGAAGGTCTGGCAGCACTTTGGCCATGGAGGCAGCAAGGAAACCAAGCTTTGTTACACTGTCTCCAAGTGTCCCTCGAGTGAGGGCAGAGGGTGGCTGCAGTGTGCTGCATTGCTTGTGGACACACAAGAGCTGTGTGGCCAAGCTTCTGCAAGTGCTGAGCTGCTGGAAAGGACTGATGCAGATGTGTACCTGTCCTGCCAGCTCATCCTGGCTGCCACAAGGCTGTCTGCAGGGTGCTGCAGCTCATCTGCACCCCATAACCACCAGCCTTGTGCTGCTGGAGCTACCCTCTCATTGCTAAGGGCCTTCTGGGGACAAACCCTCCAGCATGGACATACAGCTCAGCAGTGACAGCTCTGGAAGCTTCAGTCCTAAACCTCCCGTGAACAAAACTGAACAAGTTGGTGCTCTGCAGGATCCACAGGGAGCAACCAGCCTTGGTCTGGTTGTGGTCTGTTTTGGAGTTGAATTCAGAGTCTCAATGAGTGTCCTGAGCCTGGCATGCTCAGACCCCTGCAGAAGGGAAGAGATACAGAGGCTGTGTGTGATGGACCTCCAGAGGGACTGGTTGGCTGAGGCAGTCCCTGCAGCACAGCAGAGAGCTCCACAGTGCCAGGAGGCAAACGTGGGTCTTCACATGACCCCAGAGGGCCTTATGGAGCAGGATTTCACAACAGGAGGAGGAAACTTCGAGGAAGAGAAGTAGGCTGTGCCACAGCCATACAAGCAGGAGAGCACTGGTTGCAGCCAGCTGGCCCTGCTGGGCTGGTGGAGCCAGTGCTGGTGCTGCTGTCTGCAACACTCACAGGGCAAAAATGTGGACTCCCAGTTGATGGTTGATGGCATGGAGGACCTGGCACCACAGAGGCTGGGAAGGTGAGGAGCTGATCACTTCTCACTGGCCTCACTCCACCCTACAGGTTTCCTCAGCTTCCTCCTGCACTTCAGGTAGGTGAGAGATCAGGAGGACAAAGCCTGTCAGAAGCCCTGCCAGTCAATGGCAGATGGAGGGCACAGCATTGACTTTGGAGGACAGCTTAACCCCAGAAAGGGAGGTGACTCAGCAGCCAAGCAGTGAGCTTGAAGCTGTCAGCAGCAGGGAGCTGTGTGCCCAGGTTCAGGATAGCCCAGGCAGCCCTAGAGCCTTGGGACCAGTTCCACTGAGCAGCTCTATGTGTGATGGAAAAACAGAGTCAGAAGAAGCCCATGATAAGACAGCATAGCCAAGGAGTTCTACCACAACCCTCTCAGCTGCTCATGCAGAGGCTCTGCAACCCAGCCTGGTGCTTGGGAAAGGTGGTAGCAAGGGAACACCCAACAGGGTGCTTGAAAAGGCAGGAAAACTAGGAGCAGTCTTGTGCCATCAGCTGGTTACAAAACATCTCCCAAGGAAGCAGGCATCTCTGTCACGGAATCCCAGCAGGATGGGGTTGGAAGGGATCTCTGGGGATCAATAAGTCCAACCCTGTGCTAAAGCAAGGCACCCGCAGCAGCTTGCCCAGCAGCACAGTGCCCAGCTGGCCTTGGAAGCTCTCCACACAAGCACACTCCACAGCCTCTCTGGGAAGCCTGCTCCAGGCCTCCAGCACCCTCACAACAAACAACTTTCTCCTTCTGCTCAGCTGGAACCTCTTGGGTGCCACTATGTGCCCCTTGGCCTGTCCCTGGGCACTACTGACAAGAGTCTGGTCTCAGCCTCTTGCCCCTCACAGGTCCTTTAGCTCTTGCTGAGCATTGCTCAGCTCCCCTCTGGGGCTGCTCTTCTGCAGGCTCTCAGCCCCAGGGCTCTCAGTCTTTGCTCCTCCCAGAGCTGCTCCAGGCCCCTCAGCAGCTTTGCAGCCTCCCCTGGACTCTCTCCAACACTTCTCTCTCCATGTGTGACCTGCTGGCCACACTCCATGCACCAGTGACCTTCTTGGCCACAAAGCACATCACTGGCTCATTGACTGAAAAGATTTGGCACAGCAAATGCAGATCCAGGGGTCCAACCAGCAAGCATCTTTTCACATCACAGCACCACACCAAAGCAGAAGGGAGCCTTCCTTTCCCAGGGCTTAAGGCTCCTTCAGTTTCCATGTGAACTACCAGCCTGTGAGAACTTCCCTACCACCAAGCCCTCCAAGTCTGCTGATGAGCTCCCACTACTTGATGGAATCAAGCCCTAGTGTTTTCCTCAGGTGCTCAGTCACAGAGCTGATTGCAGCTGTAAGGTTCAAAGGCAGTACTGCTCAGCTCCTCCAGAGCCCTGCCGGTCATTCTCCTGCTACTCAGCACCCCTGTGAGTAAGTTTCAGACTTTCAGGGAGTTGCAAAATTCTAATTTATTGTTTTATCACTAAGATCAGCACTGGAAACCAGGTGAGGAGAGTCCAACCAGAGCCCTTCCTCCTACTGCCTTCTCTTTTAAAAATAAAGAGTATTCCAAACTTTAAATTCTGGGGCTTTGTTTGGCTTGTAAAATCAACGCTCAATATCAATCGAGGCTGGGGAAAGATGAGCTGGGGAAGCAAACCTGCAAAAAAAGGACTTCAGGGTACTGGTGGAGGAGAAGCTGGGCAGGAGCCAGCAATGGGCACTGGCAGCACAGAAGGCCAAGGGCAGCCTGGGCTGCATCCAAAGCAGCATGGGCAGAGATGGAGAGAGGGGATCCTGCCCCCTCTGCTCTGCTCTGGGAAGACCTCACCTGCAGAGCAGGGCTGGGTCCTGCTCTGGGGCCCCCAACACAGGGAGGACATGGAACAGTTGGAGAGGGTGCAGAGGAGGCCACAAAGATGATCAGAGGGCTGGAGAACTTCTGCTATGAAGACAGGCTGAGAGGGTTGGAGAAGTGAAAGCTCTGAGGAAGACCTTATGAATACATTTCAGTACTTGAAGGAGACCTACAGGAAGGCAAAGGAGGGACTGCTCCGAAGGGCCTGTGGTGATAGGACGAGGAGCAATAGTTTGAAACTGGAGCAGGGGATATTTAGGTTGGACATCAGGAGGAAGTTCTGCACAAAGAAGGTGGTGAGACACTGGCATGGACTGCCCAGGGAGGTGTTTGAGGTCCCATCCCTGGAGACATTCAAGGCCAGACTTGCGGTGGCCTTGCGCAGCCTGCTCTAGCTGGGGGTGTCCCTGCTGGCTGCAGGGGAGCTGGACGAGATGCCCTTGGAGGGTCCCTTCCAACCCTGCGCAATCTGTGACTGCCTGTGAAAGGCAGGGAGAAGGCAGCCGCGGTGCAGCCCAAGGGCTCCCTCTGGTGGCCGCCGCCTGTCTCTGCAGCAGTCTTGGCGGTCCCGCAGAGCTGCCATGGGCTGAGCTTCCCCGCTCCTGCCAGCCCAGCAGCCCTCTGTTCCTCATGGCATCGCAGAGCTGCCATGGGCTGAGCTTCCCCGCTCCTGCCAGCCCAGCAGCCCTCTGTTCCTCATGGCATCGCAGAGCTGCCATGGGCTGAGCTTCCCCGCTCCTGCCAGCCCAGCAGCCCTCTGTTCCTCATGGCATCGCAGAGCTGCCATGGGCTGAGCTTCCCCGCTCCTGCCAGCCCAGCAGCCCTCTGTTCCTCATGGCATCGCAGAGCTGCCATGGGCTGAGCTTCCCCGCTCCTGCCAGCCCAGCAGCCCACAACTGAGGTAATGACAGTGGCTACAGGCAGGGGACATAATGGCATCTCTGGTCTGGTCTGCAGCTGTTGGTGGCCAGAAGACACCTCTGAGCTCAATTTTAAAGGTGGCTCATTTGAGAATGTGCCAGTCTAAGGGTTTTCACAGGCAGCCTGGCATCTGGTCTTGGTGGAAGCCTTTTGAGGTCGCCTAAACCAGTCAGGAACTGAGCACCTGCTTCAGCATAGTGAAGAGCTCATGTGAGAGCAGGTGGGCTCCAAGGGTGAGTTCCCCATTGCAGCACACCACTTGCTGCCTGTATTCACCTGCAGGAAAGGAAACACCCCAAGGAGACCCAAGTCAGTTTTCTCCACAGTCAACACCTTTTTAATACAAGGCTCTGCACAGTGACAAAAACATCACCAGGGTAGGGCAGTGGTCCCAAAGATAGGGCAGAAACCCAAGTGGGCAGCACAGCACCACTCATCACCCCGAGCAATGCACACCTCAGCTACCGGCGAGCTGAAATCCAACACCTCCCTACGGGGACAGGCTGGGAGAGTTGGGGCTGCTCAGCCTCGAGAAGCCTCCAGGGAGAGCTTAGAGCAGCCTTCCAGTACCTGAAGGGGCTACAGGAGAGCTGGAGAAGGACTGTTTAGAAGGGCTTGTAGTGCCAGGATGAGAGACAACGGCTTTGAGCTGGGACAAGGGAGACTTGAGTGGAGATGAAGATTTTTTTTGCAATGAGAGTGGGGAGAGACTAGCACAGGTTGCCCAGAGAGGTTGTGGATGCCCTCTCCCTGGAGGTGTTGAAGGCCAGACTGGATGAATCCTTGAGCAATCTGGGCTGGTGGGAGGTGTCCCTGCCCATGGCAGGGAGGTTGGAACTGGATGATTTTTAAGGTCCCTTCCAACCCAACCCATTCTGGGATTCTATGGATCACAAATGGAGCGTGCATGACAGTCTGGGTGCAGTGATGAAGCCTGCTCAGCATGGCTGACAGCTGGAAATGGTCCCTGAGGCCTGGAAGCAGCTTAGATGCAATTTAGAACAAAGGCAGGTTTCTGACCTCAGGAGGTTCTGGTCTCCTGTGCCTTCCAGAGTATATTACATGGCCCAAACAGCTTCTCAGGAAAGCAAACATGCTCCTGAAGAAGTGTGGTAGCTGACCCAGCCTCTGGCTCTCCAGCTCCACAGGGAGCTCAACAGGTCACACCAGCACCCTTGGCTGTCACTGCTGCCAGCAGGACTACAAACAAGCAGGGGCTACAAATGCCACCAACAGCTGCTCAGAGCCACAGCCCTGCACTTCAGACCATAAACCTCCTGGTAAGGTGTCTGGAACACCAGTCTGAGGTCTCCAGCTCAGAGTTCTGCGGGTAACAAACTGTTGGCTGAATTCCCTGAACTCTGACACCCACTTGGTCACAACAACCACTGACTGCAGGGGATGGGAGAAACTCCTGCTTGCTACTGCAACGAGAGCCAAGGCAGGATGCTGTCCTCTCAGGAGTCTCACAACCACAAGAAGAGTTACACCTGAGGGTTTGCACATGAGAAAGAACATTCACAGTAAGTGAACAGTTCTGAAGACGACAGCACCCCACAGCTCCTCTCCTCGGGTTACTGCAGCCTCTTGCTTGTTCAGGTTGCCTGCATCCAAAGCACACTGGTGGGGTGCCTGTGATGGGCTAGTGCTGGATCAAACTAAAGGATGGAAGAGAAACACACCTGGTGAGATCATTGAGACCACAGCTGGAATGCTGTGTCCAGTTCTGAGTCACCCCCTCCAAGAGGAGCAGGGTTCTTCTGGAGGGAGTCCAATGGATGGTGAAGAGACTGGAACACCTGTCTGATGAGGACAGGCTGAGAGCCCTGAGGCAATTTAAGTTGGAGAAAAGAGGATCTTATTGATGGTCTACACGATGGGTGTCAAGAAGCAGAGGCCAGGTTTTTTTCAGTGGTGTCTTGTGATAGGACAAGGGGCAATGGACACCAGCTGGAACCCAGGAGGTTCCACCTCAACATGAGGAGAAACTTTATTGGTGTGAGTTTGCTGGAGGCCTGGAGCAGGCTGCCCAGAGAGGTTGTAGAGTCTCCTTCTCTGAAGACCTTCAAAACCCATCTGGATGTGTTCCTGTGTCACCTGCCCTGGGTGGTAGGAAGGTTGGACTGGATGCTCTCTGGAGGTCCCTTTCAACCTTTACCATTCTATGTTCCTCAAGACTGATCTGAATACGAGCAGGCAGCAGGAGGATCACCTGTTACTAACCCTATGACCTCCTGCTGCAATAAGCAAACTCAAGACAGGTCACTGCTGAAGGTGCCCTGGGCAGGGAATCTGCTCTGAGCACAGCCATAGCAGCTGCACTGCAGAGGGTGGCTGGACACTGCCAACAGCCAACAACTGCCAACAGGAGGAATGAAGATTGACCTTTGAGCTCATGTAAAACACTGCTTGGCCTTCTAGACCAGCTACCAAAAGGATGTCTTTTGTGGGCCTTGGCTGCTGGGGAAGGTCAGGACTCACCTGGCAAAAGGGAAGCTGAGTTGAGGCCTGCAGCTGACTTTTGAAAGACACTAGAGTCACCTGTGTGAACTTCAGTGGTTCTCAGTACTGCTCCTGGCATCAGTGGCCTGTGACGAGTTTCTGAGCAGCTCTGAGTCATTCCTGCCACCCAAATCACTAGGCCCTGAGAAGAGAGCAGGGCAGGGAGCAGTGCTGTCAGGTGTGGCTTAACACAGGCTGCAGTGCTTGGGTTTCTCTGACAGTTGCACCTGGCAGGCAGTGAGACAACCACTTCAGCACTGCCAGCTGCAGGGCAGGGCCTGCAGACAGAATCCGTTCATCTGCAGCATGATGCTAACATCCCACAGGAAGGAATTTCTGACAACAAACTGCAAATTCCTGCTATTCTGGGTTTTTTCTTTCCTTTTTAAATTTTATTTTTTTTCCTTTTCTCTAGGGCACGTCAAACGAGCTGGAAAGAGAGGAGATAGGGACAGAGCTGAAATCCCACCCACACCTACCAGAACCTCCCAACTGGGATACCATTTTGGAGTGATTTGTCTGAGGAAGCCTGTGGGATGCTGGCAAGTGCAAAGTGATGCAGCCAGCTCTGCACCAAGCCCAGAAGGCAGCAGCAGCAGCCAGGGTTTGTACAGCACTGTTCCAAGGTACTCCCCATCAAAACAGCCAAGAGTGAGCGAAGAACAGCTTCTCTTTTAGGTTAACCAAGCTGATGAAAAGACAGCTGGACAGAACTCACTGAGTGGGAAGTAGGAAGGAGAGAGAGGCTCAGGCTGACTCTCCAAAGAGAGTGAAAGCATCTCATTCCAAACAGAAGTGGTGCAAAAGACCTCCTGAGCTGCTGCAGATGGAGGCTGATCTTTCAAAGAGTGCAGGTGGCACCTGAAGAAGCAAGTCACTTTTTCTGCCAGGCCTCTTCACGTTGCCAAGAGGCAACACAGGAGAGTTTCACTGATAAGCTCTCCACAAGGCTCCCCTGTGACCTCTGGATGCTGCCAGGGCCCGGTGCTGGGATTTGATCACTATCAGCTCCCGATGTTTCCTCCTGCAGTGAACTTCCAAGTTTCAGTAGCAGCCACACTTGCCCTCACCCTAAAGCAATCGTTTAGGCTGAACTGCTGAAAGCTTCATCAATATTTCACTTGTTGTGGTAAAGCTTTACTAGCAAATTGCCCACTGAAGCCTGGAGAGCATCTTGCTCTACTCTCTGGACTATCCACTGATGTTTCTGTGCTTCAGCTTCACGTGGGAGAAGTTCTACAGCAAGTTTTAGAGAGACACCAGGAAATTGCCTCCAGACCTCCCAGGCCTGCAGAGAGCTCTGTGAATTATCAGCAAAAGCCTCTCTGCATCATCCAAACTCTACCAGAAGGCTGCTGGCAAAGCAAAGGGTCACCTTTCCCAGGATCTTATCACTGGGCAGACTGATGCTATGGAGCAGTAGCCTTCCCTACAGCTCTTGGGAAACTTGTCCACTCCCAAGATAGCAGCAGATTTCCCTCCCACCTCCTTTCTTTAACTTGTGGAGAGAGCACTGAGCTTCTAGACTGCAATGTCTGACTCCCCAGGCAGGTGGTGACACCAGCTCAGTTATTCTCAGCTGGGACACCCATTTCAGGTCAGTAATTCTCAGAAGGAATGCCCATCTCTGCTCAGTTATTCTGATGCAACACCCACCTCAGCTCACTTATTCTCATCTGGGAAGCCCATTTCAGCTCCCAGGGAAGAGGAAGCGAGGGAAGTTTCTGAGCACTGCACACACACTGTAGCTTTCAGCTGCCTGAATGTGAGTCAGTTTTAAGTCTTCATACTGATATGGAACAGGAATGTAAACAAAATCAAGCCTCTGAGATATGATTGTCCTGTCTGGGTGCCTTTCTCAGAGGCCAGACTCCTCAGACAGATTCAACTGGAATGTGCCAAGAGTTCAGGTCCAAGGTTCCTGTGTGAACTGAGGGCTCTCAGAACTTAGTGAATGGTAGTGATGTGTCTGCTTACAGTAGGGCAAAGATTTCATCAGCAGCTGTTCTGAGGTCAGCAGTGTCCCTCTGGGCAGACATTTGGTATTGCTGGTGAAGCTGGCACACAGCTCTCCAGCATTCCTCAGCCAGCTCTGTGCTCTGAGGGACTGCATCCAGCTGCAAACCTATCCTGGGCCCCTGACCTGTATCCTTTTAGGATGGCTGAAATCATTCCCATTTTTCATCTAATGACAGGACCTGAGTGCAGATCTCTAGAGGTAAAAAGTGAAGGAGTTAAGATGCACGAAGTTAAGACTTCACCTGGACTTGTCTTACATAAAACAACAGTAAACAACTAAGCCCTGCAGTCAAGTGCACCCCTTGGTGATCACCAGAACACACTGGGCCCAGCAGAAGTTGTGTTCTAACTTGGCTCCTGTGTTGGAATCTGCCTTGGGAATCCTAGGACAAGGACAAGCTGTTTGGTTGAGGATGGTCACATCAACCATTCATGGTGTCCCTGAAGCCCCACACCTCCAGGACAGAGATCTGGAAGCTTTCAGAGCAGAGGGGCTGGTTGTTGAAGGTGTTGCAGTGGCTGGTTCTCCCGTGGTTCAGGTCTGCATCCAGGTAAAGAGCCTGCCCATCACCTCCTCCTGCAGGGAGACAAAGGCAAGCATGAGGGCCTCTCTGCCTTTCTCAGCACAGACAGCTGAGTTTAAACCACACAACTGTTATGGTTGGAAGACACCTCCAAGATCACTGAGTCCAACCTTCAGGATTTGGTTTTTGGTGCTGGAGGACGCTGGAAGCTACAAACTGCCCAGAAGTCAGAGAATGCAGCCAAGTGAAATAAACCCTGGGAGAAATGTGTCAGGAAACTGAAAGGAAAATTCCTCTGTGGGTTAAAAGGCAATTATGTGATCCAGTGACCCAAAGCAGTGAAAGGTCCCAGGGGTGGAAGTTCTGCTCTGCAGCTGGTATTGTGCACAACATTCACTCCTATGGATCTAGGGACCTGCTGGGAAGCAGCTCCATGAAGAAGGACCTTGGAGTCCTGGAGGACAAGAAGTCCTCCATGGCACACCAGTGAGCCCTTGTGGCCAAGATGGCCAACGGCCTCCTGGGGAGCATCCAAGCAAGTGTGGCCAGCAGGGCAAGGGAGGTTCTCTTGCCCCTCTACTCTGCTCTGATGAGACCACATCTGGAGCATTATGTCCAGTTCTGGGCTCCCCAGTTCAAGAGGGACAGGGAACTGCTGGAGTAGGTCCAATGGAGGCTATGAGGATGCTGAAGGCACGGGAGCATCTGTGAGAGGAGGACAGGCTAGGAGCCCTGGGGCTGTCTAGCCCGGTAAAGACTGAGAGAAAGTCTTTTTGATGTTTGTAAGTATTTGAGGGGTGAGGGGCAAGAAGCAGGGGCCAGGCTCTGCTCAGTGGTGCCCTGTGACAGGACAAGAAGCAATGGGCACAAACTGGAGCCCAGGAAGTTCCACCTCAACATGAGGAGAAACTTGTTTGGTGTGAGGGTGCTGCAGCCCTGGAGCAGGCTGCCCAGAGAGGCTGTGGAGTCTCCTTCTGTGGAGACTTTCAAGCTCCATCTGGATGTGTTCCTGTGTGACCTGCCCTGGGTGATCCTGCTGTGGCAGGAGGGTTGGACTGGATGATCCCAGAGGTCCCTTCCACCTCCTACCATTCTGTGATTCCACCTCCCAAGCTTTCATTTCTCTTATGACTGCCCACACAGTAACACAGAGTAAATGTGACTCCCTCACTCCAGCCTCATTTCATAGAATCACAGAATGGTTTGTGTTGGAAGGGACCTTAAAGATTATCCAGTTCCAACCCCCTGCCATGGGCAGAGACATCTCCCTCTAGATCAGGTTGCTCAAGGCCTCATTCAGCCTGCCTCTGAACACTTCCAGGATTGGAGGCTCCACAGCTTCTCTGGGCAACCGTTCCAGTGCCTTACCACCCGCACGGGGAATTATTTCTTCCTATGTCTCATCTAAAACCAGCTTCTTCCCATTTAAAGCCTTCACTCCTTGTCCTGTCACTCCATGCTTTTGTACAAAGTGCCTCCCCAGCTCTCTTGTAGACCCCTTCAGCTACTGGAAGGCTGCTCTAAGGTCTCCCTGGAGCCTTCTCTTCTCTAGGTTGAACAGCCCCAGCTCTCTCAGCCTGTTTCCATAGGGCAGGTGTTCCTGATCAGCTCTCTGGCTCTCTGATCATCTTCATAGCCTCCTCTGGACCCTTTCCAGCAGCTCCAGGTCCCTCTTTTGCTGGGGGCTCCAGAGCTGGAGGCAGTGTTGCAGGTGTAGTCTCAGCAGAGCAGAGCAGAGGGGCAGAATCCCCTCCCTTCACCTGCTGCCCACACTGCCAGGGATCAGCCTAGCACACAGCTCACAAGCAGTTTTTCACCCCCCAGCACCCTCATGTCCTCCTCCTCAGCACTGCTCTCCATCCATTCTCCAACCAGCCTGGCTTTGGGCCTGGGATTGCCCTGACCCAGCCGCAGGACCTTGCACTTGTCTTGGTTGAACTTGGTGAGGCTGGCATGGACCCACCTCTCCAGCCTGTCCAGGTCTCTCTGGATGCTACAGAGGGCAATCTCCATGCCAGTTACTCTCCTAACAAGTGTTAAATAAAGGTTTTGGGCAAAGAACAGCTCTGATTTCATACCTGTGCCTTGCAAATCCCAGTGAGGTGACAACTTTACTAAGCAGGTTTCTGCCAAAGTCAGCAGTACCGGGGGCCCAATAAAGTTCCAGGAGAATTAACATGTTTTATAGTTTCTCCTGTGTCAGTGCAAAGTTGGTTCCTCTTCAAGAGCTGTTTCTCATCAGGAGAGAACTGGGTTTGTTCAGCCTGGAGAAGAGAAAGCTCAGGGGAGAACTTACCACTCTGGAATAGTAGATCAAGGGTGGCTATCAGGAGGATTGAGACTCCCTTTGTCCAAGGAGTCCCTTGGGAAAGATAAGGAATGATGGGGACAAGTTACTGCTGGGGAGATTCTCATTGGACTCCAGAAGGAAATGTTTCCCAAAGGCAGCAGGGGACTCCCCTGCATTGGGCAGTTTGAAGACTCAGCTTGACAGGATGCTGGGCCAGCTCATTTCAGCTAGACTGTGACCAAGAAAGGTTGAAGCAGATGATCCTTGGTGTCCCTTCCAAGCTGGCATTCCATGAGTTAGTTAGAGCTTCACATTCATCAAGTTTTTCCCCACAGAAAACTTGTGTTGGGTAATAGCAGCATAAAATGGAAGTGCCCCAAACCTGCTATTACCCAACACAAAGGAGGGTCCTTCCTGCCTGTGACCCGAGGTGGGCAGGAAGAGCTGGCAGGGTGCATGGCCAGCTCCCCAGGCTGACTCACCTACGATGATGCACTCGCTGCTGCCAGCCATGAACATGGAGGCTGATTTGGAAGGCAGGTTGAAGTGCCGAGCTGAGAGGAAGGGGGAAAGGCGATCCGAGGGCTCTGCTGGGACGCTGCTGGAAGCCAGCATGCTGGCAGCTGGGGAGGAAGGGCCTTCTGGCTCTGAACCCGTGGTGGCCAGCTCTGGGTGTTTAATGATCACCCACTCGTAGCGCTCCACCTCTGGCTGCAGCTGTGGAGGGGCAGAGAAGAGCAAAGCTTTGGTTAGTGCACAGTAAAGGAGATCCAAGCCCCTCAGACCCCACCTGTGTGACCAGCAGTGAAGGCTGGACCCAGCTGGCTTCAGGCACTATGGTCTTTGCTTTCTTTATACCTTCTGCTGTTTCAACTGAGTAAAGGAATGCTGCAGGGTTTCATAGAATGGTTTGGGTTGGAAGGGACCTCCAAAGGTCATCCAGTCCAATCCCCTTTGCAGTCACAGGGACATCCTCAGCTAGATCAGGTTGCCCAGAGCCCCGTCCAGCTTCACCTTGAGTATCCCCAGGCATGGGGCCTCAACCACCACCCTGGGCAACCTGTTTCAGTGTTCCAGCAGCCTCATGGTGCAAAACTTGTTCCTAACATCCAATGTAAATCTGCTCTGCTCTAGTCTGAAGCCATTGCCTCTTGTCCTACCCCCGCAGGCCTTTGTAAACAGTCTCTCTCCACCCTTCTTGTAGCACCCTCAGGTACTGGAAGGTCTCTATTAGGTCTCCCTGAAGCCTTCTCTTCTCCAGGCTGAACACCCCCACCTCCCTCAGTCTGTCCCCATAGCAGAGTTGCTCCAACCCCTTACTATTTCCATGCCCCTCCTCTGGACCAGTTCCATCAGGTCCATGTCCTTCCTGCACTGAATGTTTTCTGACTGACTATATTGCACCTTTCCAGCAAAGTAGCTGGTTAAAGGGTAGCCAGCTAGGAACAGCAACCAAAGCCAGGAAGCAGCTCCATGGAGAAGGACCTTGGAGTGCTGGTGGACAAGAAGTTATCCATGGCACAGCCCTTGTGGAATGAGGCCACTGGTCTCCTGGTGTGTGGTCAGCAGCCCAAGGGAGGTTTTTTTCCTCACAAACCTGAGAAGTGAACTTTTCTCCTCCACATTATGAGATCAGTAGAGTTTACAAACTAGGGAAGGCACATAGAATCATAGAATGGTAAGGTTGGAAGGGACCTCAAAGATTATCCAGTTCCAAACCCCTGCCATAGGCAGGGACACCTCCCACTAGCACAGGTCACTCAAGGCCTTGTCCAACCTGGCCTTGAACCCCTCCAGGGAGGAAGCAGCCACAACCTCCCTGGGCAACCTGTGCCAGTGTCTCACCACCCTCACTGTAAAGAACTTCCTCCTAACATCCAGTCTAAATCTCCCCTCTGCCAGTTTAAGCCCATTGCCCCTTGTCCTGTCATTGCAAGACCTTGTCAATAGTCCTTCCCCAGCCTTCCTGTAGGCCCCCTTCAGATACTGGAAGGCTACTATCAGGTCCCCTCGAAGCCTTCTCTTCTCCAGGCTGAAGATGCCCAAGTCCCTCAGCCTGTCCTCATAGCAGAGCTGCTGCAACCCTCTGATCATCTTCGTGGCCTCCTCTGGACCCGCTCCAACACTTCCATGTCCTTCCTGTGCTGAGGGCTCCAGAACTGCACACAGTACTCCAGGTGGGGTCTGACGAGAGCAGAGTAAAGGGGCAGAATCCCCTCCCTTGCCCTGCTGGCCACGCTTCTCTTGATGCAGCCTAGGACTCGGTTGCTGTCTGGGCTGCATGTGCACACTGCAGGCTCATGTTGAGCTTTTCATCAACCCAGACTCCAAGGTCCTTTTCCTCAGGGCTGCTCTCCAGCCATTCACCACCCAGCCTGGATTTGTGCTTGGGATTGTGCCTACCCAGGTGCAGGACCTTACACTTGGCCTTATTGAATTTCATGAGGTTGGCCTGGGCCCAACTCTCCAGCCTGTCCAGGTCCCTCTGGATGGCATCCCTGCCCTCTAGCAAGTCGACTGTGCCACACAGCTTGGTGTCATCTGCAGACTTGCTGAGGGTGCACTGATTCCTCTGTCCATGTCACTGACAAAGATGTTAAACAGCACTGGTCCCAGCACTGACCCCTGAGGGACACCACTTGTCACTGGTCTCCAGGTGGACATTGTGCCCTTGATCACCACTCTATGTGTGACCATCCAGCCAATTCCTTATCCAGCAGAGCTCCACTCATCCAGTCCATGTTTTTTCAGTTTGATCAGGATGTCATGTGGGACAGAGTCAAATGCCTTACTCAGGTCCAGGTAGATGACATCAGTTGCACATGGTGCAGCCTCTTCAAGTGGAAGGGAAGTTAGAATCCCTCACAGCCCTCCAGTGGTTGAGTGGGGAGTGATGAGAAGATTTTACTCACCCTAAACACAAAGCACTCCCCAGTGCCAAAGAAGCTCAGCTTGTTGCCTCCTCGCCTGCGCTCGCTCCAGTCAGTTGAGAGGTAAGCACCACAGACCTGGCACAAACAGCACAGAGCAAAGGATGGGATACCAGCTGAGACCCAAATCCCACAGCTGAAGGATGCATTTCAGTTTGGTTTTCAAAATCTCTGCACCAGTGTATTAAGGCAGCACAAGTATTTCAATCTAAATATAGATTTAATCCACTGGAGGGTATCCTGAAATCCTAGGAGCTCCATAAATGGTTTCTCATCTCTGAGGCCTTAAAAGAGAAATGTTCCAACAGCATGTTCCATACAAGAGAGTTGGGGAGGGACTTTGGGTAAGAGCTTCTAGTAACAGGATAAACGGCAATGGCTTTGAGCTGGGAGAGGGGAGATGAGGAAGAAATTGTTTGCTGTGAGGGTGAGCAGAGACTGGCACAGGTTGCCCAGGGAGGTTGTGGATCACAGAATGTGATATATGATCACATTCTGTGATTCTGTGATCCACAACTTCCCTGGAGGTGTTGAAGGCCAGGCTGGATGAGTCCCTGAGCAACCTGGACTGGTGGGAGGTGTCCCTGCCCTGGCAATAGGGGGTGGAACTGGATGATCTTGAAGGACCTTTCCAACCCAAACCAGTCTATGAATCTACTGGCAAGAGCATCACTGCCAAGTGGACACAGACCAAACCCTGAAGGAAAAGATGAAAGCAGCCCTGCATTATTTCTTTCCCCAGAAGCTAAGGTGTATTTGCTGTTTAGACTCCAGCAGCATTACAAACAGAGCTCCTAGGCCAAAATTATTGAAATGTCCTTCTTCCCTTTAGACACCTCAGGCATTTTGTAAGCCCTTGGCCTGTCAGTGCAGGCTGGGATGGCCAGAAACCACCCACAGACCCATGAAACAGCTGAGAGTGTGAGCAGCGGGGAGATGGAAATAAAGCCAGAAATAAACTTGCTTCATGGGCAGTCACCCTGCAGGAGTTTAAGTAGAAATATAACCCCAGAATCTCAGCAGGGTGGGGTAGGAAGGGACTTCTGGAGATCACTCAGCCCAACCCACCTGCTAAAGCATGGCACCCACAGCAGCTTGCCCAGCAGCACAGTGCCCAGCTGGCCTTGGAAGCTCTCCACAAAAGCACACTCCACAGCCTCTCTGGGCAGCCTGCTCCAGGCCTCCAGCACCCTCACAACAAACAACTTTCTCCTTCTGCTCAGCTGGAACCTCTTGGGTGCCACTATGTGCCCCTTGGCCTGTCCCTGGGCACTACTGACAAGAGTCTGGTCTCAGCCTCTTGCCCCTCACAGGTCCTTTAGCTCTTGCTGAGCATTGCTCAGCTCCCCTCTGGGGCTGCTCTTCTGCAGGCTCTCAGCCCCAGGGCTCTCAGCCTTTGCTCCTCCCAGAGCTGCTCCAGGTCCCTCAGCAGCTTTGTATCCCTGATGCACTGCAAGAAGGCTTCATGTTCAACACAGAACATTTGGTGCTGCAGATAACAAATATTCAGCACAGGGAGCACCTCTGTCCTCCTTTGGAGGTTCTGGGAAGCTTCTCTGTTATCTGCAGTGTTTTTTTAAAACAAGTCTGGGCTGCAGCTGCTGTTCCTGTTGTTACATTGGTGTTGTCCAAGGCTGTCACACACAGCAGAGCAGAGAAGAGAAGGAGGACTCCTTAGATAAGGCATCTGTGTTCCAGTCACAGCTTCCCCAGGTTCTCACTTTGGCTGTTTTTGGCTTAGTTTGTTTTTTTTTTTTTCAAATAAGAATGAGATCATTGAATGGTTTGAGTTGGAAGGGACTTTGGAAGGTCATCCAGTTCAACCCCCCTGCAGTCTTCAGGGGCATTCTCCACTAGATCAGGTTGCTCAGAGCCTTGTCAAACCTGACTTGAGTATCTCTAGGGGCCTCAACCACCTCCCTGGGCAACCTGTTGCAATCTTACCACGCTTGTGGTGCAGAATTTGTTCCTAACATTCAATCTAAATCTGCTCTGCTCTAATTTCAAACCATTACCCTCATCCTGTCCCTGCAGGCCTTTGGAAACAGTCCCTCTGCAGCCTTCTTGTAGCCCACTTCAGGCACTGGAAGGCTGCTCTGAGGCCTCCCTGGAGCCTTCTCTTCTCCACGCTAAACAACTCCTGCTGCCTCAGCCTGTCTTTACAGTGGAGGACAGAGATCACAGAATGTTAGGGGCTGGAAGGGACCTCCAAAGCTCATCCAGTCCAACTCCCCTCCCAGAACAGGACAGTTCTTACAGTCCATTTTTCTTCCTTTTTTTTTAAATCCACTTCTCCCCCATCTCCCTCCTTTCCTCTCCATCTCCTATTTCCCCCCATCTTCCTCCTTTCCATCTCTGTCCTTTCCTCTCACAGGATCAGAGGATGTCAGGTGTTGGAAGGGACCCAAAGAGATCATCGAGTCCAACCCCCCTGCCAGAGCAGGACCAGACAATCTAGCTCAGGTCATGCAGGAACACATCCAGGCAAGCCTTCAAAGCCTCCACAAAAGGAGACTCTACAGCCTCTCTGGAGAGTCTGATTCAGAGCTCTATGATCCTTAAAGAAGCTCTCCTTTGTGTTGAGGTGAAACCTCCTGTGCTGCAACTTCCACCCATTGCTCCTTGTCCTATCCCAGGGAGCAGAGCCTGTGCCCCCCACCCCAAACCCCAGCCCTCAGATATTTATAAACATTTATTAGATCCCCTATCATGCTTCTCCTCTCCAGACTAAACAGCCCCAGGCCCCTCAGCCTCTCCTCATCAGGCAGTGCTTCAGTCCCCTAATCATCCTTGTAGCCCTCTGCTGGACCTTCTCCAGCAGNGCCGTTTATTATTACTCCTCAGATGCAGGACTCTGCACTTGTCCTTGTTGAACCTCATTTGGTTCCTCTGTGCCCAGCTCTCAGTCTGCCTAAGTCCCCCTCCAGCTGTACCAGCCAAGCCTCCCAGTTTGGTGTCATCAGCAAGCTTGCCGAGTAGACACTGTCCCACTCTCCAGCTCCTATTTCCTCCCATCTTTCTCCCCATCTCCCTCCTTTCCTCTCCATCTCCTTCCTCTTCCCCCATCATTCGCTTCTCATCTCCATCCTTTTCCTCCCCATCTCCCACCTTTCAACACCATCTCCCCTTTTCCACTATATCTGCTGCTTTCCCACCCCACACCAGATTTCCCTTTTTCCCCCAAACTCAGAGCACTTGGGTTCTGTTGGGGTCTCCTCCCACCCCAGGTGTGGCAAATTTGCCCTCCCTGCCCGCACCCCTATCTAATCCACCCCAGGAAAGGCAGCAGCCTTAAGCTGTGTCCAACTGGGTAGAGGAATCCTCCTCCCATCATCACTGGTTGGTCCCCATGTTGCATGCTGGGTGAAGGGGATCTAAAGGCTGGGGGCCTACTGACCCCCCACTCAGTTAGGTAGGGATATGCTTGATGGTCACTGTAACATCACCCATGGGTGCTAGCTGGGCCTCCTGACATAGGCTGAGCTTCTCTCTGTTTAGCTTTACTTTCTGCTAGCTTGTGATGAGTTTAAGTACTTGGTTGAACTGGAAGCTGGTGGAGGAGTAGTATTGTGTTGTCATAGAACTGTTTTGGTAGGAAAAGACCTCCAAGATCATCAAGTCCACCCCTCAATCCAACACCACCATGGCCACTAAACCATGTCCTTAAGTGCCATAGACACACATTGCTCGGACACCTCCAGGGCTGGCAGCCTGCTCCAATGCCTGACTGCTCCTGCGGCAAAGAAATTGTTCCTCACGTCCACCCTAAACCTCACCTGGCACAACTTCAGGTCATCTCCTCTCATTCCATCACCTGACACTAGGGAGAAGAGCCCAACTCCCACCTGGCCCAAACTTCCCCTCAGGGAGCCACGGAGAGCAATAATGTCTTCCCTCATCTTCCTCCTCTCTAGGCTGAACACCCCCAGTTCCCCCAAACACTCCTCGCAGCCCTGTTCTCCAGACCTTTCACCAGCTTCATTGCCTGGACACACCCCAGCCCCTCAGTGTCCTTCTTGGCAGAAGGACCCCAAAACTGAACCCAGGGTAAGAGGTGTGGCCTCACCAGTGCCCAGCAGAGGGGCACCATTGCTTCCCTGCTCCTGCTGGCCACACCATTGCTGATCCAGGCTGAGTTCACAGACGTGGCAGGGATGAAGCTAAAGCTTTTGTTTCCACATTGTGTAGCCCAACACTATTCATCCCATTTAAATTCTGCCATCTCCTTACACCTTGGAGAAAATCAAAACATCTCCCGTGAATCATGACTTTAACACAACTTCCCAGCCTCTTCCCTCTACTCTGCCTTTAAAAGTCTGTCCAAGAGCTCACTGAGTGGCTCCAGCCCCTCATCCCACAGCACTTGCAGGAGAATAGCTGACTAAGAGCTCGTTTAGACTATTCAGCCAAGAATGCAGAGCCCACAGGCAGAATGGAACCATTTACAGCAAGCATTGTTAGGGAAACAAACCCCCAAGCAATGGCAGGTCCCTTTCACGACCAAGCTGTGTTGCAATGCAGCACCACAGAACTGCCTAAACCCTCATTCACTCAGTTGGCTGTTCCTCACTCACCTCTTTGGCTGTGGTCTTGATGAGGAGAAGCGTCGGTTCATGTCCTTCACTGTGAGAGTAGAACCTGAAGGGCAGAGCACACAGAAATAAGCTCTCAACTACCACACCTGCTCCAGTTCTTTTCCTCTTTAACGTCTGATGGCACAGCAAAAAAGACCAACAGGTTCCTGCAAATGCCTTCTACAGCCCATCAGAAGGACCAGCTGAGTGTACAGGAATATTACCAAGCGGTTCCCCTCTGCTCAGCAACCTGTGCCTCTGCAGAGTGACTCCAAGCCCCCCTCTCGAAACAGTGGCCTTTGACAGGGTTTCCCCAAAGGAAGGATTTCCCCCTGAGGCCTGGTGGTTGTGTCTGAGGACCTTTCAGAGAATACAGTGCTGATGCATTCATTTTTGCTTGGTTTTTCCTTGCCTCACAGATGGGTGGGGCTGGGACAGCAGGTCACTACCTCAGTACCTCAACTGCACCAGTCGTTATTGGGAGCTACAGGATTAGACTCTTCAGTGACAAGTGGAAGGAGAACTCGGCTAATTTACCCCACTTTAGAAAACACTAACAATCAGACTGATAGGTAGAGGGATTACCAATTCCAGCTCCCTTGTGGGGACTTTGAATGTGGTTATCCATCACAAGAGCCTGCAGAGCAGCCACGGAGTTAAACCACTCACACCCAGTGGGGGATGAACTGGTCTCAAACCAGTACATTCTTTGAACTGGCCCAAGTTAGACTTTCCAGTTGGCCTTGGACAGTTCAAAATGGCCTCCTCCCATGCTGTGCCACAGGCAGTGCCCTGGTCAAAGCTGTGGCTCTGTCACATTCACATCCTACCACTAATATTCTGCAGGCGCAGCCTTTGTCACCCCAGTCAACAGCTCACCAGCTGCTCCTTTTCACCCTGCAGCAGAGAGGAGTAGGAGACAGTTTCCGTACCTGCTTAGACTGCAACCATGCTCCAAGGTGGTGAAAAGCAGGAGGGGCTGGCACAGTGCAAAGCGCTCCGGGATCCAGGACCAGATATCTCTCATCTCCTTCACACTGACAATTTCAGACTTGAAGTTCTCAGCATGGACTGCTAAGTGCACATTCTGCCTGAGAAACACAACACAGAGCCTTCAGAACCAAGAGTGCGACAACAAAACAAGTTTTGGACTGCTGGGCAGTAACACACAAAGGCAGCTGAACTCTGAAAGACCCTGGTGGACATGATATGGGTCAAAGCTCCAGCCCAGGGGCTTAGAAGGCCAAGACTTTGTGGAGACAATCAGCTACAAGCTAATCCTCCAGAGGCAGGGATCTGGTCTTCCTGGAATACCTGGAGCAGTTCCTCTTCCCTCAGAGCCAGAGCACATAACGCAGGGCCAGCTGGGATGGTCATGATCTGAAATGGATCGGGTTGTATGTGCTGCCTGAGACAGCCTCCCCGGCATTAGAGTTAAGCACCTAAAGGAACAGCCAAGTTCCTAAAGGCTCAGGGAGTGCTTTTTTCCCTCTCTAGCATGGAGTTAGGGGGGGACCTAACCCCTCAGAATATCGTAGAGGAATCAGGCTAAGAATTTTAATCCAAGGCAAACATTTGAAGCTCTTGGAAAGGTTCACCTCTTGGAACCATGTCGTTGCCACTGGCTCCCACTTCATTAAGAACCAAAGAAGCTCCCAAGCTTGTGGATACAGACAGAGCCTGGCAACAGGAAACCTGGACACAGTGGAAAGCAAACCTCCATCAGTGGTACAAATCTAAGAGCTGAAGGTAACAATAATACTAATCATCATCATCATCATCATCATCACTCACTCCCCCCACCCCCCAATCAGCCTTCAGTTCTCAGGTTAAAGCAGCACAGAGCCTCTGAGCCTGGAGATTAAACAGTGTTAGTGCACCCATGGCTGATGTTACAGACTTTAAATGCAGGAGTGACAGCCAAGTCCACAGTGGGGGTGACAAAGGAGCTTGCACAAGACACTGAAGTGCTGGGCAGGCATTAATAGAGAAGCTTCAGGCAGTTTGCTCTGCATGCAAGGGCTCAGCTGCAAGCATCTGCCAGTTTCTGGCAGGGGGTTTCTGACAATGACACATTCCTTTCCTCTTGTTTCTTGGAGCACAGAGGCTCTCAGTACTGCATATCTGCCCCTGTCTGGAAAGCTGAGCTCATTCCCTAAGCCACACAAGCTACACAGTTTGGATCTTGCCTGTAGAAGCAAGAAACCACAGCCTCACAGATTGCACTGGGCTGGAGGGGACCCTCACAGGTGACCTTGCCCATCCACCCTGCACTCAGTAGTGCTGTGCTTCAGAGCAATGCTGGCTTGGAGACACTGGGAAGTGTTCTGTGAAATGTGTTGTCAGCACTTCTGCTGAAGGGACCCCTTGGGCCAGTAAAAACAAAATTCCACCTCAGCATGAGGAGAAAATTCTTTGGTGTGAGAGTGCTGCAGCTCTGGAGCAGGCTGCCCGGAGAGGTTGTGGAGTCTCCTTCTCTGGAGACTTTCAAGACCCACCTGGATGTGTTCCTGTGTGATCTGCTCTGGGTGACCCTGCTTTGACAGGTGGTTTGGATTGGTTGATATCCAGAGGTCCTTTCCAACCCCTACCATTCTGTGATTCCTCCAGCAAAACAAACCAAGTCACTAACTTCACTGCTGCAAGCATTAGGAACAAGTTCTGCACCATAAGGGTGCTGGAACACTGCAACAGGTTGCCCAGGGAGGTGGTTGAGGCCCCATCCCTGAAGATATTCAAGGTGAGGCTGGACAGGGCTATGGGCAACCTGATCTAGTGGAGGATGTCCCTGCTGACTGCAGAGGGGGTTGGACTGGATGGCTATTGGAGGTCCCTTCCAACCCAGACCATTCTATGATTCTATTTAATTAGCAAGAAGCTTACATGGACACCTACTGAAGCAAGATGCAGCTACTAGTGGGGTTGAAAACCTCCAGTGTCACTGACTGGGACATTATTTGTACAACAAAGCAAGCTGAGGCACATGAGAGACCAGGAAGCAAAGACTGAGCCATGACTTGGAACCCACATCTTCAGAATCTCACTTCAGGGCTGAGATCTCCTGATCCTGGCTGGTCTGCAGCTAAAGACTGGTGGCACTACAGGGCAGAGGCTTGGTTTCAGCTCATCAGAAATTAGGTTTTTCTCACATATGAGGAATTAAAAAGCAGTCAGATAGTTTCTGAGTGGCCTTCTGGAGGAGAGCAATGATGATCCCAACAGCTGGGCTGAGAGTCAGTAACAAACATCCCAACAGTTTGAAGCTTACTCTAACAAGGAAGCCTCACTTATTTGCAGTTTTCACTCTGCTGTGATCAGTTTGGGCAACTAATGAGAAGTCCTTGTTCCTCTCAGCCCCTTTCTTTTGCCTGTTCTTTCTCCTGGCCACTATGAAGTGCTGATTTAAGGGCCTTCTTACTCAGATCCCACTAGAGGCCTGTGTTCACAGGATGTTAGGGGTTGGAAATGACCTCTGGAGATCTTCCAGTCCAACCCCCCCGCCAAAGTAGGACTGTAGAATCTATTTCAGGCCACACAGGAACACATATAGACAGGGCTGTAAAGGCTGCAGAGAAAGAGACTCCACAACCTCTCTGGGCAGCCTGTGCCAGTGCTCTGGGACCCTCACAGTCAAAAAGCTCTTCCTCATGTTGAGGTGGAACTTCCTGTGCTGTAGTCTTCATCCATTGCCTTTGTCCTATCCCAGGGCACAATGAGCAGAGGCTGTCCCTTTCCCTTCCTTCCTGACCTCTTCAGCTGTGCACAGCTTTTCCTGGCAGGAGGGACATCACCTTAACAAACATGTATTCCTGATTCAGACTGGAGGTTAGGAAGAAATTCTTTCCAGCAAAGGTGGGAAGACTCTGGAACAGGCTCCACAGGGAAGCTGTGGAATGCGTCCTCCTTGGGGGTATTTAAGACCAGGCTGGATGTGGCTTTGAGCAACCTAGTGTGAGGTGTCCCTGTCAAGGATGGGAGGCTGCAGCAGATGACCTCTGAGGTCTCTTCCAACCTAAGCCATTCAAGGATTCTTGATCTGCAACAAGGCCAGAGGAGTCTCCAAGGCACGAACTGAACCCCATAACTGTGTGGCAGTTACCAAGCACAGGGTAGTTGTCTCCTTTCCAAGTTCTCTGCTTATCAGCTCTCACAATCCACTGGGCTGTGTTCTGTAAGATTTACTTTTCAGGCCCAGCCTTGATGAATGACTTCATTAACCATGAATGCTCTATGGCTGAGTGACTCTGCCCTCCCTGACACAGGGGAGCAGCCCTGAGTTCTTGCCTCTGAAAACTCAACTACCTGCTTCAAAATGAAGAAATCCCAGTGTGAACACTGACAGGGTACTGCAAGGAGTGTGCCAAGTTTGGCTCACTCCAGCATAATTCCAACCAGCTGCAGAAAGCTTGCAAAGCAGAACAGAAGTTGAGGACATCTCATATCTGTAGCAGGTGTGGCTGTGGGACATCACCTAACACTTCTGACAAGGTGTTACTGGAGGGGTTCAGACTTCTTCTTTTGGTGTACAAAGGACTGGCACTCCACTGTTAACACTGCTCTCTGCCACTCTGAGTTAAGAACTGGCTGGTGGCTGGGCCCAAAGAGTGGTGGGGAATGGAGTTAACTCCAGCTGGTGGCCACTGAGCAGTGGGTGGTGGTTGGCAGCAGGTGAAGATGATCGCAGGGGTGCTTAGGTGGGCAAGAAGGGCACCAGCAGCCTGACCCGAATCAGCAATGGTGTGGCCAGCAGGAGCAGGGCAGGGTATGTGCCTATGTACTGAGCTTGAATCCTGGGTTCAGTTTTGTGCCTGTCACTCCAAGGACACTGAGAGGCTGGAGCAGGTACAGAAAACGGCATCAGAGCTGGGGAAGGCTCTGGATAACAGGGCTGGGTAGGAGCAGCTGAGGGGATTGGAGGTGTTGAGCCTGGAGAAGAGGAAGCTGAAGGCAGACTTCATTGCATGTTGCAGCTCCGAGAGGAGGCTGGAACCAGGTGCAGGTGAGGCTCTGCTCCCTAGTCTCAGATGACAGGAGAGGAAATGGTCTGAAATTGTGCCAGGGAGGTTCAGATTAGAGATTAGGATATTTTTCTTTGCTGTAAAAGTGGTCAGGGACTGGAACAAGCTGCCCAGGGAGGTGGTGGAGTTCCCATCCCTGAAGACATTCAAGAAAGGTGTGGCCATGGCCTTGGGCACATGGTTTAGTGGCCGTGGCGGTGTTGGGTTGCTGGTTGGACTGGATGCTCTTGGAGGCCTTTTCCAACCCAAACAATTCTATGAATCTATGAGAAACGAAACTTGCATGGCTGTATGGTAGTGCTCTGCTATCCAGCTGGGCCCAGAGTCCCCCATCTGACAGCTCTGCAGGTGCTTGGAGCTAACCCTGCAGCAGTGTTAACCCAGTGGCACCCAGAGGCTGCCCTTGCTGCCCAGCTCTTTCTGCCCCAGCACCAGGCACAGCCTTGGGAAAAACACTCAGCCAGAGACAGAGGGAAGGAGCAAAGCACAGAGACTCAAATGTTTGACCTACCTTTGGGGAGATGCAACACTGCAAATAGGAGGGGTGCAGTGGGGATGGGATTGACAGAAGAAGAAGAAGGTGTGAGGAGAAAGACAAAAAAAAAAGACAGAAAAGATCAGTGACTTCCTAGATCCACCACACAGTGACTGAGAGCAGCCTGGAGAGAGACAAAGCAAGGTTTGATTCCAGTGGCAGGCACCAGAACAACAAACAGACAGACAGGCTAAAGTAATTCATGCTTCCATCTTCATGTTTTGACCTTTTTTTTTTTTTTTTTTTTTTTTTTTGCTATCTGCCCCCCTCTGGTCTGCTCTGCTGAGACCTCATTTGCAGCACTGCCTCCAGCTCTGGGGACCCCAGCACAAGAAGGACCTGAAGCTGCTGGAGAGGGGCCAGAGGAGTCCACCAAGATGATCAGAGGGGTGGAAAACCTCTGCTGTGGGGACAGGCTGGGATTTGGGGTTGTTCAGCCTGTAGAAATGAAGGCTCTAGGGAGATCTTAGAGCAGCCTTCCAGTATCTGAAGGGGGCTACAAGAAGGCTGCAGAGGAGCTGTTTCCAAAGGCCTGCAGTGATAGGATGAGGGACAATGGCTTGAAATTAGCACACAGCAGAATTAGATTGGATGTTAGGAACAAGTTCTGCACCACAAAGGCGGTAAGACACTGGAACAGATTGCTCAGGGATGTGTTTGAGGGCCCATCCCTGAAGTTTAAGGTCAGGCTCGACAAGGCTCTAGTTGCTCACTGCAGTGAGGTTGGACTAGATGGCTTTTGGAGGTCCTTTTCAACCCAGACCATTCTATGATTCTACAATTATGGTTTACATCAGGATCCTTCCTCTTCTCTGCCATGTTTCTCTGCAAATCATTGTTTCTAACGGTCCATGGAGCCATCACGAAACAAGCCAACTCCTCCCACAGTGACTACTCTGGAGGAGCCTTGCAGTCAGGCTTATTTTAAAAGTAACCTGTAAATAAGACTTATTTCTGCCTGGCCCTGGTAAAATATCCCCAGTTCAGCCAAGCATTTCCAGTGAGCCAGTGCTTGCCTACTTGCATTAGAGAAACTGCTGAGCTGGCAGCACTGGGCAGCAGCACATGGACATTTTGTAGCAATAACTTCCTGGGCAAGAAGGAATTTGGACATCTGGGTGCTTTTCTTCCAAAAAATGCATCAGTGTTTTGGCCAGCTTTGCTAGAATGCCTTTTCCTTTAAAAGCAGCTTCTGAAGGCACTTTTGGGATACAATACCTGCAATTAATATAGACCTGCAAAATGTAATTAGAAATTAATTACTAAGCTATGGGAAATGGCTTCATTTTTTCTTGTATTCATTTACAGTTCTCATTACAAGCCCTGCAACACCTCACTGTACAGAGAAAAACAATCAGCAGAGATACCAGCATGGTTGAGCAGAGCTTCCCCACCAGGCACCCAGGGTTGGCTGGGTCAGTCACACTGGGAAGACACCAGCATGGCCCAGCAGAGCTTCCCCACCAGGCACCCAGGGCTGGCTGGGTCAGTCACACTGGGAAGACACCAGCATGGCCCAGCAGAGCTTCCCCACCAGGCACCCAGGGCTGGCTGGGTCAGTTATGCTGGGAAAACCCCCCAGGTTGCTCAGCCCCCCTGCAGCAGGAGCCCTACCTCTTCTGTTTGACCGTGATGCCCTTCTGCTGCAGAGCCTTCTCGTTGGCCATCTGCAGCAGCTGGATCTCCTTCCGTGAGAAGAGGCGGATGGCAAAGGCCTTCTCCAGCAGCCTCTCCGGGGACACAGACTTGGCAATGTCCCTGACAAAGGCTCGGATGTCCTGCTGGATGCTGTCAGACTCCAGGGGCTGCCCGGCTCGGACTTTGTGAAAGAACTTGAGGAGGGCCAAGGCAACCCTGTAGAGAACTTTGTAGCCCTCCACCAGGAAGACGTCGAAGACCCGCGCGATGTAGGCCATGGGCAGCTCCCCGAAGAGCCAGCGCTGCCAGTCGGAGTAGACCTCCAGCACGTCCTCCGACACCGCCACCATCAGCTTGTGCGCCGCCTGGCAGTACTTGTTCACCAGGTCCCCAAAGGTCATGCAGGAGGACTCGAAGGCCAGGAAGGTCTGGTCGATGAGCCGCTTGGAGGGGTCATTGCAGGCCAGGATGCGGCAGACCTGCTCGAAGCACTCTGCCTCGTCCTTGCTGTAGTGCAGCAGCAGGGCGATGACGGAGGGTAGCGCTGGGCAGAAGGAGATGTCGGGGAACTGGTTGGCAACACAGAGGATGATCTTCCTGACGGCCCCGATGCCCTCGGCATTCAGGCAGTAGGTGGGCACCAGGCTGTTGTCCACAAACTCGGGCAGCGGCAGGGAGCTGCTGTTGCGCTTGCCCACAATCTTCACCACGATGTCGCGGTAGACGTTGGCGTCCGGCGTCACTGTGCGGCACGGGATGTTGCTGATCAGCTTGTGGTAGACTTTGGCCCTCAGAGAGTGGTTCTTGGCCCAGTAGCCCTGGCGAGCCAGCTGCTTCAGCTCCTGGAACTCGATGCAGGTTAGATCCTTCGCATCCTGGCTCTGGGCACCAGCATCCATTTTGTCCCAATCCACAAAGCGGCTGTATTCATCCATGGTGCCAGGAGAAGCATAGCAGAGCACTCAGGGCACTGGAGACCTTAGTCAAGCATGAAATAACTCTCAGTTTCTCCTGCAAAACAAAAAAGAGAGGATTAAGGAACATGCAACCTCCCATTTCCTTCAGGAGCAGCCACACTGACTTGTTCCAAGGCCAAACTCTTCTCTGCAGCACAGATATTCAGAGAAAGTTGTCCCTTCCTTGTGTTCTGCCAGTAGCTCAGGCTCAAGTAAGTCAGCAATGGGCAGCAAGAACTTGATACTGAGGACATCTCCATGGGAAGGGTATCTCTCCAACTGAAGGTCTAAGCTGAGACATGGATCATTATGTTAACTTCTCAAAGAATCACAGGGGTTGGAAGGGACCTCGAGAGATCGAGTCCAACCTCCCAGGTCACACAGGAATGCATGCAGATGGGTCTCAGAAGCCTCCATAGAAGGAGACCCCACAGCCTCTCTGGGCAGCCTGCTCCAGGGCTGCAGCACCCTCACACCAAAGAAGTTCCTCTAGAAGCCTGCAACTCCAAACCCACCCACTTCAAATTCTGCCCAGTCTGCAATCTCCCTTCCTAGCTCTTGGGAGCAGCAATTTTCATTTATACTACAGGGCAGCTTCCACTGTCTTGTGTGGCCAGGGACAAGAAAATGCTGACCTCCTGCTGGTCACAGCCATGTGTTCTTAGCCATCTCTCTGTGCTGGTGGGACTAGGACTCGTGTGGCCTCACAGCCACTGAGATGAGCTTGTTCATCTGGTACCATCTTTCTTTTCCACTGGATAGTGAAGATGTGCAGCTATTCAGCTTACTGCCTGTACAAGTGTGAGTGCAGGGCAGAAGCATTCTGTCTGAGGGCAGGCTTGGGAGGGTTGGAGCTGTTCAGTCTGGAGAAGGCTCCAGGGAGACCTTAGAGCAGCCTTCCAGTACTTGAAGGGCTCCAGAAGAACTGGGGAGGGACTTTTGACAAGGGCTGGGAGTGCCAGGGTGAGGGACAATGTCTTTGAGCTGGGAGAGGAGAGACTGAGAGTAGAGATGAGGAAGAAATTGCTTGCAGTGAGAGTGGGGAGACACTGGAATACGTTGCCTAGGGAGGCGGTGGATGTGCCCTCCCTGGAGGTGGTTCAAGGCCAGACTGGACAGGGCCTTGAGCAACATGGGCTAGTGGGAGGTGTCTCTGCCCACGGCATAGCGGTTGGAACTGGCTGATCTTGCAGGTCCTTTCCAACCCAACCCATTTCATTATTCTGTAACTGTGGTACAGGCTGGAGTCACCTTAAAACACCTTCAGGAAGCTTCTTACTTCTGTGGTCCCGATCTTGCAGAAAAGTCTATGATGGAAGCCCCCTCTAGAGGGCCTGCTGCTACCACCATTGAGAGGTCAAAATTTAACACCACTGCCACAGCATCAGGAGCTGAGAGGACAGGTTCAAGCCTCTAGCAGCCCAGACCACAAGCTTGCATGATCTGCCAGTTGACTCTGGCATTAAAGTACAGATGTGATACAGCAAGCAGCATGGCTACAACCACTGCACCCTGGGCTGCATCCAGAGCAAGGAGAGCAGCAGCACAGGGAGGAGATTCTGTCCCTCTGCTCTGCTGAGACCACAGTTGCAGCACTGCCTTCAGTTCTGGGCGCCCCAGCACAACGACCTGGAACTGTTGGAGAGGGGCCAGAGGAGGCCACCAAGACAATCAGCGGGCTGGAGAACCTCCCTTGTGGGGACAGGCTGGAGGAGTTGGGGCTGTTCAGGCTGGAGAAGAGAAGGCTCCAGGGAGACCTCAGAGCAGCCTTCCAGCACCTCAAGGGGCTGCAGGAGAGCTGGGGAGAGACTTTGGGCAAGGGCTGAGAGTGTCAGTACAAGGGACAATGGCTTTGCGCAGGGAGAGGGGAGACTGAGAGTGAAGAGGAGGAAGAAATNGTTGCAGCACTGCCTTCAGTTCTGGGCGCCCCAGCACAACGACCTGGAACTGTTGGAGAGGGGCCAGAGGAGGCCACCAAGACAATCAGCGGGCTGGAGAACCTCCCTTGTGGGGACAGGCTGGAGGAGTTGGGGCTGTTCAGGCTGGAGAAGAGAAGGCTCCAGGGAGACCTCAGAGCAGCCTTCCAGCACCTCAAGGGGCTGCAGGAGAGCTGGGGAGAGACTTTGGGCAAGGGCTGAGAGGGGCAGTACAAGGGGNAGAGACTTTGGGCAAGGGCTGAGAGTGTCAGTACAAGGGACAATGGCTTTGCGCAGGGAGAGGGGAGACTGAGAGTGAAGAGGAGGAAGAAATTGCTTGCAGTGAGGGTGAGGAGGCACTGGAACAGGTTGGACAGGGAGGTTCATAGAATCACAGAATGTTAGAGGTTGGAAGGGACCTCCAGAGATCCCCCAGTCCAATCCTCCTGCCAAAGCAGGATCACCCAGGGTGGTGCACACAGCAATGCATTCAGGTGGCTTTGGAAAGNGCACAGGAATGCATCCAGGTGGGGTTTGGAAAGCCTCCAGAGAAGGAGACTTCACAACCTCTCTGGGCAGCCTGCTCCAGGGCTCTGTTACCCTCACTGTAAAGAAGTTTCTCCTCACGTGGAACCATCTATGTTCAAGTTTGTATCCATTGTTCCTTGTTTTATCACTGCAGACCACCAAAAAGAGAGGTGGTGGATGCCCCCTCACTGGAGTTGTCCAAGGCCAGGCTGGATGAGGCCTTGAGAAACCTGGGCTAGTGGGAGGTGTCCCTGCCTGTGGTAGGGGTTTGGAACTGGATGATCTTGAAGGTCCCTTCCAAGCCAAACCCTGCTGTGATTCTGTGACTTTGTGCAGCACGTGGGGCTCAGACAGCTCGCTGGAGTCCATGGCTACACGATGGAACTCAGGCTGCCAGAAGGTTTGATTTCAGCTCACAGTCCTGTACCAACTTGGGCTGAGATAAATCTGCTGGCTTTGCAAGCAGGCCTGGCTGCTGACACACTTCAGAGCTCTAGATGCTGCAAGAAAAATGACAGCAAAGCAAATGAGCAATGTCAAGGTTGTCAGAGCGTGACCAGCTCTGAACTGTGCTTATAAACCCAACTGAATTAGCCTGCTTCAGAGCAGTGGTGCAGAGCTCCTGTCCCTGTGCCAACAGCTACTGGAAGCCTGCAGGCCCCAACTGGGAGCAGTTACTGGGCAAAGGGGAAGAGCCTAAGACATCTGAGGGAAACTGCAGGCAATCTTCTCCTCCTTCCACTCCTTCCCAAACTTACTCCACCACTCCCTCACCTTGGGCAAGTCCTCTTTCTTCTGGCAGCCATGTAAAGAGAAACATTTAACATTCAGCTGGTGTGAAGAGGAAGCAAAAGCTGCCTCATGGTCAGAGGCTAAGGGCTACCTGGTTGTGACTGGTTGTGCCCTGCCACAAAGGAGGGAGTGGAACAGGGAGAGCAATGGAAGGCAGAGGAGGATGGCTGTGGAGGAGTCTATGTCAGAAAGCCCCATCACAGAACAGAACCACAGAATTGTTCTGGTTGGAAAAGCCCTCCAAGTTCATCCAGTCCAACCACCATGGCCACTAAACCATGTCCCCAAGTGCCATGGCCACACCTTTCTTGAGCACCTTCAGGGATAGGGACTCCACCACTTCCCTGGACAGCCTGTGCCAGTCCCTGACCACTCCTGCAGCAAAAAAATCTTTCCTCCTCTCCAATCAAACCCTCGCCTGGCACGATCAATGAATCATAGAATGGTTTAGGTTGGAAGTGACCTCACAGATCATCTAGTTCCAACCCCCTGTCAATTTAGAGTAATTTCCTCTTCTTCTATTACCTGAGACTAGGGAGAAGAGACCAACCCTTACCTGCATCAAACCTGCATTCAGGGAGTTGCAGCGAGCAATGTAGTCTCTCCCCAGCCTCCTCTTCACCAGACCGAACAACCTCAGGTTCCTCAGCTTGGCAGTAAGGGTGTGGAGACACTGGAACAGGCTGCCCAGGGAGGCTGTGGAAGTCCCCTCCCTGGAGGTGGCTCAAGGCCAGAATGGACAGGGCCTTGAGCACCCTGGGCTGGCGGGAGGCGTCCCTGCCCGCGGTAGGGTGTAGGAACTAGATGATCTTTAAGGTCCCTTCCAACCCAAACCATTCTGTGATGATGTGAATCAGAGGCAGCATTAATCACTCCACTCAGCACTGGATCGAGCTGAACAAAACCACTTCAGCCCCTACAGAGAAGCAATCTGGATGGGCTGATGCCCTCTGGAGCCAGGCACAGCTCGATGGATTGCTTTAACGAGCTTAAATGCAGTTCGATTTCCTGATGGCTTGCCCTGGGCACTCTGCACAGCACAAGCTGAGCTCCAGCAATACCAGTCTGGATAATGTTCTAATACCAGTTTACCAACAACAACAAGGGATCCATCAGCTGCTGCTCCCCACTGGTTTTTAATATTGTCATTCAAAGGAGCTGCAGAGAGCAATGAGGTTTCTCCTCAGCCTTCTCTTCTCCAGACTGAACAACCCCAGCTTGGATTTGTGCTTGGGATTGCTGTGACTGAGGTGCAGGACCTTGCACTTGGCCTTGCTGAACTTCATGAGGTTGGCTTGGTCCCACCTCTCCAGCCTGTCCAGGTGCCTCTGGGTGGATCCCTTCCCCACAGCATGCTGACCCCACCACACAGCCTGGTGTCATTTGCACACCTGCTCTGCTATGGGTGCCTCCATCCCACTCTCCATGTGTCTGATACAGATGTTAAACAGCACTTGTCCCTGTACTGATCCCTGAGGAACACCACTTAGACATCAAGCCACAACTCCAAGTGTCACCATCCAGCCAATTCATTATCCACTGAGTGCTCCACCCATCACATCCACATCTTTCCAATTTAGAGACCAGAAGGTGTGGGGAACTGTGTCAAGTGCTCTGCACAAGTCGAGGGAGGTGACAGAAGAAGAATTGCTCTTAGACTCAGTGCCTGCAGTTGCTTATGTTGAACACACATTTATTTCCTTCCTTCTTACCCCAACCTCCTCTACAGGACCAGCTGTAACCATGTTTTCTTTCTCAGGTGTTCAGACTCACCTTAGGTCCAGCAGAGCAGCTGACAGCATGGATGGGAACACCCAGATTCTTAGAGGTAGAAGGCACAATCTGAGGTGTGACCTTCTCTGGTATCTAAGAGCTGTTTGCCAAGAAGCATTTTCCAGACAATGGCAACGTTTATGGCTCCATTAGCAGGAGAACACCACTCAGCACAGGTCTCCTGAACCTGTTCCATCCACTGCCTGACTAGTTTCACCAGCGTCTGATTATACCTCTTCAACACTTTTGGTGATCCAGCATAACAACAGCAATGGTTGTGCAGGCAGGCTGTGCAAGCAACTCCTCCCTGAAAAGTTTGGCTCCTACTCTGGGCTACTCTTTTTACCTGGCCAGTTGCCAAGCTGCTGGGACACTGAGCAGCCCAAATTGCAGTGGGTGCAGGGCACCAAACTAAGGCAGCTTGACCACAATGTAAAAAGCCCCCAGCTGATAACAACCCCCTGGCTGCTGCCTGCCAAGGTTGGCACGGCACAAGCCCCCAGCTGAAAGGAACCTCCTGGCTGCTGCCTGCCAAGGTTAGCACTGCACTGAGAAAGAGCAGGCAAGCTGTTTTCTGGAGACAACACAGCTTGTCACAAAGCCACATGTGCTGTCCTACAGACAAGCCTCAGGTCTCTCCAAGCCATGAGCTACACCAAGGCATGGAGTTACAGGATGAGAGGTAATGGCTTCAAACTGGAAGAAGCTGAATTTAGATGAGACACGAGGAGGAAATTCTTCCCCATGAGGGTGGTGAGGCACTGGAAGAAGTTGTGCAAAGAAGCTGTGGAGGCCCCAAGCCTGAAAGTGTTGAAAGCCAGGCTGGATGAGGCCTTGAGCAACCTAGTCTAGTGGGAGGTGTTCCTGCCTAGAGTGGTTGAAATGGTTGGATGATCTTTAAGGTCCCTTCCAACCCAAACCCTCCTCTCCCTCTACTCTGCCCTAGTGAGGCCCCACCTGGAATACTGCATCCAATTCTTGGCTCACTAATTCAAGAGGGACAAGGATCTACTGGAGAGAGTCCAACAGAGGGCTGCAAGGATGCTGCAGGGACTGGAGCACTGCCTGATGAGGAAAGGCTGAGGGACCTGGGGCTGTTTAGTCTGGAGAAGAAGACTGAGAGGGCATCTAGTAAATGTCTATAAATATCTGAGGGCTGGGGGTCAGGAAGGAAGGGACAGGGACAGCCTCTGCTCACCTGTGCCCTGTGACAGGACGAGAGTCAATGGATGGAAACTGCAGGACGGGAAGTTCTACCTCAACACGAGAAAGAACTTCTTGACTGTAAGGGTCCCAGAGCCCTGGCACAGGCTGCCCAGAGAGGTTGTGGAGTCTCCTTTTCTGGAGCCTTTCCAGCCCTGTCTGGATGTGTTCCTGCATGACCTGTGCTAGATTCTATGGTCCTGCTCTGGCAGGGGGAGTTGGACTGGAAGATCTCCAGAGGTCCCTTCCAGCCCCTAACATCCTGGGATTCTGTGAGCTGGACCTGTCCCTCCAGGGGATGATGATATTTGTGTGTTTTTCTGTAGATTTCCCAGGCTGCAGCTTGTGATTGCATTACCTCTCTGCACCACTGCCTTACAGAGTGACTTGCAGTAGCAGTAGCATCCCCATAGCAGGAAATTGGCATATGGATAGAAATGTTATTCTTTATCTCAACCTGGTGGTGTGGAAGGGCAGCAAAGCAGTGGACAGGCTTCAGGTGGTGCAGTGTGTGGGAAACAGTCTGAGCAAAGCTCTGAAGCAAAGGCAGATGGGTTCATGTCATCTGACAGTGGCTTCCAATCTGACTTTGCACCTTCTGAGATCAACCCAGAAGCAAATGGCACACTGTGTTCCTATGCGACCTGTGCTAGATTCTATGGTCCTGCTCTGGAATGGGGTTGGACTGAAGATCTCCAGAAGTCCCTTCCAGTCCCTAATATCCTGTAAAGAATCTAAGTGTGAACAGCACAGACACAAGCACTTCCATACACTAACCTCAGAGAATTTCAAACAGCTGATCTCACAGCTGGACACCTCCAGCACGTGCTCCCACCCATGCACAGCACTCCAAGCAAGTCAATCATTAATACAGTGCAATTTGGTCTATTTTTATATCAGAAAGGTTGTGTGCCTGCCTGGTCAAGTGCAAAAGGAGTAAGTGGCTAAAGACTAACTGCATTGCTTGGACAAATGCCACTGCACGCCCCCCTGGGGAAGTCCGACTCTAGCCACATGTGTCAGAACATTGCAACTAAACCCCACAAGCAGACCTTTGCAAGACGTTTAAGCTCTCAGACACAGTTTAGGGCTATGCATAGACGGAATAGAAACAGCCATTTCTCCTTTCAGACCATGAACACAGTTTCTGTCTTTGGAGCATTAACATCCATTCACCTGCTTCTGAACACCCACCCATGAAGCCCAACACAAGCAGCTTTAATGGTCTCATCACAAGCAGCTTTAATGGTCTCATCAACCTAACAGTGCAGGGAGTTTTCTAAAGAGCTGGAAGAACAACAAGGACTAAATTCATGGGCAGTTGCCAGTAATTTGCTAGTCACTAACTCTGCCCAGCACTGAAGGATCTAAACAAATGCCAGGGCAGCATTATCAGATTGCAATAACCTTGGTGCTGGAGATGGTGAGAGACACATGCAGCATGGACTGGTTTGCTGTGCTTGCCTGCCCTGAATTTATGGACAGGGTGATTTGAGTGCAGGAATAGCTTTTTTTAGCAGTCCAAGTGGGAAGGCTGACCAGGGGAAGGGCACTCTTTCAAGATTTAAAATGAACAGAAAGAAGCAGACAAGTCATCCAAAGGGAGAAAACAAAGGTCACAGTAAAAGGAGAGAGCTGGGAAGAGCAGAGGTGAGAGGTCCCCAGACAGCCTCTTAGAAATATTTATCTGGCAGCATTTAATTATTAACAGCAAAAAAAATAAAGCGAAGCAGAAAGCTGCCTTCCCCTGCGTTCAAACTTCAGCTGCAGGAACACCTGCAAACTTACAAAGGCTAAGGACAGCAAAGGCACTCAGCACAAAGATTCCCAACAGCTAATTACTGTGTAATGCTATCCACGGCCATCCTGCACGTGACAAAGGACAGAAGTATCATGTATTGCTTGGTAGCAACAAAGAGCCAACATAAAATGCTGCTGGAGTCCTTGAGTGATCAGTGTTGTTCCTGCAAAAATCACAGAAATGTTGAGGCTGGAAGAGACCTTCGAGATCATCAAATGTAACTACTCGCCCAGAGCTCGCTGCTGCTAAGCCACTGCCACTAAACTGCCTCCCTCAGCACCACATTCATGCAGCTTTTAAACACCTCCAGGGATGGAGACTCCACCATCTCCCTGGGCTACCTATTCCAGTCCCTGAGAACAACTGTGTTCCAGTGCTGGGAAGAAATTGTTCCTAATATCACAAAATCACAGAAAATATCTGGCTGGAAGAGACATCAAAGCTCATTTAGTCCAACCCTCAATCCAGCACTGAAGGGTCACCACTGAACCATGCCCCTAAGCACCAGGACCACAGGCTGCTTAAACACCTCCAGGGATGGTGACTGGAGCACTGCCCTGAGACCATTCCAATGTCTGAGAACCCTATAGTGAAGAAATATTTCCTAGTGTCCAGTCTGAACCTCCCCTGGAGTAGCTTGGAACTTGTTCCTCTAGTCCTGTTGACTGCTACCAAGAAGAGGCTGCCCCCTCCTTGCTCCAACCTCCTTTCCAACCTGAACCTTCTCTGGCACAACTTGAGGTTATTTCCTCTTGGCCTGTCACTTGTTGCATGTGAGAAGAGACCAACCCCTACCTGGATTCAGCCTCCTTTGAGGGAACTGTAGAGGGTGATGACCTAAGTCTTCTGCAACACAGTCTGACTGCTAGAGATTGCATAAAGAAGGGAATTCCACCATCAGGGAATTCACTTTTCTGGTAATCCAGAGCCCTAGATGCAATACATGTAATTTCTGTGTTCTGCATATTCCTGGCTGTTCTGGTAAGTGTGCTGGGATTTCCTGCAAGCCAGAAAAGCTTTCAGATGCTGCAGCTTCCTGCAGGAATTTGACACAAGAAATCCAAAGCTTTCAGATACCACAGCTCGGTGCAGAGCCTCCCACACCACCTGCCAGGTGCCATTCTTCCTGCTGGCCCCAGACACCTCCTGGGGCTGCAGCCAGCCAAGCAAGCTGTAGCCACTCAGTTGTTTGCTCTGCTGCTCAAGGCCCACAGAGGCTGAGGAACATTTTGGCAAGTCATAACGGGTAGCCTAATCCCTGTGCTAAGCTGGGCACCGTTCTGACCGCCTCACCATCCCAACAGCATCATCCACCTAAGGATGTGCTGCGTGGACACATCCAAGAGCAGTGCCAAGAGAAAGAAAATCGACTCCTAACAAAATCAACTCCTAACACCATTTTATTTTTGTGATAGACATTTCGAATGGTCAAGAACATGGAGGACACAAGCTGTGGGTGAATGTGAGCTGCCTTTCAACTGGAAACAGCTAACAGAACTGCACAGTAAGTGTCTGGCAGAGCATCTCCAGTAAGCAGGGGACCCCTCCTGGCCCCAGCCCCTGACAGGTTTTGTCCTGAGGGCACAGCGTATCCTCAACCTGCGCAGTCCCGCAGTCGGCTCTCGGCTCTTTAAACGCCCCCGGAGCCTCCGCGCACAGGAACCACCTAAGAAGCTAAACCCAAAGCCTCCCGAGGCCGACTGGCAGCGGAGCGGAGGGGACAGCGCCAGCTTCCCCGGTTACCGACAGTTCCCGGAGAGGACACCGCGGAAACAGCGGCTCGGGACCGCATCCTGGCGCTCCCCTCCCCCGGCAGCTCCTTCCCAGACACGTCGGCCCCACGGCCCAGCACTAAGACCCAGTGCGGGGAGCCCCCAAAGGTGGCCCGGCGAAGGCCAGGCTCGGGGCAGGCCCGCTCCCGGTCCCGCCCTGCTGCTCGTCGGGAAGGTGCCGTCGCCCGGCCCCAAATCCCATCCCTGAGCCGGCCCCGCTGCCGGCGCGGGCGCGCCCACCGCATCCCGCCCTTACCGAAGCCGCCGCCGCGCCTCTCAGGCCGCCTCGGGCGGGACCGCGACACAGAGCGGCACCAGGCGCATGCGCACAGAGGGGGCTGCCGCGGCGGAGCGGGAGCGCGCAGGCGCTGCGCCGCGCGGCGCGGGCACGTGCGCGGAGTCCCGGGGTTGAGGCTCGGCGGGAGTGGGAGAGGTGCAGGGGCGGTGAGGGGTACCGGTGGGATTTGAGTGGTACCGGGGAGGGGTACTGGTGGCATTTGTGGGGTACCGGGGAGCGATGAGGGGTAACGACGGGATTTGAGTGGTACCGGGGAGGGGTACTGGGTAGCGATGAGGGCTAACGACGGGATTTGAAGGGTACCGGGGGGATTTGTGGGGTGCTGGCGGTGTTTGCAGGGTAACAGGAAACGGTGAGGGGGGATGGCGGGATTAGAGGGGTAGCGGGGGCGATGTGGGGTACCGACGGAGTTTGCGGGGTAACGGGGTACTCGCCGGGTAATGGGGCGTGTGAGGGTTAACGGAGAGATTTGTGGGGTAACAGGTNNNTAACGGAGAGGTGTGTGGGGTAACAGGTGGCGAGGGGTAACAGGGAGTGGTGAGAGGTAACGGCAGAGTTTGAAGGGTCGGGGGGTGATGAGGGGTGGCAGGGAGCTCTGAGAGGTTGAGGGTTCAGTGAGGTACTGTGAGGGGGTAGAGCGGCAGTGAGTGGCTATGAAAGATGATGGGCAGTTACCATGGAGACTTGGGTTAGGACTGTGAGGGGCAGTGCTGAGAGGCTGTGAAGGGTGATGGGCTGTGAAGGGTGGTGGGGGTCTGTGAGGAGTAGCCGGGGCTTTGAGGGGTGGCAGTGTGGGACTGCAGGGTGACTGTGAGGAGTGGTGATGAGAGGTGGTGCTGGCAGCGCAGGCAGCCTTGGGTCAGGAGGCCTGGGGCTTGCTGTTCTGTACCAACCTTGCAGAAGCTTCAAGGGACAAGCTCTGTGCAAATGCCAGATAAGAACACTGAAAGATATGAATGGTTCTGTGCTCCTTGACAATGTGACTGTTTTTGGTTTTTTTTCTTTGCAAACCCTGAAATGGCCAGGACAGAAATGGGTGCATGTTGCAGATGCAGGTCTTCCACAGTGTTTATTTGACTTGACTTGGCAGCAGTGTTCTGTTTATGACTGGATAAATAACCGCCACATTAAAGATTATTAACTAGCAATGCTTAAGTGACCAATAAAGTCCTAATCTTTTATATGGTGTTGTAAATGTACACAGCTTGGTAATGCAGGCTCTTGCCAAACAGATAACAGATACCTTACCCGTAAGGTTTGCAGCCTTGAGAGAAACCACAAAGGGCCACAAGGAGAGTACAAGAGAGGACAATGAAACATAAAACACAAAGAGGAGTTGTTGCCATTGCAGCTGGATTTTAAATGGGGTCTTAAGGGTGTGGGTTGGGTTTTTTTGTGGATGGTTTTTTTTTGTTTGTTTGGGGTGGTTGGTTTTTTGGGTTTTTTTGGTTGTGTGGTTTGTTTTTTTTTTTTTTCTTCATTTACCTTAAAGCTACAGGGCAATGATCAGGAGCAAGGTGGACACAGCAGCAAGACTTGAAGTTGCTCAGCCTGGAGAAGAGATGATTCCAAAGAGAGCTTAGAGCGGACTTCCAGTAGTTGAAGGGACTCCAGGAGAGCAAGGGAAGGACTTTGGACAAGGTCTGGGAGTGCCAGGACAAGGGAAAATGGCTTTGAGCTGGAGAAGGGGAGGATTGAGAGTGGATATGAGGAAGAAATTGTTTGCAGTGTGGGTGGAGAGATACTGGAGCATGTTGCTTGGGGAGGTTGTGGATGCCCCCACCCTGGAGGTGTTGGAGGCCAGGCTGGATGAGGCCTTGAGCAACCTGGGCTGGTGGGAGGTATCCCTGCTCGTGGCAGGGAGGTTGGAACTGGATGGTTTCTCAGGTCTCTTCCAACCCAAATCATTCTGTGAATCTAAATCATGAGTGGCAGGCAGTGCTGGCTGTGGGTAGTGCTTCAGAGGGCAGGGTAGGCCCTCTGGTTCAAAGCATGGCTGAGCTCAGCTGGCTGCCAGGACTAAGCAGACCTGTTAATATGCACTTTCTTGAGGGCTTGTGACTAGGTAATTCTGTTGTGGAGGTGAAGACACTCCTGTGGTGGAAGCACATGACAGCCCTTTCCAGAGGCTGCACTGAGAAACCATTTGTTTGGCCAAATGTCAACTGGAAAGGCATTTTTTACATTCTTTTGTGTTTGGTTCCACAAGGTCCTAGATGGACACTACCTAAAAGGAGGCTGGAGCCAGGTGGGGTTGGGCTCTGCTCCCTAGTGTCAGGTGATAGAAGGAGAGAAAATGGCCTGAAATTATGCCAAGGGAGGGTTAGGTTGGAGGAAGAAAAATTTCCTTGCTGCAAGAGTGGTCAGGGACTGGCACAGGCTGCTCAGAGAGGTGGTGGAGTCCCCATTCCTGGAGGTGTTCAAGAAAGATGTGGCCATGGCACCTGGGGACGTGGTTTAGTGCCATGGTGCTGTTGAGTTGCTGGTTGGACTGGATGCTCTTGGAGGCGTTTTCCAACCCAAACAATTCTGTGATTCCATGGCACTCACATTCAGGGAAAGGGATGATGTTCCCTGTGTTACACGAAATTGTGCTAGGAAGGAAAGAGTGAGGATGAGAGTAGATGGAGAGGTGTGAGGACAGAGGTAAGTGTGGTCAGTACCTGATAAGATGTAGTGCAAGGATGAAAATATTCCATCTGCCTTCTGTATTTCCACCATCCTTGCACTGCAGTATGTGGGTCCTGTGGGCTCTGTGTTTGGGCTCATGGTGTCCCAAGCAGTGCTGGCATTGCCATGTTTCTCCAGGGAAGCAGGCAGAGAGAAGGTCTTCACCTTGTGAGAGCAGAACTGAGGACTGGCAGGCTCTATAAGAAGTTCTTCCTCATGTACAGATGGCACATTTCATGATCAAGCCTATGCCCATTGCCCTTTGTCCCGTTCATGGGCACCTCTGAACAAAACCTGGTCCCATTCTCCTGACACACCTTGAAGTATTGATCAGCTTTGATGAGATCCCCTCTCAGGATTCTTTTCTCCAGACTAAACAGCCCCAACGCTCTCAGTCTTTCCTTATCACAGAGATGTTCCAGGCCCCTCAACATCTTTGTAGCCCTTTGCTGTACCCTCTCCAGTAAGTACCAGTCCTTGAATCAGCTGGACACGATACTCCAGATGTGTCCTCACCAGGGCAGAGTGGAGCAGGAAGAGAACCTTGAACGTCCCTTGACCTGCTGGCCCCACTCTTCTTGATGCACCCCAGGATGCTGTTTGCCTTTTTGGCCCTCATTAGCCTGCAACTAGGCTCCTGGACTGTGTGAGGGAAAAGGTGCAAACCACGCTTAACCAGCTGGCTGATAGAAAACAGAATCATGGATTGGCTTGGGTGGGGAGAGACTTTTAAGGCCATTCAGTCCAACTCCCCTGCCATTAGCAGGGATATCTGCAACTACAGCAGGATGCCCAGAGCCCCAAACAAACTGACCTGCAATGGTGGCAGGGGTGAGGCATCTCATATCTGGGGTGGGGTTCTTATCATTCTTGAGCATAAAATAATCTCTTCCTTCTCTCCAGTCTGAATCCACTCTCTGTTAGTTCAAACCATCACCCTTTGCCCTGTCACGACAGGCCCTCAACCTCCCCATTCTTCTTCCACCAGGGAAGGTTCAGGCTTGATAGTAGGAAAAATGTCTTCACTGAAAGGGTCACTGGGCACTGGAACAGGCTGCCGTGGGAGGTGGTGGAGACACCATCCCTGGAGTGTTTAAAAGGTGCTTGGATGAGTAGCTTAGGGATGTGGTCTAGCAGCTGTGTACAGGGAGATGTTGGATTTGATGGTACAAGGTCTTTTCCAACCAGGTGATTCCATGATTCTTGCCGTCCCATTTAAGTACTGAAAGGCCACAGTATGGTCTCCAAACACGTTTGAAAGCAGCTCCTTTTCTTCCTGGAGGAAGATGTTTTCTGCCAGCAGATTTACAGAAGCCAAAGCATGCTGAGGCTCCAAGTGCTGAGCCCTGCAGTGGCTCAGACAAAGAACAGGTCCCAGTGAGTCCCAGGGCACGGAGGGCAATAAAGGAAGGATCTTAATTTCTAGACCAGTCTGGCAACAACTTCCCTGAGATTGGGAGAACTTTTACATGGCACGAAACAAGCAGCTCCACAAGTACAGCATTTGATGCAACCACTTCTCCTCTGGCTTTGTGTCTTGAAGGTGGCTTCTGTCTATTATCTGAAGCCTGAGGGTGGGTGAGCAGATGCTGAAGCATTTTGTTGTGTGTGGATGCTGTGGCCCCTGAGCATTCATTTCCTGGAAGATGTAGGAGCAGACGTTTATGCAGAGCATACTGTACATCTTGGGCATTGCAACAGGCTGCCCAGGGAGGTGGTGGAGTCATGACCTCTGAAGGTGTTCGAGAAATATGTGACCATAGAATCATAGAATGGTAAGGTTGGAAGGGACCTCAAGGATCATCCAGTTCCAACCCCCTGCCATAGGCAGGGACACCTCCCACTAGTACAGGTTACTCAAGGCCTCATCCAATCTGGCCTTGAACACCTCCAGGGAGGGAGCATCCACAACCTCCCTGGGCAACCTGTTCCAGTGCCTCACCACCCTTACTGTAAAGAACTTCCTCCTAACATCCAGTCTAAATCTCCCCTCTGCCAGTTTAAGCCCATTGCCTCTTGTCCTGTCATTGCAGGACCTTGTAAATAATCCTTCCCCAGCCTTCGTGTAGGCCCCCTTCAGATACTGGAAGGCTACTATCAGGTCCCCTCGAAGCCTTCTCTTCTCCAGGCTGAAGAGCCCCAACTCTCTCAGCCTGTCCTCACAGCAGAGCTGCTCCAGCCCTCTGATCATCTTTGTGGCCCTCCTCTGGACCCGCTCCAACACTTCCATGTCCTTCCTGTGCTGAGGGTTCCAGAACTGCACACAGTACTCCAGGTGGGGACTGAGGAGAGCAGAGTAAAGGGGCAGAATCACCTCCCTTGCCCTGCTGGCCACGCTTCTCTTGATGCAGCCCAGGACTCGGCAGTTGGGGGCATGGTTTGGTGGCCATGGTAGTTGAAGGTTGGACTGGGTGATCTTGGAGGTCTTTTCCAACCCAAACAGTTCTATGTTTCTATGATATCCAATTTTCTCATGGAACCAGGCTGGAGTTATGGCCTAGGTACTGAGTATAATGGAGTTGTTTTGAGAGGGGCAACAGAAGGACTAGAAGATTGAACTGGGAAAGGACATGAAAGCAAGAAGGGGAAAGTAAGGGATGGCTGAGTGGGTGGGATCATAGAATCATAGAATGGTAAGGTTGGAAGGGACCTCAAGGATCATCTAGTTCCAAGCCCCTGCCATAGGCAAGGACACCTCCCACTAGTCCCACTAGTACAGGTTACTCAAGGCCTTGTCCTTGAACACATCCAGGGAGGGAGCATCCACAACCTCCCTGGGCAACCTGTTCCAGTGCCTCACCACCCTTACTGTAAAGAACTTCCTCCTAACATCTAGTCTAAATCTCCCCTCTGCCAGTTTAAGCCCATTGCCCCTTGTCCTGTCATTGCAGGACCTTGTAAATAATCCTTCCCCAGCCTTCCTGTAGGCCCCCTTCAGATACTGGAAGGCTACTATCAGGTCCCCTCGAAGCCTTCTCTTCTCCAGGCTGAAGAGCCCCAACTCCCTCAGCCTGTCCTCATAGGAGAGCTGCTCCAGCCCTCTGATCATCTTTGTGGCCCTCCTCTGGACCCGCTCCAACACTTCCATGTCCTTCCTGTGCTGAGGGTTCCAGAACTGCACACAGTACTCCAGGTGGGGTCTGACGAGAGCAGAGTAAAGGGGCAGAATCACCTCCCTTGCTCTGCTGGCCACGCTTCTCTTGATGCAGCCTAGGACTCGGTTGGCTGTCTGGGCTGCATGTGCACACTGCAGGCTCATGTTGAGCTTTTCATCAACCCAGACTCCAAGGTCCTTTTCCTCAGGGCTGCTCTCCAGCCATTCACCACCCAGCCTGGATTTGTGCTTGGGATTGTGCCTACCCAGGTGCAGGACCTTATACTCGGCATTGTTGGATTTCATGAGGTCGACCTGGGCCCACCTCTCCAGCCTGTCCAGGTCCCTCTGGATGGATCCCTGCCCTCTAGCAAGTGACTGTGCCACACAGCTTGGTGTCATCTGCAAACTTGCTGAGGGTGCACTGATTCCTCTGTCCATGTGGCTGACAAAGATGTTAAACAGCACTGGTCCCAGCACTGACCCCTGAGGAACACCACTTGTCACTGATTTCCAGGTGGACATTGTGCCCTTGATCACCACTCTCTGTGTGCGACCATCCAGCCAATTCCTTATCCAGCGAATGGTCCACTCATCAAGTCCATGCTTTTCCAGTATGGTATCCAGGATGCCATGTGGGACAGGGTCAAATGCCTTAAATGGAATGGGTTGTCACACTGGAAAGCTGCCCAATTGCGTGGCCGGCAGCCTTGGAGAGGAGGCTAGCAATGGTAGGGCGGGCAGGAGGGTAGAGAATGCCAGGGTACGCAGAAGGGACTGGGGCCAAAACTTGAGTCGGGCTAAAGCCGGGGCCGCAGCCGCGCTGCCGGAACAGGGCTGCCGGCATGGCCAGCGGTGAGCCTGGCACAGCGCGACCTCCTGTGGGCGAAACGGGAATTACCGCGAGAGAACGAAACGTGTCCTCTGGCACCGACGGTTTGCCCGGCGCCCTGCGTCACCTACTCTCTACCTGCAGCAACCAGACCTGCTTCTGCCGCTCTGGATGAGCTGATCATGTTCATTCTGGGAGTGTGAGGGTAAAGCCAAAGGTAGGAGAATGCTGGTGGATGTTTCCATGACGTGGTGTAAGGGCAGCCTTGCGTTTCTCTCTGCCTCCCAGAAATGCTCTGCACACACCATGTCTTCTGTTTGGCTGGACAGGTTGCAGCCAGCTCTTCCTGTTCCTTTGTCCCTTCTCTCTCCTCACCTATGGTACCTCCTGCCTTCTCGGGGTGCCATGAAAACCACGGGGAGGGTTGGTTTTGCCAGACGGGGGATCCTCTGGGTGTGGGCATGGAGGGAGGATGTTAGAAGGGAATTAGCAGCCTCTCTTCTGGATGGCTTCTCCTCCATGAAGGGGCCAGGACATAGCTGCATGGTGACACACGCAGTACGCTCAGCATCAGTTATTCCAGTGTGAGATGACTGCCTCTTAGCACCCAGTTTTGGCTGCATGTTCTGCTGTTGCATTTGGTACCTGGTCGGGTTGCAGAATCACACAGAATCACAGAATTCTAGGGGTTGGAATGGGACTTCTGGAGATCATTAAGTCCAACCCCTCTGCAAATCAGGATTACCTAGGGCAGGTCACACAGGAACACATCCAGGTGGGCCTCAAAAGTCTCCAGAGGAGACTGCAACATCTCTGTACAGCCTGATCCAGAGTTGTCACCCTTAAATTTAAGAAGTTTCTCCTCATGTATAAATGGAACTTCTCATGTTCAAGTTTGTCTCCATTACTGCTTGTCCTGTCCCAGGGCACCATTGAAAAAAGCATGGTCCCATCCTCCTGACACCCACCTTTGAAGTACTAATCAGCTTTGATGACATCCCCCCTCAGGCTGCTCTTTTCCAGGCTGAACAGCCCCAATTCTCTCCTCACAGAGGCCACTCAGCGTCTTTGTAGCCCTTTGCTGTACCCTCTCCAGCAAGTCCCAGTCCTTGAATCAGGGATTCCACAGCTGGACACGACACTCCAGACCTGTCCTCACCAGGGCAGAGGAGAATGGGAGAACCTCCTTTGACCTGCTGACCCCACTCTTCTTGATGCTCCCCAGGATGCCATTGGCTTTCTTGGCTGCAAGGGCACATCGTCGGCTTGTGGTCACCCTGTTGTCCACAGAGATCCCTCTGGCTGTTGGGCACCTTTGGGGCACTTTCACCTGCTGAGTATGTGGAGGAAGAGAGTTCATTCTGGAGAGACATTTCACATGCCAATTTGCCTCTAACCATGGAGTGCCTCCCTGCTGACCACTTGGGTTTCAGTGAATGGTTTATTTTCCCAGGGCCTTTCCTGAGAGGGTGGTTTTGAAGGAGTTTGGTTTCCACTGGAGTGAAGGTGTGTTGTTGGTGAGTCACCTACTACGGGTGCAAATGGGCAAGTAAGAGCTGCTCAATCTATGCCCTATGCTGTCTTTGGTGTCCCTTCCTGCCTCTCCAGTATGCCTCAGCACCAACCCAAACACAGCACTGCCTCTTCTCAGAGCACTGACTGATGTTCACCAGAGAAATCAGGGGCTGGTGTTTGGGGCAGGGATCTACTCGTAGTGCTGGGCCTCTGCCTGGGCAGCTGGATCTGCCTCATGGGTACATTTACCACAGAACATGATGGAAAGGAAGAAGCATGGGGCATGCAGAGTTCACTGCAGGGGTGACTGGACAAGCAAGAGGAAAACCAAGCTGCAGCCAGCATCATCATCATAGAAACATAGAATGGCACAGGTTGGAAGGGACCCTAGAGATCATCTATGCCAACCTCCCTGCCATGGGCAGGTATGCCTCTCAACTAGATTCAGCTGCCCAAGGCCTCATCCAGCTTGGCCTTGAACACCTCCATGGAGAGGACCTCCACAACCTCCCTAGGCAACCTGTTCCAGAGTGTCGCTACCCTTGTACTGAAAAAACTTCTTCCTCAGCTCCAGTCTAGCCCTACTCTCCCTCGGCTTCAAACCACTCCCCCTTGTCGTGTCTTCCAAGCCTCAGGAAAAGTCCCTCTGCAGCCTTCCTGCAGGATCCCTTCAGGCACTGGAAGGCAGCTTTAAGGTCTCCCTGGAGTCTTCTCTTCTCCTGGCTGAACACCCCCAGCTCCCTCAGCCTTTTCTCATGGCAGAAATGCTCCAGTCCCATGGCTTTGCTTCTCAGAGACCTGAGAACAGGCTGAGCCTAGCTGGGTGAAAGATGAGAAAAGGATGTGGTGCCTGGGGGCCTGTGGCTGCAGTGGTATCCTCGCTGTGCCAGCCAAACGCTGCCTGCCCAGTGGGCCTTGCGCCCAGACCCATGGCACTGGGTGCTCTTGGGTTCATCTGTGTTCTGCTCTGGGGTCAAGCAGAACCTGTAAGCAGTGCTCCCCAACGGTGTAAGATGGAGGCAGAGCTGAAGCAGGCTTGGTGGGTGCTCTGCCCCAAGCTTGCTCCTCGCAGCCCTTGCACCTGCGCTGCAGGCTGAATTGGCAGCCTGTGCTGTGCCCCTCACCTCTCTGCACACTCTGTTTTCATTAGTGCGAGCTCTTGGGTTCAGGCCTGTGCTCGCTTCCAGCTGAACAAACACTTCTCATCGCGTGTAAAACCCAGCCTGGTGCTAATAGGCATCTCCCCCACCTCCCTCCCTCCCCTCTGCCACCTTTTGTGCAGTTGGCAGGACAAAAAAGTGGGGCTATTACCTAACTTATTATCGGCACGGGACCGTAATTTATGGCGTATGCTTGGTAAAGTGCCACGCTGAAAACATTTATGGCCCACTTAGAGTCCTGGGGGGTGGTGGGGAGGGCGATGGCTGTAGTCGTTCCACCCCTGCAAAGGGCTGCATGGCCTAAGACTTCCTCTGCCTTCTGACAGCAGCGCTGTGGGAGGGCAAGCTCAGCGCTGCTGCCCTGTGGATGCCAGGGCAGGTGAAACAGCCATGCCCAGGGCAGGACTGAGCCCTTGTGGTCCTTGGCAAACACACAGTTTTCTCTCCCTTTGGGCATTTATCCAGTTCTCCATCTTAATTGCTTCTTGTTCTGGACAGGCTCACTGCTCAGGACAGGATGTCAGAAGCTGCCTTCCTCATGTTCCTCATAGGTGCAGCACCTCCTCCTTCCTCCTCAGCTCCTGTCCTTTTGTAGAAGGATAAATGCCAGCCTGCAGAAGCTTCCTCACCAGCAGCAGATCAAGCACAGGAACTTAAAAGGAAGGCATTGGAGCAGATCAGCTGCTTCCCCACAGCCCGGTTCCTGCCCTGTCTGAAGCAAACAAGCCCAGCATTTAGTCTGCTACATCTGGATTTGACCTGGAAATGCACTGTGGCGAGAAGGGGACAACTGAATGGTCATTGCTGTAGGTGGGCTGCACTTGAAGAGCAATCTAGGGTCAAGGGGAAGTCATTCCTGACAGCAGTGACTTTTGCCGTGACCAAAAAGAGATTTGTGAGCAATGGGACTTAATCCCCCAGTCACGCCATGTGTGATGTGGAAATGGAGCAGGGAAAAGTGCTTTTGCCACCAAACTGTTTGCTGGTCACTCAAAAGTTAGTGTTTGCTGTCCAGTTTCTCTCAGGAAATCATTGTCATTCATCTTCTGAAGGTACTTGGAGCTTGGCTGTCTGCCCCAGCCAGTTGTCCCCATTCAAGGCACAAGGAAGCAGAGCCTTGTCTAAGCCAAATTGCCGGCTGCAGCAGCACTTTTCCTGTGAAGCTGCTTAGTTGGAGAGTGTTTGCTTGGCCTGCAGTGAGCCAGCTGCTCCATGCCACCACAGGGAAGGGTCACATGGCACTTTGTCCTCCCTTGGCTTCAGTCTTTGCTACCGGGTGAAGAGTCTTAAGAGGACTCAAGAGGCCAGGTCTTAAGAGCCTTCTGCTTCCACACTGCCGTACATGTATCCACGTGCTGCTGCTAAAGGAGGTGTTCTGGCTGTGACTGTGTTGGTGCTTACAGATCCAAGCTAGAGGAGAGGAGATTTAGATTAGACGTTAGGAAGAATTTCTTCACCATGAAGGTGGTGAGATGCTGGAACAGGTTGCCTGGGGAGGTGGTGGAAGCCCCCAGTCCTGGATGCTTTTAAGGCCAGGCTGGATGTGACTCTGTGTGGATGTGATCTAGTGGAAAGTGTCCCTGCCCATGGCAGGGGAGGTTGGAACTCGATGATCCTTGAGGTCCCTCCCGACCCTGACAGTTCTGTGATTCTGTAAATTCAAGCTGCTCTCTGCTACTTGCCATCTGAAGGTTCAGCCTAAAACCTCCAGAGCTGGATGACACAAGGTGCCATGTGATGCCTGCAGTACCAAGCTGATGCCACTTCCAGAATTCTCACCCATAGCTGCTTTTATGTCTGGACAACCTGTCTGAAGGGCCCCAAGGCTGAGGTTTTGGTCTGGGAGAATGCCTTGAGCTGGAGTTGCTTCACTCATGCAGAGTGTGTGTTTTGGGTGGCGTTTGCTTCCCCTTGCAGGAGCTGCCTCGAAGTTTGCCATCTGCTGCAGCTCTGTCCAGCAAGCTCCATCCGTGCTGTGCGGTGGGCAGAGACTGAAGCCCCCTCCCCGTAGGCGAATTTGCTCATTTGTCTTAAGCACTATGGTATGGAGCAGGTCACTCTGAAGCTGCTTCTGTTTCTTCTCAGTGGAGCTCAGACATCCAAGTGCCAAACTCGAGGAGGTAAAAGCCACCCCTTGTTGTGTGAGGGAGGGATGGAGGGAAGCTTACATCATCTATGGGGTCCGAGCCACCTTTTGGCCTTAGTCTGTTGACCTGGTCAGAATCTGCAACCCGTTCCTGGAGAGCCCAACTTCCGCAGTGGCTGAGGTGGATGGGTGGCCGTGCCAGGGCTGGACCTCTCTGATAGTGGAGAAAGCTGCAGTCTGGAATTGCTGTGGTGCCTTACTTCCGGTGAAGGCAGCTTGGCTGATAATGAAACCTCTGCTGAGTGCGAGATTATTCCATGGGAAAAAGGAGGTGAGGATGGGAATGGTCACAAATACCTGTCTTAAGAGGGTTCACTGTATATGCACCTGATAAAAATCATAACATGGGATCAGCTTTCTTCTCTGCTGGCTCGGCTTTTGGCAGGCTCTGGCAGGCAGGGCACATTTCCTTCTCCCCGGGGTCGTTAAAAAAAGACCATTTCCCCATATCGAGGGCAGGCAGGAGGTGGGGATGGAAAGGGGAGCTGAGCCAGGCAGCAGACGAGCCCTGCCCACGCCGCTGTGCGAGCAAGTGGGACCCTGGCGCTCCCACCCCCACCGCTCTCCGCCGCGTTAGGCACGTGGGATTGAGGGGGGCTGGACGGGTATGAAAGCAAACACACATCTGGAAGTTCCTCCAGTTAATTGGGCAATTATTCATACCACTCTTGCTGGAAGCAGTCTGCTACTGCCGAGCCAAAACCAACAACAACAGACCGTGGGCGTACTCCATGGCTGCCCGAGGCTGGGAGGCATGTGTGGCGAGGTGGGGCTGCCGAGGGCAAGGGGCAGCAGCCAGGCCATGGACCCGCTCCTGGGCGGCTCCGCTTGGCTGCGGAGGTGGTTGGGGAAGCCCTGGAGGCCCTGGATGTGGTGAGATGGTATGGAAGTGAGTGCTGGCTTCCCAGCACATGTGGGCCCCAGGTGAGGAGGGGCAACCGGCTGCTCTGCAGCACCATGAGGACCCAAGTCAACCTGCGTTGGGTTTTATTAGGAGCTTGGCAGGCCCTGGTGTTGCTGAAGGCAGTCCAGGCCCAGCTGTGCTCTGTAACACTTTGCTCCTCGTAAATAGTGGATTTGCTGCCATTTCTGCCCAGCTCCCACCTGAGCACAGCTCTGGCAGCCCACGTCCACCTTTTCCACCTCTTCTCCTTCCTCTTCCTCACATCCTTGGTTCCTCCTTAGTCCAACAGCAGTGTCACTGTGTCCCCATGCCCTGCTGGTCCCTGCTGGTGCCAGTGCTGTGCAGGTGAAGCACTGAGGCCTTGGGTTTGACAGCTCCTTCCCCAGGGCAAGCTGTGAGCTGGCAGCTGGGTGTGAGTGCTTCGGTCAGAGCAGCTTGCCCTAATGGGCTTCTCTGGGGAGACCATGTGCAGGGGCACCTGGGATACCACCAGCTTTGAAGCATTGTCTCTTTTCGTCTCTAAATCCATTGGGATACAGGGCTGCTTCTGAGGCTGGGCTGAGTTCCCTCTGATTGTGTATCAGCGGCACAGACCACATCTTGAAATGGTTCCTCTGGAAGCATGGCTGACTACTGTTGGACTGCTCTGCCCTTCCCTTCTCACTGCTGAAGCTCACAGGAAGCCTGCTCCCTTCCAGCAGGATTTCTTGCTGGTCAAAAGGATCCCCTTCTCTCAGACTGTGCCTGCCACAAGGAGGTGGGGAATGCCACATTTAGCCCATCTGCTTCCTGCTTTGCCTGAGAGCATGTCTCTGGCACTGGGAGATGCTGTGGCAGACTCAGAAGCTCATGCAGTGCTGGGCTCCACCAACATAATTGGACCCAGCTCCAGCCAAGCCCATCACGGATGGGGTAAGAGAAGAGTTTGGTTGTTACCTCTTCCCTTGCCTTTTCTTCCCTCTTCCATGAGATGGGTCTTCTCTGAAAATCTGTTGTGTCATTAACTCAAGATCTCCCTTAGTATATGCCCATGTTCATATGTGTCCATGTCTGTCCATGAACCAGACAGTCTGGCTCCAGGATGAACGTGTGAACGTAAGCAGGGCGTGGTGCCACACCACAGAGCTGTCTAGTGTAGGAGCCTCTCCCCAGCATCACTGGTGAGCACTCAAGTAAAGGGCCTAAAATATTGCCTGCGTGGCATGTGTGTTGCCCTGCCTCTTCTCTGGCAACCCTGGGACGTGCTGAAAGGTTTATCTGCTGGGTGATCAGCTCATGTTTTGCATCTTTCTTTGTCCACTTTTGAAGTGTTTCAGAAGCAGCAATGGTGCTAACTCGAAATGGCCTGGGGATGTAAAGATCTCTGCTATGAGATTTAGCATCAGTCTTTAAAAGATTGTGAGGACATCTTCACCACCAAAAAAACAGTGGAGAGAGGGCAGCACAACTCCCAGGTTTTTCAGGAGGGAGTAAAGAAATGAAGTGGTTTATCTGAAATCTCAGCGGGGATCCTAAGCAGAGGGTGGTGTTGAAACCCAGTTACAGACTCACAGAATCACAGAATGTCAGGAACTGGAAGGGACCTCGAAAGCTCATCCAGTCCAAAACCCCCCTGCCAGAGCAGAATTACCAAGAGCAGATCACACAGGAATGCATCCAGACAGGTTTTGAATATCTCCAGAGAGGAAGACTTTCCAGCTCTTCCTCCTTGATAGTCACCCCCACAGAGATCTGAATTAGGATGGGAACTGATCATTGAGGAGCTAGTGCACAAATGAAAGTGAAAGCCTTCCATGCTGTCAGGGTGTCGAAGGAGGCATTACCCATGTGGAGAGGCTACCCAACCCAACTTGCTCTGTCTGTGTGGAAGAAACGGCAAGGCTGCTCAGGAGGTTATGATGCTGGAGTGATTGGAAGATGAAGATGCATGGCCAGCAGCAAATGAGAGCGAGGGAAAAGGAGTGAGTTTGGGACAGGACTCTCTAGTCAGCCAGAAGGGACAGACCAGAGCCGCCAGCCATGCTGAAGGGATGGGAAAGGTAGGAGGGTGTGCAGAGCTGGGCACCGAAATGAGCCAGCCCAGATACGAGCACCAAGGGACAGTTCTCGCTCTCACTGAAGGGAATGGACTGACTCCCATTGACGTCAATGAGGCCTGAGCTGGGACCCTTGGAGGAATATATTGAACGCAGACAAATCCAGCAAAGTCAAAACAGATGATGCAGGCCGCTTAACGCAGTCATAGGGAGCTGGTTGCGAAACCTCCTAATGAGCCACTTCTGTCAAGCAGCCATCTCCAAGCCCAGTAAGCTCCAGCCTAGGAGAGGAACATGGGAGGCTGTGCTCCTGGAGAAGGCAGACCCAAGATGGAAAGCAGATAGGGCATGGAATGAGTTGTCATTGTGCTTGAAGATAACCTGTTTTGCACGACCTCCTTAGCTACCTTACCATGCCCCAGATGCTTTTCCTTGAGGCTCCCTTGCACCACTGATGAAGCTTTTATGAAGCCAGGGGCGCAGACAGAGCAGACCAGTTGTGCCAGAGGCGTACATCAGCTGACGGCGGGGGGCATCTGTGTGCACGCCCTTAATCCATGGCGCATGCAAGCCAACTGGAGCTAGCCAGCGTGGCAGAGCCGCCCCGAGCTGGCTGCGGTGACCTCATCCGCACATGGCCTGCGCTGCCGACACGCAGCCGCCGCTCATCGCCTGATGGCCTGTCCCAGGCGCTGCCTTCAGCCGCTGACTCACTGCCCCAAACTCTTCCCTCGCTGTGCTGCCCGGGCCTGCGTTCCAGGTTCCCATAGCCTGGTTTCCTCTGCGTCAGTGATGGCTGCCACTCTGCCCCAGCCCTTTGTCTGTCTTGGTTTTGGCAGCTCTGCTGCCCTGCTGCATGGAGTCACAATGATCTCCACTGGGGACAGGTTCTCTCAGACCCCTTCACAGCCAAGGTGACTCAGACACCCTCACTCCCCATGGGGACCCAGAGCACATCCTCTCACTCCACAGTGCCTTTCCAGCCCAACAGGCCTTCCTGGGCACCATGATCTGATCCTCCTCCATCTTTGCTTGTTCTCTCCAGTTGGAGTCAGTCAAGACAAGGTGCTGCCCTTAGAGAGCAAGAATATGTGGAGCATGCTGGTGAGGTCAAAGGGATGGTCTGGGCAGATTCGCAGATTTGTAGAATCATAGGATGGTTTGGTTTAGAAGGGATCTTAAGGATCATCTAGTTCCAGCCTGCTGTGCTGTGGGCAGGGACACCTCTCACTATCCCAGGTTGTTCAAGGTCTCATCCAACCTGGCCTTCAACACCTCCAGGGAGGGGGCATCCACAACCTCCCTGGGCAACCTGATCCAGTGTCTCCCTACCCTCACTGCAAGCAATTTTTTCCTCATCTCCAGTCTAAGTCTGCCCCCTCAAGCTCTCTCTGCTACAGTGGAAATTTGGAAAAGGTGAAAAAGCTGAAAGGAGATGCATGAAGAAGTTACAGCGTGGATTAGAAAACTGAAACCAGAATGCTAGATATTCCTGCGAATGATCCTGAGTTCCTGGATGCTCCTGGGGATGTGGATGTCTGAAAGTGACCTGACATGTCCATGACCAAGCCCCAGTTCAGGTATAGACTTGAGTGAAGCCACCCTTAATCTATACCATGTTGAAGCAGAATTCAATACTGAAAGTCCTATTACCCCTGCACCTGGAATTGCATGTCCTAGCTGCGGCATGAGGGAGAGAACAGACCTAAATCAACTGATCTGCAGCTGGAAAGTTCAAAGGAATGGGAAGAAAGTGCTGGGATGGAGACAGGCAGGGGGCATTGTTGCTCTTTAAATGCTTCTGTGCTTTGTGTGCAGCTTAGATGTTCTGGGAAGGGTGGAATTTCACCCTGGATTCCCTCTGGATAGACTGGGCTGTAGTTTTTCCTTCCTTTTCATCCCGGATCTGCTGAAATAGCAGCATCTTGGACAGGGACCAGCTTCCTTGATGTAAGAGCAGTGCTCTGGGGAGGAGCACAAGAAGACTCCTGAAGAGGCAGTGGAAGCAGGGACAGGCTACCTGCAGTGGGCTTCGAGGCTTTGCTTGAGCTTTCAGGAGTGGAAAGCATAGCTTAGCAGTGCTGGAGCCAGCAGATGTGAAACACACCCAGAAGGGCCTCTTCCAAGTGTGCCAGCAGCAGAAGGAAGGTGAAGGGAGGGGCCAGAGAACCTAGAAACAAAGGAGATGGCAGAGATACTCAACAGGTTCTTGACACTGGGACCAATAATTCTCACTGTCTTATTAATGGCTTAGAGAATGCTCATGGAGCTGGTGGACAATAGCAGGCTGGGGGCAAACAGCTGATGCTCTGCAGGGCACAACTGCTCTTCAGAGGGGCCTTCAAGAGCTGCTTTCTGGTTTGTGCTGTGCTGCTCATTTCAGGGCTGCTGGTTTTTCTTTGCTGCCTGGGCTTCTCGGTTCCATTTCAAGCAGCCGCCTTCTTCTGAAGAGGCTGGGGGCATTTCAGCTGCACAGAATCACAGAATCACAGAATTAACCAGGCTGGGAAAGATCTCTAGGATCATCGAGTCCAACCTATCACCTAACCCTTCTCATTAACTAAACTATGGCACCAAGTGCTTCATCCAGCCTCCTCTTAAACACCTCCAGGGGTGGTGATTCCACCACCTCCCCAGGCAGCCCATTCCAATGCCAATCACTCTTTCTGTGAAGAACTTCTTCCTAACATCCAACCTAAACCTGCCCTGGCACAGCTTGAGGCTGTGTCCTTTTGTTCTGTCCCTGGGTGCCTGGCAGAAGAGACCAACCCCACCTGGCTACAACCTCCTTTCAGGTAGCTGCAGAGAGCAATGAGGTCTGTCCTGAGCCTCCTCTTCTCCAGGCTGCACACTCCCAGCTCCCTCAGCCTCTCCTCATGGGGTTGTGCTCCAGTCCCCTCACCAGCCTAGGTGCTCTTCTCTGGACACCTTCAAGCACCTCAACATCTTTCTTAAACTGAGGGCCCCGGAACTCAAGGTATGGCTTATCCAGTGCTGAGTCCAAGGGCAGAAGGCCTACCCTGGTCCTGCTGACCACACTGTTCCTGATACAGGCCAGGATGCCATTGCCTTCTTGGCCACCTGGGCACACTGCTGGCTCATGTTCAGTTGCTGCCAAACAGTCCCCCCAGGTCCCTCTCTGCCTGGTTGCTTTCCAGCCCCCGGAACTCAAGGTATGGCTTATCCAGTGCTGAGTCCAAGGGCAGAAGGCCTACCCTGGTCCTGCTGACCACACTGTTCCTGATACAGGCCAGGATGCCATTGCCTTCTTGGCCACCTGGGCACACTGCTGGCTCATGTTCAGTTGCTGCCAAACAGTCCCCCCAGGTCCCTCTCTGCCTGGTTGCTTTCCAGCCACTCTGTCCCCAACCTGTAGCACTGCATGGGGCTGTTGTGGCCAAAGTGCAGAGCCTGGCACCCAGACTTGTTCAAGCTCATGGCACTGGGCTGTGCCCATCTGCCCAAGCCTGTCCAGGTCTCTCTGCAGAGCCCTCCTGCCTTCTGACAGACCAACAATTGCTCCCAACTTGGTGTTGTCTGCAAACTCTCTGATGCTGGACTCAATCCCCTCATCCAGATAATCAATGAAGATATTAAAGAGGACTGTGCCCAGCACTGATCCCTGGAGCACACCACTAGTGACCATACAGTACAGAGCTTCCCTTCTCAGAGTGAGCAGCTGAAGGGTTCATGTTGGACTGGTGACATGGAATTTTCATGCTGGTGGTTTCCCCACCATAGCAGCACAGCCAGGAACCAGGTATAAGCTCTTGTAACAGCCCAGGGTGGTATTGCTGATGACTGTGGGCTGTAAGGTGGGCAATGGGCTGGGCATGAAAGGAAGTGTGGGCTTGCAGGAACTCCACATTAGCTGGAGTCCCAGATTAGCTCTCCAGCCACAGTCTGGCACAGAGCTGCAGGCTCCAGGCAAACTGGCATGTGGGGAGCATGGTCTGGGGGAAGAGTCCATGCTGTGTGGTGAGGAATGAAGCACACAGAAAAGCATCAGCAAGGATAGTGGCAGCACATCAGCAGTACCAGCACCTCCTTGCCTGCACAGAGCTGCAGAACAGTAGAAGTGACGACTTGTCTTCTGGGTAGTCTCCAGGACATCCTCCCCCATCAATGCTCCTTTTCCTTGTTCATGGACATATCATGGAGCAAAGATTCCTGGAGTGGTTTGGGTTGGAAGGCATCTTAAAGATCATCCAGTTCCAACCTCCCTACCATGGGCAGGGACACCTCCCACCAGCCCAGGTTGCTAAAGACCTCATCCTGCCTGGCCTTCAACACTTCTAGGGAGGGGCCATCCACAGCCTCCCTGGGCAACCTGTGCCTCCCCACCCTCACTGCAAACAATTTCTTCCTCATGTCCACTCTCAGTCCCCCCTCTCCCAGCTCAGAGCCATTGCCCTTCATTCTGGCACTCCCAGCCCTTGTCCAAAGTCCCTCTCCAACTTTACTGGAGCCCCCTTTAAGTACTGGAAGCCTTCTCCAGGTTCAACAGCCCCAACTCTCCCAGTCTGTCCCCACAGGGGAGGTTCTCCAGCCCTCTGATCACCTTCATGGCCTTCTCTGGACCCTCTCCAGCAGCTCCAGGTGCTTCTTGTGCTGGGTTCCCCAGAACTGAAGGCAGTGCTGCAGGTGAGTTCTCAGCAGAGCAGAGGGGCAGAATCCCCTCCCTGTGCTGCTGCTCTCCCTGCTCTGGCTGCAGCCCAGCACAGAGCTGGCTCTGGGCTACCAGTGACCAGTACTGGCTCCTGGGCAGTTTGTCACCAACTGACACCCTCAAGGCCTTCTCCTCAGTGCAGCTCTCAATCCACTCCTTGCCCAACGTGGATTTGTGCTTGAGATTGCCCTGACCCAGATGCAGGACCTTACACTTGGCCTTGTTGAACGCCATGAGGCTGGCCTGGCCAGGTCCCCCCTCTGGGTGGATCCCTTCCCTCCAGCGTGTCAATGGGGCCATGCAGCTCGGTGTGGTTGGCAGACTTGCTGTGGGTGCCTCGGCCCCACTGCCCGTGGAATGAAGTGTCATTATTTGTGAGGCAGGTTTTGCTCTCTCCCCTGCCTCTTTACAGCAAGCACTGCTCCTCTCCTTGTCCCTCGGCCATCCAGCTCCCTCAGCTCTCTGTGTGGGGATGTTTATTGACACGAGAGCGCGCAGCAGGCAGCACTGCCAAAGTCAATGCGTGCCGTGCCCGTGCGGGGCAGGCTGGGGCTGTCAGCTCCGTGTCTCCTGAGAGATACCAAGGCTGTTTGTTGACTTTGCCCTTGGCCGGTGTTAGATAAACATTGAGTTTGTTTTATTTTTGTGCTTCTTCCTACGAAGAGCTCAAGCACTCTGGTGGGCATATCAGTCACTGCCAGCGATTGTTTCCCCTGGATTTTCTGCTGAGTGTTTGGTGAAGCCTGGAGAAAAGACATCATTACCTTAAAAACCTACCTGGGAGGCTGAGAAAATCATGGCCCTTTCCTGCTGTCCTGGGACCATGGCGTGGTTGATGCTGCCTGGCATTTTAGGGGTACTGGTTTCCCAAGATGGGGAGCTGCTTCTTCCCATGAGGCACTGACATTTTGGGGTCCTTCTGTTACTCAGCATTTATTTCTCTGCTTTATGGTGGTGGTAGCTTCAGTGCAAAATCAGAGGCAGCAAGTCTGAGCAGCCAGCTTGAGGAAACCTCCAGTCCCAGGGCCTCTTTCTCTTCTGATTGATCCTCTGGTAAGTCCCACCTAAAGCTTCTGCATGAGGAAACTGTTTGGGGAAGCTCTATGTGGTGTTTTCTGGTGTCTGACAGAAGTTGAGCTCTCCCAGCAGCTTTCCATCTGGGCTTGTCCTGTGCAGTTGGTAGAAGAGAGGACCTTGTGTCACAAATCGTGTCACAGACCATTAGCTCCTTGACCCCTCTGTCGGATTTGGGTGGAATTGTGGATGAGTTCTTGAGCTGCTGGGGATGGATGAACAAACACAAATGATGTGACTGCTTAAGTTTTGTTTCTACTGGAAACTGGGTTGGAACAGCCAGCTCCAGCATTCCCTGTGGGATAGCTTGTGACCAAAAGCATTGCAGAGGTAATGAGAACAATGCTCCCTGGTTCCTGGACAAGATCTTCTCTTGGTGTAAAATAGTTCTGTGCCATTGGAACCAGCTGACAGATGCTGATCTGCAGCAGCTGGCCTGAAACTGCAGATCCTGCTGTGCTGGGCTTGCAAAGGTCTCTGCTAAGGAATGCACAGGTAGCCAGAGCAGAAAAATGGGTTAAGAAATGCTAGATTTTGGTCTCGGGCTTCTGCCAGCAGACAGCAGCCCCACTGAACACAGTGGGGCCGCAGAAGTGCCATCAGTCATTCTCCCAAGTGCTGGAGTCTTTCAGAGTGAGTCACAGCAGGGCAGGCTGGCCTGAGGTATGCAAATCCTGGTGGAGTGGGCTTGCTTGAGACAGGTCCTTCCCACTGGACTCCAGGCAGCAGGAAATGAAGAGTGAGAGAGATGACCCAGGTAGTAGTTTTTGGTGTGCTTGTCTTTCCTGGCTACCTAGGACTTTTGCTTGTGAGAGTAGAGTAGAAGTTGGAGGGCAGCCTACTGCTGCAGCACGGTGCTAGGTTCTTCACCCTGCACCAGCGAGCCACATCTGATCTGTGGGATTAGAGTGGGTCCAGCTGCCCTCCAGGCTGGATCCAGCTTTGCTTCCCACAGAATCCAGAGAGGCAGAGGGCAGGTCCAACAACCTCCAGATGGGCTGAGTGGTGGTTAGTGCAAGCAGTATGTTGTGAACCACAAAAGCGGTGAGCAGAGATGCTGCTCTGGTGTGATTTCAAGGCTCTTTCAGATGAGCAGAGGAGATCAGGAACACCAGGAAACCTGCCCTTGGGAAGATAAACTGAAGGGAACAGAGCCAGTGACAGTTGAGCTGGGAAGGGCAACCACTGAGAGCAGTAGAGGTGTCTTTAGACAGAGAACTGCAAACATTGCATGGGGCAGCCAGAATAAAGGGAACACAAGCAACTGTGCCCAGTGCCCAGGCTGTGACTTCCACTGTGCCTGAAGGAGGAAAGTTGACAGAGTTCACATCATCTCCATGTTCTGTATGCTCAGCAGAAGTCTGCCCAGCACCTTGAGGTCTTGCTGAAGGCAGTGAGTATCACTGGGGCTTGGGGCTGTGTGAATCATGACAGCTCAGCTCCTGCTGCCTTGACTGACTTTGCCATCAGGAGTGGGAGGGATGACCTTGTTCCCCTTCTGCTGTGGAGCTGTCCTGTGAAGATTCACAGTTATCACAGTATGGTAGGGGTTGGAATGGAGCTCTGAGGAGTACAAACCCCTTGCCAAGGCAGGTTCACCTAAAGAAGGTCACAGAGACACATAACCAGATGGGTTTTGGATGTCTCCAGTGAGAGGCACGTCACCATTTCTCTGGACAAGCTCCTCCTCATGTTTAAATGGAAATTCTTATGCTCAAGTTCGTGTCCATCACCCCTTGTCCTGTCACCGGGCGCCACTGAAAAAGGACATTTTCCATTCTCCTCACATCCACCCTTTGTAAGCATTGATGAGATCCCCCCTCAGGCTGCTCTTCTCCAGATGAAACGCCTCCAATTCTCTCAGCCTCTCCTCCTCACAGAGATGTTCCAGGCCTCTCAGCATCTTTGCAGCCCTTTGCTGTACTCTGTCCAGTATTTCCCTGTCCTTCTTGAGCTGGGGAGCCCAGAACTGGACCTAGTATTGCAGATGTATCCTCACCAGGGCAGAGTAGAGGGGGAGGAGAACTGGTCACACTCTTCTTGGTGCTTCCCAGGAGCCCATTGGCCTTCTTGCCCACAAGGGCACACTGCTGGCTTGTGGTCATTGTGCTGTCCACCGGGACTCTCATGTCCTTTTTCCCAGAGCTGATCTTGAACAGATCAGCCCCCAGCCTGTACTAATCCATGAGGCTATTCTTCTCCAGATGCAGCAGCAAATTCTCACCAAAGACTTGTGCTGAAAGGTGTCCCTGGGTCCTGCAGCTTAGGCACCATTGCTGTCTCCCTGGACTATCTCATACTCCTCAGTCCTCAGCCCTGAAACCCTCATAGGTGGCAGAGATGAAGAACTGAAAGACCTTGCTTTAGATTACCAAGAATACTCTCTCTGGCTGCTTGTTCTCTGTCATGGTTGCTAACACTGCCTGTCTCTCTTTCCCAGCTCCACTCTCACTTTCTGTAGTCATCCACTGCCCTTCTGCTTTGTCATAGAATCATAGAATCATAGAATGGTAAGGTTGGAAGGGACCTCAAGGATCATCTATTTCCAACCCCCTGCCATAGGCAGGGACACCTCCCACGAGTACAGGTTACTCAAGGCCTCATCCAATCTGGCCTTGAACACCTCCAGGGAGGGAGCAGCCACAACCTCCCTGGGCAACCTGTTCCAGTGCCTCACCACCCTTACTGTAAAGAACTTCCTCCTAACATCCAGTCTAAATCTCCCCTCTGCCAGTTTAAGCCCATTGCCCCTTGTCCTGTCATTGCAGGACCTTCATACCCTTCCTCTAGCCTCCCTGGTGAATGCCAAGGGAGCAGATATACTGGTAGGGGTAGAGGCTTCTGCTGTCTGTGAGCTTTCTGGTTCCTTGGTCTGTTCCTAGTAGAAGTCCCTGCACAGCAGCTCCATGCCCTGTGCTCGTGTGGCTGTCTCTGGAGCCAGCTCAAGACCTTAGCAGTCCCCGCATAGCAGCAGTAACCATGGTCATTTGTGGCCATCTCGGCAGCATCTTGTGGTTGCCTGTGGACATAGAATAGCTTTGCCCTAAAGCCATGGGCTTTTCCCCCTCCCAAGTGCCCACCCTGAGCAGGTTGGATGAAGTGACCTCCAAAGGTCACTTCTAGACCCAATCATTCTGTTGCTGGGGCTCCCAGCTGAGGAGAGACATGGACCTGCTGGAGTCAATCTAGAGGAGGCCAACAAGATGATCAGAGGGCTGCAAAACCTCTGTTATTGGGACTGGCAACTGGGAGAGATGGGGCTATTCATCCTGGAGAAGAGAAGACTCCAGGAGACCTTAGAGTGGCATTTCAATATCAGAACAGAGCCTACAGGAAAGCTGGGGAGGGACTGCTTAGAAGACCTTGGAGTGACAGGACAAGGAGGAGTAGCTTGAAACTGGAGCAGGGGAAGTTTAGATTGAACATCAGGAGGAAGTTCTGCACAATGAGAGTGGGGAGACACTGGCACAGGTTGACCAGGGGCACTTGATGTGTCCCTGAGCAACCTAATCTAGTTGGATGTGTCCCTGATGACCACAGGGGGTTGGACAAGATGCCCTTGGAGGGTCCCTTCCAACCCCATGCAATCTCTGATTCTATGAAGTCCCTCTTCATGGCAGATGTTCATGTGGAGGGAAAATGGCACATGGAATCTGCAGCTGTGAGGTGATGCTGCCCTGGTGCCACTGGCAGTTTTGAGAGCCATAGAGGAGAAGTGAAACCAATCCTTCCCCAGGAGATGAGCTCAGGGAGTTGAGTTCTCAGGTTTGAGTGGGCAGTGGTGTCTTGTGCCTCTGTGCAGGAGCTGGCCTGCAGACCAGGAATGCTTTGGAAACAAAGACAGCAAAGATGTGTCTAGGGACCGTGGAATACAATCTCAAGCATCCAAATGTTTTCCTTTGTAATGCTGCTCCTGGGACCTTTGGCTGCTAGAGATAATAGCACGTGCCTCTTATCTCAGCCAGGCAGGCTGAACACACAGGCACTGAACCACTTTCCTGCAGGACCAGCCTGAAAAATCTTCTTGGAGACCATGTGCACCCTGGCCTCCCACAGCTGAGAACTACCACGTCATACACTCAGAGAGCAACGGCATGGTTCAGTGGGGGAGGGACCTTAAAGATCATGCAGTGCCAACCCCTTGCCATGGGCATGGACACCTTCCACCACCCCAGGTTGCTCGAGGCCTCATGCAGCCTGGCCTTCAACATTTCCAGGGAGGAGGCATCCACGGCCTCCCTGGGCAACCTGTGTCATTCTCTCCCCACCCTCACTGCAAACAATTTCTTCCTCATCCCCACTCTCAGTCTCCCCTCTCCCAGCTCAAAGCCATTATCCCTCATCCTGTCACTCTCAACCCTTGTCAAAAGTCTCCCTCCAGCTCTTCCGGAGCCTCTTCAGCCACCACAAGGCTGCTCTAAGGTCTCCCTGGAGCCTTCTCTTCTCCAGGCTGAACCATCCCAACTCTCCCAGCCTGTCCCCACAGGGCAGGTTCTCCAGCGCTATTATCATCTCGGTGGTCTCCTCTGGCCCCTGTTTGGCAGCTCCAGATCCTTTTTGTGCTGGGGGACCCAGAGGTGAAGGCAGTGCTGCAAGTGTGGTCTCAGCAGAGTAGAGCAGAGGGGCAGAATCCCCTCCCTGTCCTGCTGGGATGCAGCCCTTTATAAAATAATTTTTTGCAGGATGGTGGGAAGCAGAGATGCTGAAGTAACTAACAGGTATTGCTGAAGGGAACATCACCCCTCTGAAAGCACTGCCCCAGCTGTGGGCTTCAGGCTGTGCTGGATCACATAGGTTCACAGATGCTCACCAAGATCCTTGCTGTGTGACCATTCAGTGAGATCTGGACAGACTGAAGAGCTGGGAAAGGGAAACCTAGTGAGGTTCAGCAAGGATAAGTGTGGAGTCCTGCACCTGGAGAGGAACAACTCCATGCACCAGTATGGTTTAGGGGTTGGCCTGCTGGGAAGCAGCTCCATGTGGAAGGACCTCGGAGTCTTGGTGGACAAGAAGTTATCCATGGCACAGCCATGTGCCCCTGTGGCCAACAGGGCCAATGGCCTCCTGGGGTGCATTTGGAAGACTGGTGCCAGTACTTTCTGAGCTCCCCAGTTCAAGAGGGACAGGGAACTACTGGAGAGGGTCCAAGCGAAGCTGAGGGGTCTGGAACATCTGTGTGAGGAAGAAAGGCTAAGAAACCTGGAGCTGTTTAGTCTGGAGAAGGGAAGGCTTAGAGGAGACCTTATTGATGGTTGCAAATATCTGAGTGGTGTCCTGTGACAGGACAAGAGGTGATGGACAGAAGCTGGAACCCAGGAGGTTCCACCTCAACAAGAGGAGAAACCTCTTTGGTGTGAGTTTGCTGGAGGCCTGGAGTAGGCTGCCCAGAGAGGTTGTGGAGTCTCCTTCTGTGGACACTTTCAAGACCCACCTGTGTGTGTTCCTGTGTGACCTGCCCTATGAGGGTTGGGTCTGATGGTCTCTGGAGGGCCCTTCCAACCTGCATCAATCTGTGACTCTATGTAGGCGCTGAGCTGCTCAGGGACAGTGAAGAGGGAGGTTGTCACAGACCTGTGTCCACAACTGGGGGCCTACAACCTCTGCAGACCCATCCCACTGAGCTGTGTGGACCCTCAGGGCACATCTGGCTGGGGTTGCTTGGAGCAGCCTCAGAGACCCGTGTGGAGCAGGACCAGGGCCCCAGGAGGGAGCAGCATCCCGGCCACAGTGCTGCTGGCAGCGCAGCCTGCCAGGGAATTACGGATTAATGTGGGATTGATCTGAGATGAAACATTTTGGATCAGGACCACGACCAAAAATATTTCCAGTCGGATCAAACTGAACCAAACAAATGTGTTTGTTTCCTGCTTTCCCAGCAGACAGGCAGCCTTAAAGGTCACAGAGCTGAGAAGGGCAGCTGGGTACAAGTGGATTTTCCCCTTGGAAAACTGCAGTGACAGAAAACTCCTGACCAGCTTTGCTGTTGGGGCGAGGAAGGGGGTGATTCACTTCTCCTGGTTTTAAGCACCTCTGTGAGGGTTTGAGATTGGGAGCCCCAACACAGAGAGATTTGGGCATCTCCGAAGGGGAGCTGGCACAGTGGGGACATGGTCAGCAGGGACATGTCTGGTCTCCCCGTGTTGTGCATGCTGAGTGGAGGCTGGGGGGATCCCAAAGCAGCTCTCTGAACTCTGGCTTTTGGGATGTGGGAGCCTTTCCAGCCTTGGGGACTGTGTCAACACAGCGTGAAGGTATGCAGGCAGGTTTAGGCAGAGAGGCCCAAGAGCAATCAGCCTTATTCCTTTCGACAACTGCTTTGTGTTGTTAGCCAGCATCAGCCGCTGACTCAGACAGAAATCTGCAGAGACAGATTTCTTTGTAACCACCCCAGCTGCTGGTCCCCCACTCTGCCCCGAAAGCGGAGCCCCCATACTCTAGCAAACAGCCCATGGGCATGCCGAGCCCTGGACCAGGCAGCTGCTGCCCGCTGGTGTCCTTCTCTTGGGTCTCGTTGCAGGCAGCCAGGGTGGGGGGAAGATGCCACCAGGCTGGAAAGCTGCTGGTTCCCTGCCGAGCGCAGATCCAAGCCCGCGGGCTCTCGGCTCCGTGCTGTGCAGTCACCTCGGTGGCTGCGGATCCCCGAGGTGAGCTCGGCCAGCAGCTTTTCCTGCAGGTGGGAGCGGCCATGGGAGCGCGGCGCTGGCGGCCGGCTCGGAGCGCGGCTGCTGCTGCTGCGCACACGGCCAGCTGCGGCTTCCTGCGGCGCGGCGCGGCGGAGCCTGCGGGACCTCGGCTCTCCCAGGCAGGTGTGCGCAAGGCAGCGCGCCCGGCGCTTCTGCTCCGCGCCCGCGGGTGCTGCTGCTGAAGAAGCCAAACAGAGGCCAGCCGCATAGAGCAGCAACCAGCTGCGCGCTCCTATAGATAGTTTGGAGAAGAGAAGGCTGAGAGGGAACCATATCCCTGTCTGTAAATATCTGAGGGGTGGGTGTCAGGATGAAGATGCCAGGCTCTCCTCCGTCATGCCCAGCAACGGGACAAGGAACAATGGGTACAAGCCGGAACACCAGAAATTCCACCTCAGCATACACCAGCCCCTTGAGGAGAGGCTGTGGAAGCTGCCCTGTAGTATAAATGAGAGTTCCTGCTCCTGAGAAGTTGGAAAGGAGATTGCAGACTGGCAGACTTTGCAATGGGTGGGTTTGGAGTTGCAGGCTTCTAGAGAAACTTCTTTGGTGTGAGGGTGCTGCAGACCTGGAGCAGAGTGCCCAGAGAGGCTGTGGAGTCTCCTTTTCTGGAGACTTTCAAAACCCACCTGGATACTTTCCTGCGTGACCTGCCCGGGGTGATCCTGCTCTGACAGGTAGGGTTGGACTTGATCTCTAGAGATCTCTTCCAACATCTACAATTCTATGACTTTCCAGCTGTGTGCAGGGACAGCCCTCTCAGCATCCTCTGCCTCTGCTGGTGTACTCCTCTCCAGCCGATGCAGTCTAAACTAAGAACATGCTCTTAAAATTTGGCAAGGTCTCTTTAATCCAAAGAGCACTTTAAAGATGCTCAGATGCATTTGGCAACCGTGGCCTGTTTTTATTAGTAAAATGATAGCATATGATATCAAAGTCTGTTTGCATTGCCCTTGCTGAAAGAGATGCCAAATGGGAATCCATTTAGAGAAGCAAACCAAATTTATAAACTTCCTTTTTGCTCTGCCTATTAAACTGGTGACAAGCTGGGACCTTGGGGCTACTCTCCTTGTCCAGGTCAGGAGCCGGACTCTGAGTTTGCTGCAGTTCTCAGCAGAGCAGCAGCAGAGGCTGCACTTCATAGAATCCTAGAATCCTAGAATGGTCTGGGTTGGAAGGGACCTCCAAAGCTCATCCAGCCCAACCACCCCTGCAGTCAGCAGGAACATCCTCAACCGGATCAGGCTGCCCAGAGTGCTGTCAAGCCCTGAATATCTCCAGGGATGGAGCTTTGGGCAACCTGTTCCAGTGTTCCACCACCCTCATGGTGCAGAACTTGTTCCTAACGTCCAATCTATATCTAGTCCTCTCTGGTCTGAAACCATTGTCCCTCATCCTATCCCTACAGACCTTTGTAAATAGTCTTCTCCATCATTCTTGTAGCCTTCTTCAGGTACTGGAAGGTCATTATTAGGTCTCTCTGGAACATTCTCTGGGCTGGACAACTCCAGCTCCCTCAGCCTGTCCTCATAGCAGAGGTGCTCCAACTTCTTGATCATATTCATGGCTCTCTTCTAGACCATCTCCATCAGGTCTATGTCATTCCTCTGTTGAGGGCTCCAGACATGGGCACAGCCCTGGAGGTGAGGTCTCCCCAGAGCAGTGCAGAGGGGCAGGATCCCCTCTCCATCTCTGCCCATGCTGCTTTGGATGAAACCCAGACTGCCCTTGGCCTTCTGGTCTGACAGTACCCATTTCTTGCTCCTGTCCAGCTTCTCATCCATCAGCACCTCCAAGTCCTTCACCTGCCCACAGCCAACCACAGGCTGGTAGGCAGAGCTGCCCATCCAGAACAGCCAAGCTGGCCTTGCCTGCAGCCAGCTGGGCAGTGCAGTGGAAGGAAATTCTGCCACAGCAGCCTCCTGGAGAAACTGTCTGCTCATGGCTTGGACAGGCACAGGCTGTGTTGGGTGAAAGCCTTGTCTGGGTGGAGGAGGCACTGCAGTGCAATGAGCTGTGAGGGTCTCAAGAGAGGGCAGAGGTCAGTCCTGATACTGTTACTGATGTAGGGATGGGGACGGACTCCTCCATCCTGCAGTAACCAGGATCAAACTGGTTGCCTGTGGCCCAGCAACCCAACCCGCACCCCACATTCCCTCCAGCAGGCATGGACTTGCTATGTGCTTGGCAGAGGAGACACAGCAGCACCAGGGTCAGCCTGCTGCTGCCTCAGCACCCAGGGAAGCTGCACAGCCTCAGGAAGCAAGGGTCAGATGTCTTCATCCTCTTCTGCACCTCATTAACAGCAAGGCGTCCCTGCCACCAGCTGACCGCAGAGCCCTCTCTGTGTCCCGCGGGCCCTGCGGCTCCGTTCTCCCATCGGGGGGTGAGCTCACAATGCTGCCAGGCAGGCAGGGAGCTGGGAGGGCTCCAGCTGGCCGCGGGCAGCCCTGTGCCACAGCAGCCCCAGCGGGAGCATCATTCCCACCCGGGCCGACGGTCAGAAATCAGGGCTGGGCTCTGCTCCCTCTCCTGCCTGCTCTCGGCATCGGGACATTGTCACTTGTCACTGCTGGAGTCCTGCTGCCTTTGAGAGCCGGCGCGGAGGAAGGGGAATCACAGAATGGTAAGGTTGGAAGGGACCTCAAAGATCATCCAGTTCCAGCCCCCTGCCACAGGCAGGAACACCTCCCACTAGTACAGGTCACTCAAGGCCTCACCCAACCTGACCTTGAACACCTCCAGGGAGGGAGCAGCCACAACCTCCCTGGGCAACCTGTTCCAGTGCCTCACCACCCTCACTGTAAAGAATTTCCTCCTAACATCCAGTCTAAATCTCCCCTCCGCCAGTTTAAACCCATTGCCCGTTGTCCTGTCATTGCAAGACCTTGTAAATAATCTCTCCCTAGGAAGGCTGGAGAAATTCCTGTCCTGCACTCCAGGGTGGAGTGAGGGGCTTCACCACCTTGGCTTCACTGCCTCACCTTGGCTTCACAGTCTCACCTTGGCTTCATAGTCTCACCTTGGCTTCACCGCCTCACCTTGGCTTCACAGCCTCACCTTGGCTTCACAG
>VWZE01020227.1:217735-250221 GCA_013396675.1 Eubucco bourcierii
GCCTCACCTTGGCTTCACAGCCTCACCTTGGCTTCACAGCCTCACCTTGGCTTCATAGCCTCACCTTGGTTTCACAGCCTCACCTTGGCTTCACTGCCTCACCTTGGCATCACCGCCTCACCTTGGTTTCACAGTCTCACCTTGGTTTCACAGCCTCACCTTGGCTTCACAGTCTCACCTTGGTTTCACAGTCTCACCTTGGCTTCACAGCCTCACCTTGGCTTCACAGCCTCACCTTGACTTCACCACCAACCTCCACCACCTGCTGTGGTCATACTTCCCTGAGCCTGACTCCAGAACTGCAAACACCCAGCAGCTGCTGTGCCAGGGAAGGGGTCAGCTCTGACTGCTGCTGCTGCTATGCTGTGCCAGCCCTTCATCCAAACCATGGCTGCACTCAGGAGCTGTGGTGCAGAACTGTAGCTGAGCAACCACAGAGCCCAAGGGTAGTTGGCACATCTATGGACACTGCTTGGTGTCATGTCTGGCACCTCCTGACCAAGGAGCTGCTGTGATGGGATGGGATGCAGCAGCTTGCTGTGATGAATTGTCACCCTGCAGCTGCTGATGGTGGCAAGATTGGCACTGCTGCCCTTCCCTGGCAATCTCTTTATACTGGTTTCATGCCTTGGATCTGCCCAAGATCTGCCCTTTCTCTGCAGGCAGAATAGCACGCGAGGGGCTCCTCCTCTACCCGAGACCCTGGACCGCTGCCACTGCCCTCGGAGGCCATGGCAAAGTCATGCCACACTTCAATTATATCAATTAATTTCTGAATACCAGCTTCACTATGGCATGGGGCAGGGCAAGGGGGCCCAGGAGCTGGCAGCACAAACGGGCCCTTGTATTGTCCTCCTGTCTCATCGGCTGCCAGATCCTGCTGGCCTGCCCCCTCGCTCCAAAATGCCTCAGCATCCTCGTGGCCTGCCCCAGGCACTTGGCTGCAGCTCCTCTCCGCATTGGATGCCCTGGACCCTTTCTGAGGACTCTTTGTGCCATGAGCAAAATTGCTGGGAGGGTTGAGATCCCGGGAAAGTGGGCAGTGTTGTGCCAATCCGCGGAACCCCACTGGGAGTGCCCTGGTCCATGGGTGGGGGACACTTCCCAAGGTATGAAGGTGACTGTGTGGCTCTCACCGTGCTCCTGTGAGGCTGCCCAGGACAGCCAGATGTTCTGCTGACTCTGCAGCCCTCTGGGGTGTTGCTTTGCTCCAGCTGACACCAGCTACTCTCCTGGTAGCTGGAGAGCTGTCAGCATGCTGCAGGAGACCCCAGTGGCTTGGGGGTCTGGGGGGTTCATTTGTCAGCTGGCCCCCACAGCTCTGCTCTCTGCTCCTATGGGACTCCCAGATCCTGTCCTGTGCATGGTCTTGGAGCTCAGGATGTTCAGTCTCTCTGGGTCCTGCTACTTGCCATGGAATGATGGCATTACCCCTCCCCAGGGACCTTGGTGAAGAGGGATTTGCTAATGAGAGGAGGGTTAGGGCTGGACATAGATCAGGGGCTCAGTGAAGACCAGGAGAAAGGCTCCAGGATGCTTATTTGAGCTCCTGGGTGTGGCACAGGATCTGGTTTGCCACAGGGCTTGGGATTTGCCCAGTGCAGCCATTTGGGTGCTGCTATACCCTCCTCCATTGTGAGCCCTAGGACCTGTGCCCAGAAACACTGGAGAATACCACTTGGCCCTTGCTCTGCTCCTCTCTTGGTCTGGGTCTGCTGCCAGAAGCTGCTTCTCTGTCAGACTCTGGTGGTTGTGCATCCTCAGGGCCCCCTGCCTGCTCTAAGATAAGCTGGGCAGGGGGACCCTCATCCTTGTGCCACTTTGCACCCAGGAGCTGAAGTGATCTCCCAGCCCTGGAGTCAAGGCCACCCCTTGCTCAGGTCAGTCCCCTTTTCTCTGATGACATTTCACTCTGAGATTTGAAGGCTTTCAGCAGCGAGCCAGTGGTGTGCCAGGTGGGCAGAGCTGCCTGGGGGTGCTGTGTGTGCAGCTGCTGGTGGCTGCTGGTGGCCACGGTGCCAGCCTAGAGCCCCTTTCAGAGGCAGCTCTGTCCAGTCCATTGTGCTTCTGCCTGCAGGAGCAAATCTGGGGAGGGCTTGCTCATCAGAGGGGGCATCCCCTGGCCTTTCCCACTGTCCCTGGCACTGCTGTACCCCCCAGCCCAGGACTGCTGCTGGACTCGTGCTGGGGGCTGCTGGACTCATGCTGGAGAATGATTTATGGGGTGGGGAAGGCAAATGATCCTTGGTGGTGGTGGGGTGTTGCATGGAGCTGATCAGAGAGAAGGGAGAGAGTAGAAAGGAGAAGGAGAGGGAAATGGAAAGAAAGAATAGGAAAAAAAGGTGAAAAGTAAAAGGAAAGGGGAAAAAGGAAATGAAAGAAAAAAGGAGAAAAAAGAACGAAGGGAAGGGAAGGGAAGGGAAGGGAAGGGAAGGGAAGGGAAGGGAAGGGAAGGGAAGGGAAGGGAAAGGATAAGGCAACTGAGGTCAAAGTATTGAGTGGAAATAGCTCAGGCCTGTGTGGTGCCATCTCCTGGGAGCTGTTCCCAGTAGGACAGTGTCTGTAGAGCTGTCTGGAGGAGAGAGCCAGGCTTGACTCCCTCCTTTACATCCTGACTTCCTCCTGGATGAAGCCTTTTGGTATAAAAAATGATCCAAAGGCTGTAACCCCTCTGCTGTGAGGCCAAGTTCAGAGAGTAAAGGGGGGATGGTTTGAACTCACAGAGGCAGATTCAGAGAGGAGAGAAGGGAGAAATGTTTGACACTGAGGATGGTGAGACCTCATTCCAGCTTGCTCAGAGAAGCTGGAGATGCCCTCTTCCTGACCCACTGCAGATCAGGTTGTCTGGGGCTGTAAGCAATCTGCTCTAGTCTGCAGATGTTACTGCTGGCTGCAGGAGGAGCTGTGAAGGTCTTTTCCAACTCAAACCAGTCTGGGATTCTGTGATTTTTTTTTCCTTCAGGGTGTTTGCTGTGAACTGGGGAGCAGTGGGGTGCTGCTGCTCAACTGAGGGCAGTGGGTGCTGTCCTGCCTGTGCCCGGGGTGTAAGAAGGACTTCTGCATCACGCTGAGTATGTTCAGCCCTGCTCTCGGTCAGAGCAGTGCTGGGCACCACTGTGTCCATAAAGCCACTGCAGAGTCAATCCTACTTGGCACCATTCTTGGGCCACTCAGTAGGCTGAGAGAGTGACTGCTGTGTGACCTGCTCCCCTCCAGCTTGCTTGGGCTCCTCCAGGCACCAAGGCAGTGCTTCGGAGTGAGAAGGGTCCCCAGACTGCTGCCCCAAGCAATGGTAGCTGCTGCAGAGGTGCAAGGTGTGAGTTGGTGCGTCTGAAAGCAGAGGGGGAGGGGGAGGGGGAGGGCAGGCATGCTCATGCTAGAGAGCAGAAGAGAAGAGAAGGCTCCAGGGAGACCTTTTTGCTGCATTTCAGTATCTGAAGGGGGCTACAGGAAAGCTGGGGGGGGGCGGACTTTTGACAAGAGGTGGGAGTGGTAGGATGAGGGCAATGGTTTGAAACTGGAGCAGGGGAGAATTAGATTTGGCATCAGGAGGAAGTTCTTCAGCGTGAGGGTGATTAAATACTGGAACAGTTTGCACGGAGAGGTGATTGAGGCCCCATCCCTGGAAACATTCAAGGTCAAACTTGATGGGGCCTTGAGGAACCTGATCTAGTTGGAGATGTCCCTGCTGACTGCAGGAGGGTTGGACAAGATGACCTTTGAGGGTCCCTTCTGGCCTGATGCATCCTGCAATTCTATGAGCTTGCAGAGGTGTGAGCCTCCATGCATGCATGTGGGTGGTGTGTTCGAGCATGCACATGTATGTCTGGAAGGACATCACACATGTATGTCTGGAGGGACAGCACACAGGTATGTCTGGAGGGACAGCACACAGGCATGTCTGGAGGGACAGCACACAGCTATGTCTGGAAGGACATCACACATGTATGTCTGGAGGGACATCACACAGGTATGTCTGGAGGGACAGCACACAGCTATGTCTGGAGGGACAGCACACATGTATGTCTGGAGGGACATCACATGCAAGTCTGGAGGTACTTCATGCAGGCAAGAGTTTCAGTGGGGCTACAGGATCCTATTCAGATGGTTCAAGATGGGCAGGATGTGAGCTTCATGTGTGTGTGCAGATTGGCTGCCCCTGAGGAGCCAGGGCCAAATGGAGCCCCAGGGCCTGAAAGAAGAAAGGAAGATGACTTTTCATCATAAAAATATTCCCTTCACAACAGAGGGTCAGAAAACAAATGGCTCTTCCAAAACACCCTGCAGGGTGGGAAAAGGCCACACAAACATTAGCTTAATCCCTCTGTCCTCCTGCTGTCTGCAGGGATGCTCCAGCAACGTCCCTGCCTCTTGCACCCTGAGATGCTGTAAAGCAGCAGGATGCTGCCTGGGGATTGCTCCTTACTCGGGGCTCTCCTGGGTTGCCCTCTCTGGCTCCTCCGGACCTGCTCTGCTGATCAACTGAGGTCCCTGGGAGGTTTTCTCCCTCCATAAAGGACTTCAGTTCTCTTTGCTGCAGGGCATGAGGCATTTGGTCACCCAAGAGTACATGAGAGGGCACAGGGAAGATGGAGCTATGACTTCTTATAGATGAACCCAGAGAGCAAGAGGCAGCAGCAGGAGCTGGAAAAAAGGGTATTCCCTGGAAATGCAAGAAAAACAATGAGGCCACTGTGAGTCGGCTCAAACACTGGCAACAGAGGCCTGGAGAGTGATGGGAATCTCTCCCCTTGGAGCAGCCTGCTGAAAGCTAACCTAAGTGGGAGAAGAGACCTTCATGAGACTCCACCATCTGGCACTGTACTCTAACCTGGGCAGAGAGCCCCTGCTGGAGTTGGGGGGTTGCAGATAAGAGCCTCATGCCCACAACCCAAGCAGGGCAAGTGAGAATGGGCATGGGGACTGCTGTCACCCCTTCCCCTGCTGCAGCCATGGGTCTGGGTGCTGCATCCTCAGATCCCAGCACAGAGAGCGAGTCTGCATCTACTCTTGGCTCCCATGTCCTGGAGGCCATCCTGCCTCCTCCTCCAGCATTTTGCACTATGAAGGCCCCGAGGCACATCTGTCCTGGTGCATTGTCTGCTTCAAACTGAAGCAGTGAGAGAACCTGGGCAAGGCAAATGTAGGATCTGCTGGAGAAACATTTATGGAAAAGGAATAAAATAGCAAAAGGTTGAGGGAAGAGAGAATAAGACAGACAGCAACCCCATGAGACCCTCCCCTTGGGAGCAGGAAGTGGGAAACATAAGGAGGCATTTATTTCAAGCAAACTATAAATATTGGACTGCACCAAACGCATGGAGGAGAAGAAAAGTTGGTCTGAATCCAAGGATCTCCAAGAGGGGCTTGAGCAAATGTGTGGCTGAGTCTGGCAGCGCCGCCCGTGCGTGTGTGCTGCCGTGCGTGCCGAGCCGGGGCCGCCGCGCTCAGTGCAGCACCAGCCCCAAATCAAAACCAGAGCACAGGCAAAAGGCAAGGCAGAAACCCAGCCAAGTCTCCAGGCTGCTGATAAGATTGGGGTGAGAGGGCTGAGAGTGAGGAGCAGCCTGCTGAGCCCTGTTTCTGGGGCACATCCCTCTGAGAACAACTATTCCGAATGGTACAGTGCTGCCAGCCACGCTGCCTGGCTTCAGCAGCACTGGTGCAGAGCGACCTGAGCCTGCAGGGATGTGGGACTAAGGGATCTGGGCCCCTGCTGGGCAGGGTGCTGTGGGAGCTGCCAATGATGCCTACATCCTTCGCTAGGACTTCCTGCCAGGAGCATGGCATGGGCTGCCAGGTTGGCTTTGGGCCTATACCACCACTGCTGGCCTCATTTCTGAGTCCTTGGATGCCAGCGTGCTCCCTGTGAACTTTCACAACCTGGGCTGCAGCCATGTCCTCATGGGAGCACCAGAGTACTCCCAGCTCCATCAACTGCATCCCTTGGATCATGTTGGGGAAACGAGTGCCAAGAATAGTGCCTGGTGGAGGCAGCTCTGCCATGGGGAGGGCAGGGGGCAGGAGAGCCCTCCCAGGGAATAGTTTGGGCAGAGGTGGGCAGAACCCCAAGGCAAGGTGCTGGGAAGTGTGGCTGGTATGAGAGCTCACATCCTGCTTCTGGTGAGAGGGGACCTGTCCCAGGGAAATGCCACAAACCCAGCTTTTCTCACCCCAAACTGGCAAGCTTGGTGAGCAACTTGTGGGCTGCAGGGCTTCAGCCTTCACACAGAATCAGAATCATAGACTGCATCAGGCTGGAAAGGACCTTCCAAGGTCATCTTGTCCAACCCCCCCTGCAGGCAGCAGGGACACCTCCAACTAGAGCAGGCTGCCCAGGGACACAGCAAGTCTGACCTTGAATGTCTCCAGGAATGGAACCTCTACCACATCCCTGGGCAGCCTGTGCTAGTGTCTCACCACTCTCATTGTGAGGAGCTTCCCCCTGGTGTCTAACCAGCAGTTCTGATTCCCAGTTCTAGTAACTCTGTGGTCATACTTGGGCAGCTTTTGGACAATCTGCATCAGCTTTGTTTGTACCAGAGCCCTGCTTTAACCTCAGGCAGAGACTAAATCTGATGGGCACGAGGTTCTGGCCCTTGTACTGCTGCCAGGCTTGGTGACAGTTAACACATTGCTCTGAGTGGTGCCTGCTTTGTGTGGCCACTCTTATCATGGCCAGCTGACATGTTTGGCCCTTCTCTCCTCACCCGTGTGATGTGCCACTCGGGTCACTGAGGGCCAGCCTGGCTTTCATGTGCTGCCCATCCCAGCACTACCACTCAGTTTCTGCTGACTAGGGCATTTCTGTCCCTCTGCTGCTGCCTGATGCTTAAAGGAGCATGGGAGAGGAGAAGGCCAGGCAGCGCTAAAATTGGCCATGGAGAATCCAGTGCCCCCAGTGCCCCCAGTGCCCCCAGTGCTCCCATGTGCCGTCACCCTGGCTCCACCAGCTCATTGCCCTCGGCCAGTGGCTTGTGGAGCTGTGTGCAGGGGCTGGCAAGGAGCTACTTCCTCCCCAGGGGACTGGCCAGTGAAGGAAGGAGCTGTGCCAGGGTAGGCGGCCAGTGGTGGGCCCCTGCTTGACAGGGCTCAGCAGGACCTTGGGCTCCTTGTTCTGCTGCACTGGGGCCAACACCTCCCTTACCACCCTGCTGGCTCTGCCCTCCTCTTGCTGGTGGAGCTGAGCCAGAGCAGACCAAGATAGGGGCTGCTGATGTGCCACGTCAAAGCGTGCCACTGCTCTGTCACGTCCCACGCTGCCCACAGGAAGCCACCGAGGGCTCTGGCCTGCAGTGCTGCCCATCTGATCCTCCAGGAGAAGTGCAGGGCGGTGGCATGCTGGGTGCCAGATGTGTCTGCAGGGTTACAAAGGAGCCGAGCCACAGATGACTGTGTCACCACCCGCCCTGCTGCCTGCCCCGGGCATTGTCTTACATCTCTGCGGTCACTGTGGTCTTCTCCAGCTGCCATCACTTGTCACCATCAGTCACAGGCGCTACCCTCAGACTTGGCCATTAGGCAGATTAGCCTTAATTGGTACTGCCCGTCGTCACTAATCACTATCTGCATTGTCAGTTTCAACACCACCCAGCGCCTACTTAGCAGGAGCGTGGAGGATCCTCTGGCTCCTGGTGTCTCTGATCCAAGATTAGATATCTGCTCCCAGTGGGACTGCCTGGCTCCCGGGCAGGCTTCTCCAGCATTCCCAAGGCGTTGAGCAAGTTGGTCCCTTCTCAGCTTAGAGAACATCAGCTGCTGTTGGTCCCTGTTGCTGGCAAGGGGATGCTGCCCTGGTGACAGCAGCCCCAGGCTGTGCCAAGTCCCAGCATGCCCAGGGGAGCTAAGGGATGCTCTAGTGAGTCTCAGGTCAGGATTGCTGAAGGAAGGGCACCATTGCAGGACAGGCCCTCTCCACAATGCCATCCTTCTCCACTCCCACAGGACATGACCCAGGTTTTTGTCCCTCATGCCTTCCAAAAGGTGTCCTGCTTCAAAAGGTGCCGGGCAGGAGCTCAAAGCAGGGTGGGTGCAATGCAGACGACTTTTTCCTCCCTGGGGTGGCATCACTGCTCTGAGCCCCTCAGCCCCTGGTACCGGGTGCCAGGTGCCCACCCCTGCCACCACCACGCCCGCGGCACTGCCTGCTGTGCCCTGCTGGTCCTATCAAGGAGGGAGCAGCTGCCACGTGTTTAGGAGAGACCCAGAAAATACCGGGGTGGGTTACTGGGAAGGTCAAACAAACCATTTGTTTTCAGGCAGAATGGTCAGATGTGAGGCTCTCTGTTTAGGAATCACATCCAGATGCTGACGTTAAACATCTGGGCCTCACCTCTGTGTTTTGTCTATGCCCCCCAAAGGCGGTGCAGCCTTTGGAGCCATCTGCAGAGGTTTTATCACCTCATTCATCAGCCACCCCTCACCTCCGCCCGGGGCTCCCTCATTCCCTCCAGTGTGCAGGGAAGGGCTGGCAAGAGCCAGGATTTTGGAAGTCTGATGCTGGTCGTGCTCTGCCTCCCCTGCACCTACTTCACAGGCTGACCTGCAGCTGCCACTGCTGCCTGGGCCTCAACCGTGTGGGCATTCTGTGGGCATCAGTGTGGGAACGTGCTCTGTGCAACTCTGAACCAGCCCTCTCATGTTCTGGAGAAGAGGAGGGCTCTTCATGCTCTGAGCTGGGGAGCTGGTGGAGGGTTTGCACAGCCCCAGGGGAGTGGAACTGGCAGCTGCATGCCTACAGGGTGCCAGCCCTTCGATGGAGGTTTGTGTGCTGGGCGTCTGCTGCCCGGGCAGCTCATATCCTGTTGAGCAACTGGGTTGGCACAAACAAAATCTCTCTGCTGGAGGAGGCCCTGAAAACGGAGCAAAGCTGACAGCAGGGCCACAGCGTGGGGTGGCATAGGGCATGTGCCCAGGCCATGCTGCAGACTGAAGGGTCTGATGCTGGTGGGTGCAGCTCACTGCTGGTGAGGTGGAACTCAGCAGGGCAATGCCATGAGCAGGAGAACCCAGAGATTTGCTGGATGGCTCCAGTTTGCTGTCTGCCCTGGTGATGTAGCTGCCAAGTCCTCTCCATTCAGCAGAGCCCTGCTTTCCCTGTGAGGTGGTTTCTAGCAAAGCTTTGGAGCCTGCAGCCCCTGTGTTGTATGATCTGCTAAGACTCAGGCTTCTTGGACATGTCTGCTGCATCAAGACCTGCTGGCTTGGTGGGCTGGAGCCCTTGCTTTCTTGGGGTGGTCTGCCACATGCAATGGCACAAGGGATGGAATGGATCTTCACCTTGGTGTTTGAATGCTCCCAGGTGTCTCCTTGTCCTTCAACAGTGCAAGGAGCCTTGCTCGTGGACCGTGGAGCCTCTGAATAAGAGGGGACATTTTTCTCAGGTGACTGCAACCCTGTGAGGTGGGATGGGAATCACCACTGCCCCAGAAAAAACAAGACTTGGCTCTCACAACTTGGTCAAGCCAACCAACTCAGGCCTGCCTGTGTTGCTCTGGGTGTTATATTAGACTTGGCTTACTGCTGCCTCTACTCTTCCAGGAAGACCCTGCGAGCAGAGGGTGCTGGAACATTCATTTGACTCCAGTTGCCACCCAATTTCCACCCCAACACTGCAGGCTTGACACACCTGCAACAGGGTGCTTGGGACCCTAAAGAAGGACCTGAATTCCTGCCATGGGGACAGTCCTGCCTGCCCATGGTCCCTTCACTGCAGAAGTGCAGGGGATGTTACGTTTTACAGCTTGTGCCAAGGAACTCACCACCTCTGGAACAGGCTCTCAGGTTGGGTGTTGTAACCTTCTCCTTGCTGGAAGCTGGACACTACTGATCCTTGTGGGAGATGGAGGTTTGGTAAATGCACCACCAAAATCCTCCTTGGGACCACGAGATCTTTGAAACCCAACATCCAGTTTGAGTTTGCCAAGTGGCCCTTCTGGTTCAGAAGGGACTAAGTGACCAAGAGCATGTCGTGTGTCCACCACCTGCAGAGCCTTACAGGGCTCTCTACTGTGAGTACACTGCATGCCTGGGGAATCCTCACGCTTAGAATCATAGAATGATCTGGGTTGGAAGGGACTTCCAAAAGTCATCATTCCTACTCCCCCTGCAGTCAGATCAACTAGGTCAGGTTGCCCAGAGCCCTGTTGAGCCTCACCTTGAATATCTCCAGGGATAGGGCCTAAACCACCTTCCTGGGCAACCTGTTGCAGTGTTCCAGCAGCCTCCCCGTGCAGAACTTGTTCCTAATATCCAATCTAGATCTGCTCTGCTCTGGTTTGCACTTAACTGTGCTCTCCACCTTGAGACCTAGAAGAGGCTTGCCAGGAGATGTTCTATTTGTCTCATGGAAGCAAAGCACCAGAGTGAGCAGCAGAGTGGATGTCAGAGCTCTAATGCCCAGAAGGACCTCTTCTGCAGTCAGAAGAAGATTGGTGCTGCTGTCTGGGGCCATGGCCAGGAGCAAGGGTTGCAAACCTGGATGAGAAGTGCGGCTTCATACTTTCTACTTCCTTGGCTCAAAGTGTAAGGCCCATAAAGATCAAAGAGCTTCTCCTTACTTTGCTTTATTTTTCTTCTGGGAAACTTTGTGAATGTCCTGGCAAAGGCAGCCTTGGAGCACCTTCCCTCTGCAAGTCAGATCCAAAGCAATAAAAGAAAAAAATGGTTCCTTCCAGCTTTTCCAAGAGGAAGGGAAGCTGACCACAAGCTGAAGTGCCAGAGCCCAGGCATGTTGGCAGCACCTCTGGTCCCAGTTCCTCTGCTTGGGACTGGGAGATCTCCTGATTCTGGCACCTTAAACATGAGCCCCTTGTCTGTGATCCCCCATGGCTGGCTCTGTGCAAGAGGCTGTACTCAGAATGTGTCAGCTGGGGGCAAGTCAAGCTGATCTTTGTGTGGCCTGTTCTGCAGAGGGCTTCAGCCACACTTTGCTAAGCTTTTGTCTTGTGAAACATTTTTTGCCCCCTCTGAGGCTTCAGCCCGGGCTGTGCCTGGAGGTGCATTGCAGTCACACTGTTGCTTGCCTCCCTCTGTGGGATGTTGGAGGCAGTACTCAACACAACAGCCTGAGCAGCAGCAGCACCAGCCCCATCCACCAACCCCTGCCCAACAGGCAGCGCTGTGGGAGCCCTGGGCCTGGGGCAATCATGGGATCACAGAACCATAGAATTGTTTGGGCTGGAAAAGCTCTCCGAGACTACCAAGTCCAACCATCAACCCAACACCTCCATGACCACTAAACCATGTCCCCCAGTCCCATAGCCACACATTTCTTAAACACCTCCAAGGATGTGGACTCCACCACCTCCCTGGTCAACCTATTCCTGCCCCTGACCACTGTGGCAGCAAAGAAATTGCTCCTAATGTCCAACCTAAACCCCTCATAGCACAATTTTAAGACTTTTTCTCTCCTTCTATTACCTAATACCTGGGAAAAGAGACCAACCTCACCTCAATTCAACCTCCTTTCAGGGAGCTGTAGAGAGCAGCTGCTCTTCTTCAGGCTAAACAACCCAGGTCACTTAGCTGCTCCTCCCCAGTCCTGTTCTCCAGACCCTTCACCACTTGGTTGCCCTTCTCTGGACCTGCTCTGGCCCTTTAATGTCCTTCTTGGAGTGAGGGCTCCAAAGCTGAACCCAAGACTTGAGGTGCAGTGCAGGGCCTGGCGTGGTGGCCACAGAGGTGGCCGTGCAGGGCCATCCCTGCTGTGCTGCTGGCTTTCCCAGCATGAGCAGGCCTGGGAGATTGTGCCCTGACATCGTGTTTTTGGCCTCACATCCAGGCAGGCCACGCAGAGACATTTGGAGCTGATTAATTAGCAGAAAGGAAACATGTCCAGAAATCAGGAACAGCTGCTAGTGGAGATGGAGAGTGGCAGGGAGTTTATTGCAAGGGCCAGAGGCGGTGAGCAGTGGCCTGGGAGGGTTCTGGGGACTCGTGCAGCTAATTGCCATGTGACAAAACCTTCTCATCTCCACATGCAGCCCCCATGGGATGGGGATGGCCTTGTGAAAAGCTGCAATGCTTCAGCTGCAGGTCTTGTTCAGAGCCAGCCACCAGACAGGCTGGTTTTATGGAATCATGGAATGGTCCGGGTTGGAGAAGCCCTCCAAGATCTTCCAGTCCACCCAGCAGCCCAGCACCACCATGGCCACAAAACCTTGTCCCCAGGTGCCATGGCCACACAATTCCTGAACACCTCCAGGGATGGGGACTCCACCACCTCCCTGGGCAGCCTGTGCCAGTCCCTGACCACTCTGCCAGCAAAGAAATTTTTCCTCATCTCCAACCTAACCTTCCCCTGGCACAGCTTAAGTCCATTTCCTTGTCTCATCTCATCTCATCTCATCTCATCTCATCTCATCTCATCTCATCTCATCTCATCTCATCTCATCTCATCTCATCTCATCTCATCTCAATCTCATCTCAATCTCATTTTGCACCTAATGTAGAACCTTCCTAAATGTAGAACCCAAGCAACTAGATGATGTGGTACAGGGAGGGAAGTTGGGCAAGGTAGACCAAGTACAAGAGCATCCTTGCTGATGACATCTGCCTCTCTTGTGGGCTTCAAGCTCAAGCCTGGCTTCCAGGCAGGTCTTCCAGAGGCTCTTCTGTGTAAGGAAATATTCTTCCCTTGAGTATTGTCATTAATAAAGCTCCACTGCCCCCATATCTTTTCAGGTGTACTAAAGATTACTCTTCTTGCCCTGTGCTGTGCCCTCCATGATTCCCACAGACCGCCCTCCTGGTGGCTCAGCAAAAGCTGGTGGGCACAGTGGCACTGTTCAGCCCTGATGGTGTAGGAGGGCTGGGAAAGGGACCACAATGGCCCTGCTGAGATGCTGCAGGCCATGCCTCAGCACACACCCAAGAGCCACTCTTGAGGAGGAAGAGGCTGCAAACCATACAGGTGGGTGCTCCTGGCAGCACTGTTTGGGTAAGGACTTGGGAGAAAGAGACTGCAAATCAGGAGGTTTACCCTTGTGGAAATCATGGTCTTTCAGAATTTGGTTTTGTCCTCCAGAGGGTGGAAAAATCAACTCCTTCAAGTCTTCTGTGGGCGGGGAAGTTCTGAAAATAAAAGAAACCAAATGAAGGCAGAAACATTCAGTTCAGCAAAGATCATTTCCAGCTCCCACACACCAGCCCATGCCTCCTGTGCTCACTCTTCTACCTGGACCAGGCTTCATGGGGACCTGGACTCCCATGGTGGGACTTTGGGTGCACAACAGCAACCTGCTATGCAATTTGTGATGTGGCAGGTTTTTTGTCAAGCTGGCCTCAAAGCAAACCATTCTGGTTCAGCTAAACAAGGGTGAGGGAGGCTGAGGGAGGCTGAGGCCTTTGGGAGAAGGCCAGAACTTCCTTGTAGGGCAATCATTACTTTTGCAGCTGCTGTGTTCTCCACCAGAAAATTGCTAACAAGCAGTGCTGCAGGCAAAGCAGGCTGGGAGGAATGAGAAGAGCAAGTGGGGAGAGGCTGTGCCAGCTGTGGGCACCTCTGCCCGCTGAAGGGGTCTCTGGGAAGGACCCCTTGAAGGCTGCTAATGGAGGTAACTGCTGTCCAGGATGGAGCATCTTTCTCCAGCTTGGTTCCCCAGTGCAGAGAAAATGTTTAGAAGTGGATGTCTGTGGTTGAGTCTGTGTTTTACTGGTGAGAAGAAGAGTAGAGCTCCCTGCACTTCGGTTCATGTGTGGGGTCTCACCAGGGACCACCCCTCAAGCTCTCCATCCACACAAGACAGTGAGCTGCCAAGTTGGGAGGGTGCACAGAGGGACAGGTGGGCAGGTGGGAGTGATCTGCACCCTGGCCAGGTCTGGCTTTTCTTTGCTGGGAGTAACAAGACCAAAGAAATGCCCTGGCCCTTTACTTCAGTCAGGGCCAGTTGTCCATCAGGCTCTTGCCCTACAAGGGCTGTTGGTACATCCAATTAGTGCAGTAGATGAACTTCTTCATCACGTTGGGAAGGAGCTTCCATTTCCTGTGAAAACATGTAGATTATTAATAACTGATAATTAATTAATAAATAATGGGAATGGCTTTGAGCTGGTAGAGGGGAGATTGAGAGGGGAGATGAGGATGAAATTCTTTCCAGTGAGGGTGGGAACACACTGGGATAGGTTGCCCAGGGAGGTTGTGATTCTGTGATTCTGTGATCCACAACCTCTCTGGAGGTGTTCAAGGTCAGGTTGGATTAGGCCTTGGGCAACCTGTGCTGTTGAGAGATGTCTCTGCCCACAGCAGGGGGTTGGAACTGGATGATCTTGAAGGTCCCTTCCAACCCAAAGCACCCTAGGCTTCTGTAACAGGGGAGATGTTGTAATTCTGTCTCTCCATGGTGAGGTGAGCCCCAACAGCACCTGAAGAGACCTGGCTGCTCCCTGGCTCAGAGCTGCCTGAGAGTACCCACTGGCACCCTGCTTATGACCCACCACAACTCTTTGTCCAAAGATTTTGGCCAGGGAAGCTCTTGGCATGGGAGGGCACAGTCTCCTCAGTTTGGGGTTTGAGCACCCAGAGGGGTAGGGATGCCTGATCCAGGGACAAAAGGAAGGATGCTTGGATGTTTGTCCTTGTAGGACCATGCTGTGGTTGCAAGTGGGCACTGCAAGTGGGGCTGGGATGGCAGCATGGGATCTGGGTGACACTGGTGCCCTGCAGTGGGGGGTGCTGTGCATGAGCTGGAGTGGGGGCTGTGCAGGTGGGGCAGAGTCAAGTGATGCTCAGGGGTGGGAGAGGCAGGTGGAGACAGCCCCACTGCAAAGCCAAGGGGCCTTCAGTGGTGTCCTCCTCAGCCCCATGGCCTCCTGCTGTGTTGGGGTGGTCTGTGCCTGGCAGAGGTGAGGACCAGGTGAGTTTTAGGGTCAGGTCCAGGCACATCTTCATCTCTGGGGCAGTGCAGGGGTGAGTTGTGGCTGCACTGCAACCACAGTTTCCAGCTGCTGTGAAAAGCCCAAGCCACGAGCAAGAGGGCTGGGAAAGCAGAAGGTGAAAACCCAGATGGGTGTTTATGAGCAGTATTTGCAGTCTGACAGCTTTGAAGCCCACGCTGCCCTGGGCTGGTTCTCTGCTGGAGCCTCTGCTGGTTCTCTGCTGGAGCCTCTGCTAGCTCTCTGCTGGAGCCTCTGCTGGTTCTCTGCTGGAGCCTCTGCTAGCTCTCTGCTGGAGCCTCTGCTGGTTCTCTGCTGGAGCCTCTGCTGGCTCTCTGCTGGAACCTCTGCTGGCTCTCTACTGGCTCTCTGCTGGAGCCTCTGCTGGCTCTCTACTGGCTCTCTGCTGGAGCCTCTGCTGGCTCTCTGCTGGAGTCCCTCCTGGAGCCTCTGCTGGCTCTCTGCTGGATCTCTGCTGGAGCTTCTGCTGACTTTCTGCTGGAACCTCTGCTGGTTTTCTGCTGGCTCTCAGATGCAGCTGTGGCGGGAAGCTGTCAGCATGGGTTTCCTGGGTGTGCCCACAAGGACTCAGTAATGGCTTGACAGGTTTTGCAGCAGCCTCTGGTCCTACAGGTTATATGGCAAGAAGCTACTACTTGTCTGACCCAGATCTTGGATCAAAACAGCTCCTCTTTGGGTGGTGGTGGTAGGTCACTCACTTCAGAACAGCTCCTTTTCTGGCAGCCAGGAATCTATGCAGGAGGTAAATTCCTGCTGAAGTGACTGAGCTGGTCTTTGCTGTGTGTGGCACCACCCTGCTGAGCCCAGAGCTTTCCTCTCTTCCTGCCTGGAGTGCTGTTGTGAGCTGAACAGGGATGCTGTGGCCACGGAGCTGCAAACTGAACGGGTGCTCCGGTTCACGGAGGCATTGCCTCCTCCCTGGGGGTGCTGAAGACCAGGCTGGATGAGGCCTCGAGTGACCTGGTTTAATAGAAGGTGTCCCTGCCCATGGTGCAGGTTAGAAGTGGATGGTCTTAAAGATCCCTTCCAACCTAAACCACGTTGTGATTCTGCACGTTGCTTCCTTCTGCAAGCCAACGTTCAGCACAGAGTAAAACATTTCATGATGCTCCCAGCCCCAGAGATTTTGTGCTGCTTTTTCTCTTTTTTTGGAACAGGACTCAGCTGCCTCCATCCCAGCTGCTCTGGGGACAGAGTCAGCCTCCAGCCTGCTGTGGTGGTGGCAGAGGTGGTGACAAGGAGGGGGTCTTTTCTCTCAGCAGACTGCCACTTCTAAGCCCATCTTCCTAAGGCGGGCTGGCTTTGAAGGAAAGCCCCCAAGTATGCGTTTCATTAAGATTTAATAAAGCAGCTGCCTGCTCCTGAAGCACAAAATGATTATTAGAGCCTTTATTGAGGATTAATAGCTATGTAATCAGCACATATCTGGTTCCTACAGGCATCTATTACATAGCTCCTAAACCTCAGTGAATATGTTTCTAATTGGCCTTTAAGAACATGCTGGTGCTTTATTAAACCCTAATTAAAGGCATATTGGGTGAAGGCCACTCAGAAGTGGTTATTGCAAGCTACTTGTCAGTACCTAATATGTGCAACCTAATGGGCGTTCAGCTTATTTGCTCTGTTAATTATTAGATTTGATGGCCTTTGTTCAGGCTTTGTTTGGGTAATTTGGGTTGCACACGGTGGTTGCTGCACTGCACAAAGCTGTGACTCTACCAGGCAAAGACTGGCACTGGGCTCACCCAGCAGAGCAGGCTGGGAGAGGACCTTCCCAGGTCTTGTGCCAGCTGCTTGCACAGAGCTCCAGCTGTGCCGTATCAACCCTGCAGGAAAGCACAGTTTCAGGATGTTAAGAAGAGAAGGCCTTGGGGGTGTCAGTTGGTGCCAAAGTGCCCAGGAGCCAGCACTGGTTGCTGGCAGCCCAGAGCCAGCTGTGTGCTGTTTGCAGCCAGAGCAGGGAGAGCAGCAGCACAGGGAGGGGATTCTGCCCCTCTGCTCTGCTGAGACCTCACCTGCAGCACTGCCTTCAGCTCTGGGGCCCTCAGCACAGGAAGGACCTGGAGCTGCTGGAGAGGGTCCAGAGAAGGTCATGAAGGTGATCAGAGGGCTGGAGAACCTCCCCTGTGGGCACAGGCTGGGAGAGTTGGGGCTGTTCAGCCTGGAGAAGGCTGCAAGGAGACCTCAGAGCGGCCTTCCAGTAGCTGAAGGGGCTGCACGAGAGCTGGGGAGGGACTTAGGACAAGGGCTGAGAGTACCAGGATGAGGGACAATGGCTCCGAGCTGGAAGAGGGGAGATTGAGAGTGGAGATGAGGAAGATTTTTTCCCCAGTGAGGGTAGGGAGACACTGGCACAGGTTGCCCAGAGAGGTCGTGGATGTCCTGTCCTTGGAGGCATTCAAAGCCAGGCTGGATGGGACCTTGAGCAACCTGAGCCGGTGGGAGTTGTCCCTGCTTGTGCCAGGGAGGTTGGAACTAGATGATCTTGAAGGTCCCTTCCAACTCAAACCATTCAATGAGTCTTTGCTCCTTATTGCCCTTTTCCTCCCTGGCAATGTTGGGACATCTCCATTCAGCAGACCCAGGACAGGCCATTCCCAGTGCAGGTAAAGGGGGAAAATGCTGCTTTGTTTGAATTTGCTGCTGCGTTGTGGTGAGGCACCGAGGACATGGCAACATCCAGGGGAGGCAGAGTGGAGCAAAAAGGCTTCTGTGTCCGATGTGAGCTAAGAGAGGCTTTTGGTGTTTGTTTTTGGTTTGTTTTGTTGTTTGTTTGGGTTTCATGTCTGTTTGTTTGGGTGTGCTTTGGATGTTTGTCTGTTTTGGGTTTCATTTGTTTGTTTCAGGAGAAAAAGAAAGGAATTTTCTGTTCTGGAGAAATCTTTTCTAGAGACTGTCAAAACCCACCTGGATGTGCTCCTGTGTGACTTTCTCTGGGTGAACCTGCCTTGGCAGGGAGGGGTTGGACTTGATGATCTCCAGAGATGCCCATCCAACCACTGCCACTTCGTGACTCTGTGATTGCTGGAGAGTTCCAGAACTCCCCAGAGCTGCTAGGTGAGGGCTGGTGCCAGCAGCACCTGCTCTCCATCCTTTACCCTGCTTCACAGAATCACCGAATTAACCATATTGGAAAAGACCTCTAAGATCATGGAGTCCAACCTATCACCCAACCCTTCTAATTAACTAAACCCTGACACTAAGTGCCTCATTCAGCCTCCTTTTAAACACCTCCAGGAATGGTGATTCCACCACCTCCCCAGGCAGTCCATTCCAATGCCAATCACTCTTTCTGTGAAGAACTTCTTCCTAATATCCAGCCTGAACCTGCCCTGGCACAGCTTGAGGCTGTGTCCTCTTGTTCTGTCCCTGGGTAGGTACCTGGCAGAAGAGAGCAACCCCACCTGGCTACAACCTCCCTTCAGGTAGTTGCAGAGAGCAATGAGGTCTGTCCTGAGCCTCCTCTTCTCCAGGCTGCACACTCCCAGCTCCCTCAGCCTCTCCTCACAGGGCTGTGCTCCAGCCCCCTCAGCAGCCTAGGTGCCCTTCTCTGGACACCTTCAAGCACCTCAACATATTTCTTAAACTGAGGGCCCCAGAACTGGACACAGCACTCAAGATGTGGCCTAACCAGTGCTGAGTCCAAGGGCAGAAGGACTGCCCTGGTCCTGCTGGCCACACTGTTCCTGGTACAGACCAGGATGCCATTGGCCTTCTTGGCCACCTGGGCACACTGCTGGCTCATGTTCAGTTGTCAACCAGTCCCCCCAGGTCCCTCTCTGCCTGGCTGCTCTCCAGCCGCTCTGTCCCCAGTCTGTAGCACTGCATGAGGTTGTTGTGGCCAAAGTGGTCTTGTCTCACTCTCTTGTGAGTCTGAACACCATGTGTAGGGCTCAGGTGACTCTACTGGCTTGACTGGGCAGCTCTGTTAGGTTGTGTGAGGGTATCAGCTGTTTGGTGCCACATCTCAGTGGGCACGTCTGGCTCTAGGGTGGGTGGAGGACACAAATTGATAGGGGTTCAGAGGGAAAACAGGTAATCCTGGGACCTCCTCTAGGTCATCCCAGGACTTTGTCCAGCTGCCAAACTGGAGAGGTGACCCTGCTATCAGGAGATAGCCAAACTAGAGAGGCGATGCTGCCCCTTGCCCACATTGGGCTGCCTGCTCTGCTGCCCTCCATCCATGCCCGAGTATCTTGCACAGGGATAAGCTCAGCTCCTGCCCTAGCTGGGCAGTGAGCTCAGCTCTGGCCTTGGGACCTGGCCTTGGTACAAGTCCTGCTCCTTGACAGCCACTTCAGGATCCTCAGCTCTCTGCTTCTCCATCCTGTGATCACTGGATGAATGCAGGTGCTCTGGACCTCACCTGAACTTTCACCTCCAGCTTCAACCACATCCAAGTCAAACTTGCTAACGCTTGAAAACCTTTGGTAAGCACTTCCCCCCTCCAACACACACTCTGTTTTTGAGATTTTGCAGCCTTTGTACTTTCTGCATCCCTATTGGAAGCAAAGGTGCCAAAATCCTCCACAAAAGGCTGTTCTTGCAGCCTTTCCCAGACCTTCCTCTGCTAGGAAATGCCGGAAACCGTGGGAGCAAAGCTGCTCGCTGGAGAGCCCCAGCCCAGGTTTTGCAGACTCTGGAGATCTGGAGAAGCTTGAACTTCCCCAGGCGTGGACCTCTCTCCAAAGCCAACAGGAACTCAGAAACTTTGGGGCCTCTTTGGTTTAGCTTCTCTCTAGATGCTGAATGTTTAAGCTCCACCGTTGCATTCTGTCACTGTGCTGCGTAAATGTGCTCTTATTTTTCTAATTAGGGTCGCAAATTCCTCTTCAGAGCTGCCTGCAGGCCAAGGTTTCTCTTGCTTGACTTCAGGACAAATCACAGAGGTTTCTGGGCTTGGAGCTGGATCTCCTCTCCCTCCTTCAGAGCCAGAGGAGAATGAGAAGGATCCAGACCTTGGGGCAGCTGTCCCAGGAAGAGTTCCCCTTCTCTGCAGTGAAAGGCGGAGAACCAGAAACTGTAAAGGGCTTTAAGTGGGGGTGCCAAGCCAAAGAGGACCTCTCCCTTCTCTGCCTGGGGATGGAGATCCCTGTCCTCTGCACAGCCAGTTCAGTTTGGAGCTGAAGAAGAGCAGCAAGCCACTGTTTGCTCGTTTAACATCTCCCAGAAGCTTTGCTGCTGGCTGATTTATTTCAATGGGCTTCCCCTTCTTCCAGCGCTGGCTTGCTTTTCTTTGCCTTCCTAGAAACTGCAAGGGAAAGGAGGAAATTCCCTTTCCTATGGGAAAAGCACTTGGCTGTTTGCTTGCCCTGGGCTGGGGGAGAGAAAAGAATTCACAGGAAAGCTGAAATTGAGGCATTTTCATTTTGGAATTTCCCTGAAAATAAATAATAATTAAAAAAAAAAAAAAAAAAAGAAGTTAATGTTTGCAAACCCTGCTGGCCACAGCTTCCTTTTGTCCCATTCACAGCAAAGCAGAGAGGTCTTGGGGGGAGATTCCTGCTGACTAGACCCTGTTTTGGTTTGCTCCTGCTCTGGTAGCACTGTGGGAGCAAGCCCTGACTCAGGCCATCTCCAGCTGTGCAGATGGGACGTGAGGCAGTGAGGTCCAAGCACTCTGCTACTACCCTGGGAATGCTCCTGCAGCCTGATGTGGTCTGTGGGGACTCCTGACCTCTGGCAGAGTTGTGGATTAGGAACCCAGACATGTCTGCAGCTGCACCAGCAAGGTCTACCTGAGCTGTCACTGTGGGCAGAGAAGTGAGACACCATCCTGGGTCTTGCCATTGCCTCCACTCCACTGGTGGCTTATAGAATGCATTGGGCTAGAAGGGACCCTCCAAGGTCATCTTGTCCACCTCCACTGCAGGCAGCAGTGACACCTCCAACTAGATCAGGTTGCTCAGGGCCCCATTAAGTTTGAGCTTGAATGTCTCCAGGGGTGGGCACCTCTCTGGGCAGCCTGCTCCAGTGTCTCACCACCCTCACTGTGCAGAGCTTCCTCCTGACGTCCAACCTGAATCTCCCCGGCTCCAGTTCCAAACCATGGCTGCTCATACTACCATCACAAGACCTTCTGAACAGTCCCTCACTAAGCCCATGGCTGGGTCCTGCTCAGCCCTTCCTGCCCATGTCTGCATGCCTGTGACAGCTGAGAGCTTCAGCAGTGCTCTCCCTGCAGCTTCTCTGGAGCTCCTGGGGCAGTGGCAGGGACGCTGGCTGGCACCTGTGTGCTGTTACGCTGTGTGACACTGGCAGTCCTGACAGCACGGCCAGGCGTTGTCACTGGAGGTGGGAAGCGGTGGTGGAGTTGTCCAGCATGTGGAGCTGGCCCTCATGGGCATGGTGCTGGGTTCAGAATTGGACTGGATGATCTTGGAGGTCTCTTCCAAGCAGATGTATTCTGTGTGATTCTGTGTGTGAAGGGCAGAGCTGGTCAGATAGCTCCCTGAGCAGGTACCCAGGCTGAGAGCAGTAGCAGTAGATGTGAGGGGTCTGGAGGACAGCTCTGTGAGGAGCAGCTGAGGGAGCTGGGGTTGTTTAGCCCCAAGAAGAGGAGCCTCAGGGAGGGATCTTATAGCTGTCTATGACTACCTGAAAGGAGACTGTGGCCAGGCAGGGGTTGGTCTCTTCTTCCAGGCAAACAGTGATAGAAGGAGGGGACACAGACTCAAGCTGTGCCAAGGCAGGTTTAGACTGGATGTTAGGAAGAAGCTCTTCACAGAAAGAGCAACTGGCATTGGAATGGGCTGCCCAGGGAGGTGATGGATTCCCCATCCCTGGGGGTGTTTAAAAAGAGACTGAATGGGGCACCTGGTGCCAGGGTTTAGTTGATTAGATAATGTTGAGTGATAGGTTGGACTCGATGACCTTGAGGGGCTTTTCCAACTCGATCGATTCTGTGACTCTCTACCTCTATGTGCTGCCATGGGCACCTGGACCGAGCAGAGTCCTGGGCCTGGCTGTGCTGGGAGAAGGGGCACAGCAACACTCTGGGGACACTGCCTCCAGCTCAGCAGCTTTCTTCCTCCTGCAGGCACTCCTGCCCGCTGGTGTCGGTGCTGCGTCCCTCCCACCACCACATCCCTCTGGTGACCCTTCAGGTGGCCTAGCTGAGGGCTAGATGTGGCCGTGGAGATACTGCCTTGGAGGAGAGCTGAGTCCCTTGGTTCCCCTCCCCCCCCCTCCTTTGCATTGCTTTTGGCCATGGATCAGCTGGCCGGACCCAGCACGTCTTGCAGCAAAGATGGGCAGAAAAAAGTCTCCTCATGCCTGTAAAAGGAAAAAGGAGAGCGGGCAGCGGCTGATCCAGCTCCACTTGCCGCTGCGGAGGCGGGAAGCCACTCGGACAGGATTTATTTTGTATAGTCTTCCACACGAGCTGCATCCCCCTCCCCTCCCGGCCCTGCCCGGCCTTAAATCATATCCTTTGTAATGACATTTCGTGCTTGTGTGGCGCCTCGCTTCTGAGCATCCCCAAGTGCTCTGTAAATAATGGATGTCTCCTTGTTTGCCAGGAGGACACAGTACCACCCCTTCTGCACCCCTGCCACCCAGGGAAAGTGATAAAACCTTCCCCTGGTCTCACCTGGATGCCTGACTGTGCCGGAATTATTGTGGCAGCCTCCTCTTTGACTTTCCTCTCACCCTAACTGACCCCCACGGACAGTCCCATGGACCTGCCTGGGTGCTTTCCTGTGTGACCTGCCTTGGGTGACCCTGCTTTGGCAGGGAAGCTGGACTTGATCTGTAGAGGTCCCTTGCAACCCCAACCATTCTCTGATTCTGTGATTCTATGATTCTCTGTCCCTGATAGGGTGCCTGGGCTGAAGCACCCAGAAACAAGCAGTACAGGTCAGCAGCAAGCAGGATGTGGCCCTGCAGCCTTGTACATGATTTTAACCTGACTTCTTCATGGGGAAGCCCTGGGAAAGCCCCTGGCAGGGAACTGGCATGGCCATCCCCACGCTGTGGCTGCAGGGCAGTGATAAATCCAGCCTCCATACTCCCAGATCCCTGTTTTTTAGATCAGGAGTGGATTTGTCTGGCTGGCTGGGCCCTGGCGCTGAAGCAGGGTGGGAGTTAACCGCATGGAAGCCTTGCCTGCTAATGAGTCCAAATAACACAGCGTCTAGGATTCCCTCTTCCCTGTCCAAGCCCTTTGCTGTCATCAGGTCCTTCCTAGTCCCGTCCAGAGCTCTGTTCGCAGCTGTGGTGTCCCAGGAGGTGCAGTGGTTTTCATCAGACACCACTTGGGCTTGGCGTGGCCGCAGGCTGCCCTCCCTCCTGGAGCTGCCCTCCCTCCTGGAGCTGCCCTCCCTCCTGCAGCTATCCTCCTGCAGCTATCCTCCTGCAGCTATCCTCTTGGAGCTGCCCTCCCACCTGAAGCTGCCCTCCCGAAGCTGCCCTCCCTCCTGCAGCTGCCCTCCCTCCTGCAGCTATCCTCCTGCAGCTATCCTCCTGGAGCTGCCCTCCCTCCTGGAGCTATCCTCCTGGAGCTGCCCTCCCTCCTGAAGCTGCCCTCCCTCCTGCAGCTATCCTCCTGGAGCTGCCCTCTCCTGAAGCTACCATCCTTGAGCTACCTGCTCATATTTGCCCTCTTGGAGCTGCCCTCCCTTGGCCACCTTCCTGGAGCTGCCCCAGGCCCTTTGGCTACCCAGCTTACTTGAGTGGGCAGCCCCGGCAGGGAGGTGCCCATCTGCCGCAGGGGTGCAGGCTGCTGATGCAATACCTGCACTAAGCTGGGTTTTTTGGCTCCACTGGCTGTTTTTGGAAGCTGTCTAGAGCTGCTTACTGGGTTCTTCTAAAAATTGCCCCCCTGGGAAGAGGCCTTTTATCCTCTCTCACAGCTGCAAAGCCACAGCCCCAGACCCGACCGGAGGCAGTGATGCCTTCTGTTTGAGAGCCAGCGCTGCTGCCAGCTCTGCTGTAGCCTCTGGGGTGACCCTCACAGCCTCCAGAAGGGTGGCTCTGAAGGCCTTTCACCAGCAAGGGGAGGAACCTGCTTGCCTATGGCCTTATCCATACCCAGAGCAGTGGGATAGAGATTGGAAAAGGAAAGGCTAATCTCGGCTGTAGGCAATGCCTTCTTCCAGCTAGAGCTGGTCACAGCTGGAAGAGTTGCACCTGAGCTTCTAGATGATAGGGCTTTAATCTGCCAAGCCACTGCAGCTACCTGCATGGCCTGTGCTAACCCTTGAGGGGCTCAGCTATGTCTGCAGTCAGCACCACAAGTATCAGGCTGCTCTGGGTTTCTTTCTCCTGTATACAAAGTCAGGTTTGTTCTTTAAAGTCATCTTAAGGAAAAAGATGACTATCTGAGGGATGGTTTGTGGTGAAATGGAGAAAAGCAAGTGCCCTCATCTCATCTCATCTCATCTCATCTCATCTCATCTCATCTCATCTCATCTCATCTCATCTCATCTCATCTCATCTCATCTCATCTCATCGATTCATGGACTTACAGACTAGTTTGGGTTGGAAGGTACCTTAAAGATGATCTAGTTCCAACCCTCTGCCATGGGCATAGGCAGCTTCCACTAGACCAGGCTGCTCAAGGCTCATCTCATATCATATCATTTCATCTCATCTCATTCTCTTCTCACAGAATATAGAAAAGGCCTTTAAGATCATCAAGTCCAACCATAACCCAACTTTCATGGCCACTAAACTGTATCCTGCAGCACCACATTATACACCTCCAGCCATGGGGACTCCACTGCCTCCTTGAGCAGCCTGTTCCAACCCCTGACCACACCTGCAGCCAAGAAATTTTTCCTAATATCCAACCTAAACTCCCCTAGTGCAGCCTAAACCCATTTTCTCTCACCATCTAATCTCACCTGTCATCACACCTATCACCTCACCTATTGTCTCACCTTGAACATATGTTCAAGGCCAGGTTAGATGAGGCCTTGAGCGACCTGTTTTAGTGGGAGGTGTCCCTGTCTATGGCGGGGGATTGGAACTGGATGAGCTTTGAGGTCCCTTCCAACCTAAACCATTCTATGATTCTATATCATCTCAGATTTTATCCTATCCATCCCAACCCACTCACCCCACTCCATCCCTCCCACCTCATCCCACCCCAACCCATCCACTCCTCTCCATCCCTATCTTTTCTGGGTATCTGTGCCAGCCATCCCCACTCAGTGCTCCTCTTGGAGGTGGTGGTGGAGGCCACTTGGAGCGTTTTCTTGTCCAGGATGTATGTCAGTGAAAGCAGAAACCCAATAAGCAAGATAAGGAGACAATTTATAATGGAGTTTGTGAACTTTAGGAAAGAGCTTTATAGTCAGGCTTTGCAGACCACACAGGGAGAGGTTCTGCTCTCCAAAAACGCCTTGGAGATTTGGAAAAAAATATTTTCATATTTAAAAATTTAAAAAAGAAGAAAAAAAGGGAAAAAAAAAAAGGAGGGGAAAAAAAAAAAGAAAATAAAAGAGTTTCCAAGAATTAAATAACACAAAAGTGTATGAAATATGATGTAGGGAATGTTCCCATTGCTCTCACATCTGAAGTTAATTTGGGAGACTCTCTGAATAGCTTTTTAAAGAGTGGATAAACATTGGCATCAAAAGTGTAAATAAAGTTACCAGACAGAGCGGCCCTTCAAAGCCAAGCGGCGCTGGGATCCTGGCCGCTGCGTTTAATGGCTGCGTGCAGGGACAGCTGAAGATAAAACAAGGGCCTGGCTGCTCAGCCCAGCCTCAGCTTCTCCTCTTTGTCTCCTGCTCATGATGCCAAAGGCAGGCAGCCCTTGCAGCTGCTCTCCCATGGTTTGCCACCTGGAGGCTGAGCTGGTCCGGAGGTTCCCTACCTGAGGCATCACAGAGTCACAGAACCTTAGAGGTTGGAAGTGACCTCCAGAGATCATCCAGTCCAACCCCCCTGCCAAGCAGGATCCCCCAGGGTAGTCTGCACAGGAATGCATCCAGGTGGGTTTGGGAAGCCTGCAGAGAAGGAGACTCCACAACCTCTCTGGGCAGCCTGCTCCAGGCCTCTGCCACCCTCACTCTAAAGAAATTTCTCCTCATGTGGAGCTGAAACCTTCTCTGCTCCAGTTTGCAGCTGTTGCTCCTTGGCTTATTGCTGTGCACCACCCAAAAGAGCTTGGTCCCAGCCACTTGCCCCCCACCCCTCAGGTATTTGTACACACTGATCAGATCTCCTCTCAGCCTCCTCTTGTCCAGACTAAGCAGCCCCAGGGCTCTCAGTCTCTCTCCACAGGGGAGATGCTCAAGTTCTTCACTCATCCTCCTGGCTCTCTGCTGGACTCTCTCCAGCAGGTCCCTGTCTCTCCTGAACTGGACACAGTATTGCAGGTGTGGTCTCAGCAGGGCAGAATAGAGGGGGAGAAGAACCTCCCTAGACCTGCTGGACACATCCTGGTAGCTGCTTGTGCTGCTGCTGCCCGACACCCCTACGGAATCACAGCATGGTAGGAGCTGAAAGGGACCTCTGGAGATCATTGCATCCAATCCCCTTGCCAGAGCAGGATCACCTAGGGCAGGTCACACAGGAACACATCTAGGCAGACTTTGAAAGTCTTCAGAGAAGGAGATTTTGCCACCTCTCTGGGCAGCCTGTTCCAGTGCTCTGCTGTCCTCAAAGTCAGGAAGTTCTTCCTCGTGTTTAGACAGAACTCCCTATGTGTGAAGTTTGTGCCCATTGCCTTTTGTCCTGTCACTGGGCACAGCTGAGAAGAGTCTGGCCCCATCCTCCTGACACCCACCCCTTAGATATTTGTAAGCATTGATCAGATACCCTCAGCCTCCTCTTCTCCAGGCTGCCCAGCCCCAGCTCCCTCAGCATTTTCTGTGACTTCAGTCACACTTCCAGGCAGAAGCTACTAGAGATACAGACTTTAGTTTGGTGGGCACCAGTCCCTTGGGAGATCTGGGTGTGTCAAAGGTGATGGGCTGCTGAAAGCCTCAGCCAAAGCACCTCTGAGAGCTCTGCTATCACATCTTGCTTCACACCCACTACTTCACCCACAGTCCTCCCTGTCCCCACACAAGTTTCTGGTGACAGGTGCTTGGCCAGCACAAGTAGGGCAGGGATTGTAACCCTGTACTGGGCACTGGTGAGGCCACACCTTAAATCCTGGGATCAGCTTTGGGTCTCTCACTCCAAGAAGGATATTGAGGGACTGTGGCTGGACCAGAGAAGGGCAACAAAGCTGGGAAAGGGTCTGGAGAACAGGGCTGGGGAGAAGCAGCTGAGGGACCTGGGATCATTTAGCCTCAGGAAGAGAAGAGTGAGAGGAGACCTCTTTGCTCTCTACAGTTCCCTGAAAGGAGGTTGGAGCCGTGTGGGGGTTGGGCTCTTCTCCCTAGTATCAGGTGATAGAATCATAGAACCATAGAATCACAGAATCATAGAATGGTAAGGTTGGAAGTGACCTCAAGGATCATCTAGTTCCAACCCCTTGCCATAGGCAGGGGCACCTCCCACTAGTAAAGATAGGAGAGGCAATGGCCTGAAATAGTGCCAGGGAAGGATTAGGGTGGAGAGGAGGAAAAAAAATCTTTGCTGCCAGAGTGGTCAGGGACTGGCACAGGCTGCCAAGGGAGGTGGTGGAGTCAAGAAAGGTGTGGCCATGGCAACTGGGGACAGGGTTTAGTGGCCATGGTGGTGTTGATTTGATGGTTGGACTCAATGATCTTGGAAGGCTTTTCCAAATCAAACAATTTCATGGTTCTATAAATCCACCTCTGGGTTGTCCAAGAGCAAATGACCTATTTCATGATTGACCACACTGCAGGCACAGTGTGTGTCTAGTTCATGAGTGGAAAGCCAATGGGCTGTTCTGGTTCTGGCATGGCCCTCGTGACCCAAGAGTGCTGCACCCTGACTGATTCAGCCTGGGGAGTCTGGGAGTCCCACAGTGGCAAGTCCTGGAGTCTGTTGCCTTGTCCTGAAGACTTTGTTTTCATTCCTCCTGGNGGCTCACATGTTAAATGGGAACTGTCATCCTGGGCGAGGTATCAGCTCCTGAGGCTGAGGAGCAAGGATGCAGAGCATCATCACTGGTATCTCTGCAAGTCCCCATGGCCTTGGGACCCCTCCCCACAGTGGCAAGTCCTGGAGTCTGTTGCCTTGTCCTGAAGACTTTGTTTTCATTCCTCCTGGTGCCCTGAAGCTTGGACACTGGAAGAAACAAGAAGCAAGACCCATATTTGCTAGGAGTCATGACATTGAACTTTTTACACTTCTTGAAGTGTTTTCAAGATGGATGAATCCAGGAAGACTCCTTCCCTCTGTCCTTTGTATGGCTTTAACAGGAGTTAGCAATAACCACAGCTCTTCTGATCTTTATTTTCAGTCTTGACTCTGTAGGTTCTTTTCTGAGTGATGAAGAACAGCCCTCACATGGCCAGAGCTGGTCCCACCCTTTGGTGTTAGCCACAAGCAACAGGAGCTCCTCTCACCATTTCTGGTTGAGACCCAGCAGGGCAGGGATGTGCCTGCTTGGGCAGCAGCTGGAAGGACCACAGTGACCTCAGAGCAGCTCTGCTGCAAATCTCTGGAGAATGAGACCCAAACTCCTCCTTTGCTGGGACATGGCTGCAGAGAGTGTCTGATTCCTGTGTGAGGGCTCTTGAGCTGAAATCACAGAATAATAGCATCATGGAATGGTAGGAGCTGGAAGGGACCTTCAGAGCTCATTGAGTCTGACCCCACTGCCAGAACAGGGTCGCCCAGGGCAGCTCACGCAGGAATGCATCCAGATGGGTCTTGAAAGTCTCCAGAGAAGGAGACTCCACAACCTCCCTGGGCAGCCTGCTCCAGAGCTCCAGCAACCCTCTCAATGAAGAGGTTTCTCCTTGTGTTGAGCTGGAACCCAGGAGGGTTCCAGCTTGTACCCACTGTTCCTTGTCCTATCACTGGGCACCATGAAAAAGATCCTGGCACCTTCATCCTGACACTCACCCCTCAGATATTGATAGATGTTAATAAGATCAGGGGATCAGCCTTCTCCTTTCACATCTCCCAGCCTGGAGCTGCTGAGCACCTTTGAGGTGGAGGAGCTGGGTGCCAAGGAGGTGGCTGTGTCCGGGAGGATGCCCGGTGTGAGGGCCGCGGGTTGGGGCTGGCGCAGCCTGCCCCTGCGCACCAGGAGGCATCGCCCTTCGTGCCACTTGTGTAAACTATTACAGCAGAGGGCAGAGGTTAAACGCAGCACATGTGTGGCATCAATTAACAGGATTTCAAGGTCTCTGGTGGAGTTTCTGCTCAAATCTCTTGTGGCAGGTTTGGTTTTCTTAACCCCTCAGATGCCATGCAGTTGGCAGCCTTGGCTCTGCTGTGCTCTTGGTAGATCTTTGCAGGAGGCTGGGGCAGGGGGGGCAATCCAAGGGGTGTGCTGGGAAAGGGCTCTGTCAATTGGAAATGGGGGCACAGGGATATAGAATCGTGAAATTGTTTTGGTTGGAAGAGACCTTTAAGGTCATCAAGTCCAACTTTCAACCCCGCACCACCATGGTCATCAATCCCTGTCCCCAGGAGCCACGGCCACACCTTTCTTGAGCACCTCCAGGGATGAGGACTCCACCACTTCCCTGGGTAGCCTGTGCCAGTCCCTGACCACTCTTGCAGCAAAGAAATTTTTCCTCCTTCCCAACCTAACCCTCCCCTGGCACAATTTCAAGCTGTTTCCTCTCCTATCACCTGATACTAGGGAGAAGAGCCCAAACCCCATCTCACTGCAGGCTCCTGTCAGGAAACTGTAGAGAGTAATGAGGTCTCCTCTTTGCCTCCTCTTCTCGCGCATCTCACACCAAGAGCCCATGGGGCAAGTGCTGCTCCCTGCAGGAAGAAACCCTGGAGGGATGTGGAGCCCTGGAGAGGCAGCTTGTTGGCAGGCTGGTGCACAAGCAGCCCCATTCCATCCCCCTCTGCTTCACATCTCCTCTACCCCCACCTCAGAGTCCTGCTGGGGGTGGTTGTTCCTGCATTTGGTCCCTAGCCAGACCCCTCTCTGCTGAGGCACACATGGTTCCACATGCCCTGCCAATGAGCAGGCACATGTCCCTGCCAACCTCAAGACACACTGGTGCCTTCAGACCTTGCCTGTAAAATGGACACAATCACTCCCCTGCTGCTGGTGGGCACTGGGAGGAGAGGCTCTGGGTGATTCAAACCCAGGGGATTCTCTGGATGGAGAAATTGCAGCTGTAAATCCTCACCAGGCTGCAGCATTGTGCTAGCCCCAGGCAGCTGGTCAGGGCTGCTTCCAGGCAATGCATCCATCAACAGCACATCTCCTCTTGGATTTAGTAGTGGTGCTAGGCATACTGGAGAGAGTGATTGAAATGATGGTAGTGTGACTCAGCTTGGCCCTTGGTGCAGCCTACATCTCCAACTGATGGATTCAGAGAGATGGAAGCCACAATTTTGCACTGCAGCTCTGCCAGGTTGGAGCAGGATGCCCAGGTAGGTTGTGGAGTCTCCTTCTCTGGAGATTTTCACAACCTGCCCGGATGCATTCCTGTGTGAACTACCCCACAGGATCCTGCTTTGGCAGGGTGTTGATCTTTGGAGGTCCCTTCCAACCTCTAAGGTTCTGTGATTGTCCTCTCTGAGTCTCAGATGCTCCTCCAAAGGGCCAAGCTATTAAGTGTCAGAGTGCCTGGATGGCTTCCACTTTGCTTGACTGGGGAAGGTTGGCAAGGAAAAAGGAAGGGTTGGGCTGATACCACCATGAAGAAAACCTGAAAACACGATCTTAGTGTGACTTGAAGACTCAGAATGGTTGAGATGCATGAAAAGGAATCAAAGTGCCCCAGACTGATGGTTGTGCAGGCTCCTTCCCTGCATAGACCACTAATTCTCCACAATCAGGTGCTGCTGAAGGGAATTCTGACTTTGGGGTTTCAGTTCCTGGGGTTCCCAGCCCCAGCTCATGGTCTAGGACCAGTGTGATGGATGAGTCAGGTTTGGAGCTCAGTGAGGAACGTAAATTCCAAAACCACAGATATAGACCACATCCCAGGGGACTGCCCAGGGCTGTGATCTGCCTGATCTGATTGGACGAGGGGCAGTGGCTTCAAACTAGAGCAGAGCAGATTTAGATTGGATGTTAAGAATAAGTTCTGCACCATGAAGGTAGTGGAACACTGGAAGAGGTTACCCAAGGAGGTGGTTGGGGCCCCACCCCTGGAGATATTCAAGGCAAGGCTCAACAGGGCTCTGGGCAGCCTGTTGCAGTGGATGATGTCCCTGTGACTGCAGAGGGGGTTGGACTGGATGACCTTTGGAGGTCCTTTCAACCCAAACCATTCTATGATTCTGTGATCCAATGGTGGAGGAACAGGGCAGCATGCGCCCTTCAGCCCCTGCAGGCCCCTAACATCCTGTGGCCAATGCATTCCTCTCTGCTTTGGAAATGAATGTTTTCAACCTCCTGAGTTAAAAACCCAACCAAACCATTCCATAGCTCTAGAACCCACTGCATTTCTGCTAGATGTTGACAAGAGAATTCCATGTTTTTCAGCTCTGCATCCTGTTCATATGAACAAAAGGCATGGTTGGATAAAGGAGATGATCAGCTCCCCCAGCTCCCTGTGTCAGAGCTGAGGGGAGACTTCTGGATGAAAGATGGATTTGGCCTGGACAACTCCACACAAATACCCCACTGTTTGTTAGCAAACCTGTAAAAATCTTGGCAGTCCCCTTGATCTGAAACAAATGGGCCCTGCTGTCTGGTGCTGATTTTATTATCAGACACTGCTTAGGATCATCACACGGCTTGGACTTGTGCCTAAGACCCAACGCTGAGTCAATCACGTACTGGCAGGCAAAGATGTCCCCTTTGCTCCAGATACATCCTGGTGCTCCACATGTGTGTGGTGCCTTGAATCCTGTGCTGCCCCACAGCATGGATTAGTGTGGCTCTCCTGGGACCTCCAGGACCCCAGCAGAACCAGTCCAAAGCACACTCCAGCCAGGATGGAAGCAATGTTGCATGGCTGCCAGGGTGAGAGCTGTCCAGAGTTTGACAGCTTGGGTTTTGCTCAGTTGCTTCTGGTCTCTGCTGGTGCTGGGGTGATGAAGTTTGCCTGCTGGGTGCATTCCCAGGGCCTGGAGCTTTGTCCAAGCACAAGTCAGGGGGGAAGGAGTGTTTCTGGGGTGTTACAGCAGTCCTGTCAGGGTATCTGTCAGCCTCCCCTCCAACCACACTATCCCTTGGAGAACAGCCCTAAGAGCAGCCATGAGCATCCACAGACTGACCTGATGGCTACAAGGCTTCTGCAGCAGTACAGGCTGGGAGGTGACCTGATAGAGAGCAGCTCTGTGGAGAAGGACCCAGGAGTGCTGGTGGGCACCAAGCTCTCCATGGCACAGCAATGTGCTCTGCTGGTTAAGAAGGTCAATGGGGTCCTGGGGGCCATTGAGAGATGTGTAGCCAGCAGATGGGGGGAGGTTCTCCTCCCCCTCTGCTCTGCCTTGCTGAGACCTCACCTGGAATATTGCATCCAGCTCTGGGCTCTCCAGTTCAGGAGGGACAGGGATCTGCTGGAGAGAGTCGAAGGGAGGGCTATGAAGATGCTGAAGGGGCTGGAGTACTGCCCTGTGAGGAGAGG
>VWZE01020227.1:250515-287149 GCA_013396675.1 Eubucco bourcierii
GTTTGCCTGCTGGGTGCATTCCCAGGGCCGGGAACTTTGTCCAAGCACAAGTCAGGGGGGAAGGAGTGTTTCTGGGGTGTTACAGCAGTCCTGTCAGGGTATCTGTCAGCCTACCCTCCAACCACACTATCCCTTGGAGAACAGCCCTAAGAGCAGCCATGAGCATCCACAGACTGACCTGATGGCTACAAGGCTTCTGCAGCAGTACAGGCTGGGAGGTGACCTGATAGAGAGCAGCTCTGTGGAGAAGGACCCAGGAGTGCTGGTGGGCACCAAGCTCTCCATGGCACAGCAATGTGCTCTGCTGGTTAAGAAGGTCAATGGGGTCCTGGGGGCCATTGAGAGATGTGTAGCCAGCAGATGGGGGGAGGTTCTCCTCCCCCTCTGCTCTGCCTTGCTGAGACCTCACCTGGAATATTGCATCCAGCTCTGGGCTCTCCAGTTCAGGAGGGACAGGGATCTGCTGGAGAGAGTCGAAGGGAGGGCTATGAAGATGCTGAAGGGGCTGGAGTACTGCCCTGTGAGGAGAGGCTGAGTGACCTGGGTCTGTTTGGTCTGGTGAAGAGAAGACTTAGAGAGGATCTAATAAATGTTTATAAATATCTGATGGCTGGGGGTCAAGAGGGAGGGGAAAAACTCCTCTCAATTGTGCCCTGGGATAGGAAAAGGGGCAATCAGTATAAACTACAGTGCAGGAAGTTCCACCTCAACATGAGGAAGAACTTCTTGACTGTAAGGGTCACAGAGCACTGGCACAGGCTGCCCAGAGAGGTTGTGGAGTCTCCTTCTCTGGAGCCTTTCCAGCCCTGTCTAGATGTGTTCCTGTGTGACCTGAGCTATGGTCCTGCTCTGGCAGGGGAGTTGGACTCACTGATCTATGGAGGTCCCTTCCAACTCCTAACATCCTGTGATCCTGTGATCCTGTGATCCTGTGACCTGGACGTTATAAGGCCAGGTCAATACCTACCTGGCTGCCTGCAAGGTGGCTGAGCTGACCCTGGCCCCTGACAGCAGCACCCCTGAGCCCCTTCGGCAACAGCTGAAAGTAACATCTGAGCCTGGCCGAGAGATGCCATGCAGCAGGGGAGCCCCAGCCGGTTTTGTTTTGGTTAGAGGTTTGTTTCCTCCTCCTGGGAGCGTCTGACACAGCTTTTACCTCTCAGCGCGTCAACTCTGGGCTCCCCTCCCGGGTACCTCCCTCCCCTCCCTTCGGCTCTGCTTGGATTAGCCCTGACCCCCGCTGAACCCTGCTGCCAGCACAAGTGTCAACCCCTTTCACTTTCCGAGAGCTTTCCAGCCCCAGTGCCGCGCAGGGAAGGAGTTGTCCTCCGACCCGAGGCCTCCCACGTCAGTTTTTCCGACTCCCTGCTCTCGCTGTGCAGCTGTGGAGGGCAGGTTCTGGTCCTTCTGCTTGGCCATGTGCCAGGTGGGGCAACCTGGGTGACTGGAACAGCACATCCTCTGGAGCTGGTCCAGAGGAGGCCACCAGGATGATCAGGGGGCTGGAGCACCTCTGCAGTGAATACAGGCTGGGAGAGTTGGGGCTGTTCAGTCAGGAGAAGAGAAGGCTTCAGGGAGACCTTAGAGCTGCATTTCAGTATCTGAAGGGGACCTTCAGGACAAATGCAGAGTCTCGCACCTGGGAAAGAACAACCCCAGGCATCAGTATAGGTTGGGGACTGACCTGATGGAAGGCAGTGAAAGGGAAAAGGATTTGGGGGTCCTAGTAGATGGGAACCAGCAATGTGCACTGGTGGCCAGGAGGGGCAATGCCATCCTGGGGTGTATTAGAAGGGCTGTGGTTAGTAGGTAGAGAGAGGCTCTCCTGCCCCTCTGTTCTGCCTTGGTGAGGCCACATCTGGAGTAGTGTCCAGTTCTGGGCCCCCCAGTTCAAGAGGGACATGGAACTGGTTGAAAGAGTCCAGCACAGAACCACAAAGATGATGAAGGGAATGGAAGATCTCTGTTATGAGGAGAGATTGAGGGAGTTGAGGCTTGGAGCTTGGACAGGAGGAGGCTGAGAGGTGATCTCAGCAATATTTATCAATACGTAAAGGTGAGTGCCAGGAGGATTGAGCCAGGCTCTGCTGGGTGATTCCTGATGACAGGACAAGGGGCAGTAAGTGGAAGCTGTGGCATAGGAGGCATATCATTTAAACATGAGGAGCAATTTTTTTCCCTGTGAGGGTGACAGGACACTGGAACAGTCTGGGTTGTGGAGTCTCTCTCTCTCTGGAGATATTAAAAACCTACCTGGATGTGTTCCTATGTGACCTGCTCTAGGTGATCCTGCTCTGGCAGGGGGGCTGGACTGAATGAGCTTTGGGTGTCCCTTCCAGCCCCTGACATTCTGTGGTTCTGTGATTCTGTGACCTACAGGAAGGCTGGGGAGGGGCTGTTTAGAAGGGTCTGTGGGGATAGGATGAGGGGCAATGGTTTGAAACTGGAGCAGGGTGGATTTAGATTGGACATCAGGAGGAAGCCCTTCACAGTGAGGTGGTGAAACACTGGAACAGGTTCCCCAGAGAGGTGGTGGTGGAGGTCACATCCTTGGAGATATTCAAGATCAGACTTGATGTGACCCTGGGCAAGCTGATCGAGTTGGAGATGTCCCTGCTGACTGCCATGGGGTTGGACAAGGTGACCTTGGAGGGTCACTTCCTGCCTGATGCAATCTGTATTTCTATGCCCCCTGCCCTTCCTGGAGCCAGCACAGGTGTAAACAGGGCAAGAGTTATTTTTGAGGAGGATTTACTCAGTGGAAGTGAGAGAGGAGGAAGCAGACAGTTAGCTATGGTCATAGTTTGACATGACCTGGTGCACAAGGACAAGGAGAGTGCTTTTGTGTAAGTATGGCAGGGTCCATGGGGTTTTATTTATTACTTAGTTATTTATTAGTTATTTCTTATATAGTTAATTCTATGGGGGATGCCCAGCCTCCACAAGATGGGTGAACTTCAACAAGATGGGAGGGAAAGGAAGAGCTGGCTGCTGTCACCAACAGCACAGAGGATGATGATGAGGAGCTGACTGCTGCCACCAGAAGCATAGAAGACAGGGAGAAGTCCTCCAGCTGTTCCCACTGTCTTTCAACAGAGATTGAGCTTCTCTACACTGAGCAGTAGCAGCTTAAGCATCCTGCAAGAGCTCCAAGATGCATAGAAAACCAGCTCCAGAAGAAGAACTAAAAGGACAGTGTGAGGAGGGGGTCTAACTGCTGCTCCCATGGCCACGGCTCAGCAGCTTTAATGCCTGGGAGGCCACACACCCACCCACCAGCAGCCACTGCTTCCAGACCAGACACTGGGTGGTGGATGTGAGGCCACAGCCAGGGAAAGGGAAGGTTAACTCCAGCAACACCAATGAAATCAAGAGAGGGAATGCCGTGCGCTAAGGAATTGCAGATGTTTGGATGTTGGCAGGGATTTGGGTGGAGCTGCTGATGCACAAAGTGGTTTGCAGCAGGCTGAGGGGTGGGAAATGTAGGGAAAACCTGCCCCTTCCCTAAAGCCTGTCAGTGCTTCAGAGCCCTCCGTGGTGCAGGTGTCTTGGGTGAGTGCATTCCTGGGAATGTCTCCTCCTGAAGCTCAGAGATGGCATGGAAAAGGGATGGTGGAATCCTTAAACTGGCTGCTGCTGGGGCTGACTGCTTCTGTGGCCCTCTCCATTAGAGCCCCAGGAGCAGCCATCTGGGCAGGTCTAGGACAGCTAATCTGTCAAGACAATGGCTTGGTGACTTGGTGGCTTCCTTAACTGAGGCTGGGAGGGGTCACAGGCCTGTTTTGGCCTCACTGGGTAGGCAAAATCTCTGTACTCCCAGAGCTGATTAGTGGTGCATGCTGTGCCAGAGCAATGAGCAGCATCTCCTCTGCAGTGAAGAAGACATCTTCAGAGGTCTGTGTGGGTGGTCCCCAGCCAAGGCACTGCACAGGAGCTACCTGCCTTCCTCCATTGACTGTGGAGATGGTAAAGTTAAGCAGGATAAGCCCAGGCTGAAGCTCACCTTTAGGGCTGCACTGACCTCAGTTTGCAGTTAATTATGCCTTTTCCCCAGCTGTGCTGCTGGAGCTTCCCTCTGCTGGGGAAAACAAGGCCCCTGAAGAGTCTCTGTGGAGCCCATGAGCTTCAGCTCTGGTGTGTGAATATGAGCAGGTCTTGCTCCTTCCTTGGGAGTCAGCTCTTCAGGAGGGACATAATCCCCTCGCTGGCTGGCAGATTGAATTGCACCCCAGAGGAGAGCTTTGCAGTCTGCTTTGTGAGGGTCCTGATGAAAGTTTGATCCTCTGGAGCACTTTGCATTTGCAGCCTCAGACTCTCAGGCCCATCCCCTCCACCTGAAGCCCTCCCGATGCCTTCTGATCTCCGCTGACCTTCTGCCATGCTGGCTCACCATAGTTTTCTTGGTCTTTGTGACTGGCACAGTTGGTGGCTCTGCAGCTATGGTGCTTTCTGGCACGCTTGCTTTCTCTCCTGATTTGGAGAAGCTCATTTGCTTCTTTGTTGGGGAGGGAGAGGAAAAGGTCAACCCTCGCTAGCAACTCATTACAGTGAAACAATGGAAAGAACAGCAAAAGGGCTCTGGGACTGGCTTCTGCATGCATCTGTGAGGCTGCCTTTTGTCAGCTCAGGAGAGGGATGGCCCTGGAGATGGTGGCATTGTAGAGGGGCCCTCCTGCCAACCAGTTCAAGGCATCACTGGAGGACCTCAGTGTGTGTCAGGGCTTTTGTCTGTCTGTTTTGTGTGGGTGCCTGTGTGCAATGCGTGGCCAGCACTGCTGGCACTACCAAGAGCGTCGGATGGAAATGTTCTCCTTCCCCCCTCCCGAGCTGCCCAGCTTTGACCAGTTCTGCTTCCTTCATGTGGGAGGCAGCTGCCTTTTCTCAATAATTGTGTTTCCCTGTTGCTATGTACAGCTGAGGACTTGGTGACACAATGAAGATGTGAAGTGTTTCTCTTTCCCAGGCCTGACCCTGGAGGTTTGGTTTCAAGGGATGCTCTGCCATTCCCTCTCTCCAGGGTGCCTGTAGAGAGTTTGAGGACCATCTGGCATTTGATGGGAGAGATGTTGTTCAGAGCTGATGGTTGGGCTCAGAAGTGTGGTGGAGAAGGAACCACTGCTCTCTGCCTGCAGTACATTTGGGGATCTCTTGCTCAAATCCATTGCCTGTCCATGCAAGGAAGCATGGACAGTCATGCCCAGAAGAAAATGTTTGCATGAGTACAGTCAGACACAGGAACCATCTCCCAAGGGAAGCGATGGATTCCCCTACAGAGTGCTGGGCCAGCTCATTTCAATGACACTGTCACCTGGAAAGGTTGAACCAGATGATCCTTGGAGTCCCTTCCAAACTGACATTCTGAGACTCTGTGATATGTTCATAGAGGATGGCACATCTCTGCCCACAAGGACACTTAGCACCTCTGCTGGGCCTCTTGGCCTCCAGATCCCAAACAACCACTCGATGAGTTCCCCCCAGCCCCATCCTGCCAGCAGCTGGCTCAGCCAACCATGGTGTCATCTCCAGGACTGCAGAGAGCTGCACTGTGGCAAAAACTGCTGCAGTGCACCGCTGGTGTCTGACCTCCCCTGCCCTGTCCTCTGATGTGCACCCATTGCCTTGGGGCAAGGAGCACAGCACAGTGAGTGCTTCCCACCTGAGGCTCCAGGCTGCACAGAAGTTCTCCCAGTCTGAGGGGAGCACTGGGAGGAAGGGCTGGGCACAAGGGTCTCAGGTGTGCTGCTGTAGCAGGGCTGGGAGCAGGACGAGAGTGCTGCTGGTGAGGGGCGAGAGGGACACGTGGGAAGTGGTTACATGTAGGGGGACCTTGCCGATCCCACGGGGGGCACCTTCTGGAACCCACGAGGGACCGTCACTGACTCTGGGTGGCCAGGGTGCGAGAGAGAGGAGAGACCTTAGAAAGTGGAGGGGTTGGAAAGCCTTTTAACTGCTGATGGGAGCCGTGGTGGGAGGAGCCGAGGGGCTCAGCACAGGTCCGTGCCCCAGGCGACTCCTCGGAGAGAGGACAGAGCACAGCCACTGTTAGCTCTCGCCAGGAGGCGGTTAGGAGCAACCGGGCAAACGGCGGCGCCCCGCAGGCTCCCCGCGGGGTCCACCGGCCGCCCTCACCCGCCCTCGACCGCCTTCCCCGCCCGGGACCCCGGCAGGGCTGCCCCGGGGCCGCGCCGGGCCGGGCTGTGCTTCCCCGCGGCGCGGAGAGGTGGCAGCAAAGGCCCTGGGACGGCGGGGCAGGGGGTCGCGGGTACCGGCCGGGGTCCCGCCGGCGGCTGAAGCCAGCTCCATCCCTGGACTATGGCATCGAGAACGGCTTCGGTGAGAAGAGACCTTCTAGAGTATGGGACCCTCGACGCAGGAGAGACATGGACCTGGTGGGTTGGGGCCACAGGAGGCCACTAAGATGCTCAGAGGGCTGGAGAACCTCCCCTGTGGGGACAGACACTGTTCAGCTGGAGAAGAGGATGCTCCAGGGAGACCTTAGAGCAGCCTTCCAGTACCTGAAGGGGCTGCAGGAGAGCTGGGGAGGGACTTTTGACAAAGGCTGGGAGTGCCAGGCCGAGGGACAATGGCTTTGAGCTGGGAGACTGAGAGTGGACATGAGGAAGAAATTGTTTGCAGTGAGGGTGGGGAGAGACTGGCACAGATTGCCCAGGGATGTGCTTGAAGTGCCACCCGTGGAGGTGTTCAAGATCAGACTCAATGTGGCCCTGGGCATCCTGATCTAGTAAGAGGTGTCCCTGCTGACTGCAAGGGGTGTTGGACAAGATGACCTTTGGAGGGTCCCTTCCAACTCAATGTAATCTGTGAATCTAGTCCATCCCGTCCATCTTTCACTACATGAGTTTTCTCAAAGCCTTACCCAACCTGATCTTGATCACTTCCAATGATGGGGCATCCACAAGGGCATCCACAACAGGTTCAGGGCTTTTGAACCTGCTTTTAGGACTGGATGTGCCTAAGCATGCCAGTTCAGGACTGTCCCTGTCTGCCCTTTGACAGTCCAGGGCAATAGGAATCCCATGAGAACAGTTTGTGAGACTTCAGGACTTGTCAAGGCTGAAGCTGGACCCCGATTCCAGACTGTGGAAGGTCCATGTTTGATGAGGTCCTGTGCAGGATGTGTCCAGCTGTGTGTGTGCAGATGTCATGGGCATGGGCTGTGCCCCTCAGTGCTTGCATCCATCTGTTAACGAGCTTGGGCACCTGGGGCCCTTCTCCTTGACTGGTTAAACATCTCCCCAGAAGTGTGTTTGTGTAGCTGGGGATTTTATCACACATGTCTGTGTCTGCACACAGAGGTGTTTACACCTTGCCGTGCTTGCAGTGTTTGCTCAGTGCCAGGCTGCTGAAGATGCTTCTTCCACTGCTGGGATGTGTGGAGTGATGGTGGACAGGTGAGTGGCTGGCTTGAGGCCAAGAGCTGGATAAAGCAGTGCAGATCAGAGTGGCGTTTCCCATGGGTAGTGGGAAAGGGTAGGGACCTGAACTGCTCTGGAGTCCTTCTCTCTCCTCAAGAGCAGGTGGAGCCCACCTCAGACACTGTCCTGCACCCTGCTGCCATGGTAGTGGGGATAAGGCATTCCTGAGGCTTGGACGAAGCATCACAGAATCACAGGGGGTTTTTTTGAAAGACCTCTAAGATCATTGAGTTTAACTGTCAATCTGAAGATCACCACTGTCGCCAAACCATGTCCCCAGGGGCCACATCCATACATTTTTTGAACCCCTGCAGGGGCATTGGTTACAAAAATTCCCAGGTTAGCCTGTTCCAATGGCTGACCACTCTTGCAGGAGTGGTTCTCCCTGCTTGAAGTGGGGTGGCTCTGCAAGGGGGTTGATGGTAGCTGCTGTGGCCTGGCAGGGCAGTGCCCTAAGCCTGGCTGTGGCTCCTTTATGCCAAGCAACTCTGGGGTTCAACAGGGCATACCCTTGCCCAAATGACTCCTGTCTGGTGAGCCCTGTTTCCAGCCTCTTCCCTCTTGGCCTCCCTGCCTCCACCCAGATTGCTGACCAACCCAAGGACCATCTCTCCATCACCCTCTCACCCTCCCTGCAGGGTCGCCCAGGGCATGGAGCTGTCAGGCAGGGAGGGCTGGCCCCAGTGGGCAGTGGTGGGATCACAGCCTCCCACACATGTGCTGCCCACCCTGTCATCACCTCCATGACTCAAAACTGATGCTGGCTGAGGATATGCCCCCCCATCTCTCTCCCTTTGTCATGAGGAGTCAAGTGTGCATGCCTGGCAAACCAGCCCATGGTGGAAAGCATCCTTGCAGGAGCATAGTGTACCCTGCTCCACTGTGCTGCTGGGTGCAGGGATCTGCCCAGCAGTTTGAATCCAGCTAGACAAGCCAGAAGGACTGGTAGGATTTTTCCTTCTGGTTTTCTCTCAATCGAAGCAAACTTGTCCAAATTACAACCTAGGAAGCCTCTAGTGGGAAGTGAGAGCTCCAAAACACAGAGGTGCAGAAAACATGTGAGAGGGTGAGGAGCTTATTTGCGCATCATCTCCCCACTCCCCTGGTAATCTTCCCCTTGCACAGCCTTTCCTGTGGCACCTGAGTGGAGAGGAGATGGGATTTTGGAGGCTGATCACTTTTCTGCTCCTGTTTTGGCTCAGGAGGTGTTGGATGTTGCTGGACTGAAGCATAGGCTGGTTTTCTGTATGCTTTTGTTTCCCACCACCTTTTTCTGCTCTTCTTCCCAGGACACCTGGTGTCACCCAGGCCAGGGGAAGGTAGGTCCAGTGGCAGAGTCCTGAGGATGGTGGTTACAAGCATTTAATGACCTTGTTGAAAACAGAATCCTCAGCAGCACTGCTGGGCTGGTCCATCTTAAAACTGTTGTCCTGAGGGGCTGGTGACTAGGGGACATCCCTCACCTGACCTTCCAAGAGATCTGCTCCCTTATGTGGCTCTCATGGAGGAACTTATCCCAGAGGGACCTATGTGGAGCCTGCATGGTCTTGAAATGTGCTGGAGACCTGGTCTTGGGTGGGATTCCAACTGACGTAGTGGTCGGGATGTGGGGAGGGAGCAAGGCAGGAAGCATCTAGCACAGGGGCAGCAGGAGAATGGACCTGGGGAGCTCTGTCTGTGGCTACAGAGAGGTTTTCTGCTGAGGTTTGGGAATGGGAGAAATGAGGGAAGTGCAACTGGCAGCTGTGTTAGGGCTCACATGGCTGCGAGGTGACTTTTCTGCCAATAACCAAACGCCCTTCCAGAAGGACTTTCCTGGAGAGAGCCTGCAAGCGAGCTGCTGAGCCAGCTTCTGCCAGCAGCTGAGGTGGAGCCACGGCTCTGACATCTCCCTGCCCACCATGCTCAGGGCCTGCCTGCTGGCTCCCACACAGGAGCAAGGACATCGGTGTTCTGAGGGGGGAGATGGGGCATGGGGAGCCCGCCTGCCCAGCTGCCTCCCCATCCCAGCAGAGCCCACGGGCACCGGTGGGGAGCTGTGCCATGGCCCTGGCTTCTGTCCCACATGAGGAGGTGGCTGTGCTTCCCTGTTGACTGCACCATCTGCTCCCTGAGCTGCTGGCCAAGCTGGCTCCTCTTGGCTGCTCTCCCTGCCCAGAACCTCTCAGCCCTCCTCAAACACTTGGTGCCTGGTCGGGAGCATCTGTCTGGGCTCTGTCAACACTGTGGAGGTGACCAGGCAGCTCCGGTTCCCTCCCCACCTCACGTCACCTCTGGCAGCGTCTGGGTGACAGTGTGCCCTTAGAGAAGTGGCTCTTGTGGCTGTGCTGTTGAGAGCTATCTCCTTTCCTTGCTCCTCTTCTTGGCAGCTGTGAGGCTGCAGCTTCTGTTTCAAGGCTGAATTTGATGATCTCCAGCTTCCAGATCTTGCAGTGACTTTGCAAAGGAGCATGGCTCCCGCGTTCTGCAGGCATTCATTCTCTGCCCAAGGGGCAGGCTGGACAGCAGCTGCCCTGAGATCCAGGTGAAGGAAGGGCTGGGATGGAGAAAACCAAACTGCTTGCATCAGCTCATCCTTTCTATTTGCACTCCTCCACCAGACCCACTGGCAGCAGAGCTGCTTGATGTTCTTCCCACAGGGCCAGCACCCTAATGGCTATGCTGCACGGGTGTCTGTGTCTCCAGGACACTCCAGTGCCTTGCTGCTGGGCTGTGAAGTGCCTAAGCCCCTCGATGTGACCAGGGCTGCTTTTGATGCAGAGTTTCTTGCTTCCCACAAGGACAGTGTCCCAGTAAGGGAGGATGAGGAAGAAGCTGCTGCTCTTCAGCAGGAGAGGTGGGAGAGTGGTGGCCTAGCCCAAGAGGCATGGGACACAGCTGTCTCCACTGCAGGCTGCTTGTCCTGTCCCTAATGAGCCTCCTGTCCCTCTGCATGGATGAATCAGATCCTCCTTCTTCTGACATGGCCTTGCCTGCCCTTGGAAGAACTGGTTGCTGCTCCCAGCCAGGCATGGCAAGCCCCCCATGAGCTCCATCCCATGCAGCTGCTCTCGGTGGCCGGCCACGCTCCACGTCCTCTCCTGGCTTTGCTGCTGCTGGCATCCTGGGGATGCCCACTCTTCACCCCCCTGACCTCCAGCTGCCCACAACACCAGCCCCATCTGTCCTTGCCCCTCCAGACTTGATTCCCACTCCTTTTCCTCCACCACCCCAGGGCTGCCATGGATCTGCAGGAGCCCTGCCCGCAGTCCCCTGAGGACAGTGTGGGGGGCAGAAACACCTCCCCAGGCAGCATGGGGTGAAGGGGAGGAGTGGGAAGGGGGTTGGGAGGCAGGGCAGCCCACGTCCCGGCTCGGCCGCGCCAGCTCCCCTCCCTGGCCCCACCATCCCATTTATTACCCCTCTGCCATTCATCGGGCCAGACAGATGCCCCCAAATAAATACCCCCAGACAATGGGGTAGGAGGGGCCAGCGAGGCTGCTCATGAATAAACATGAGGGGCTTTGGACACAGCTTCCTCTCTTTGCAAAATGGGACCGATTGTGCGGCAGGCGTTTAAAATTCAGCCGCGGTCGGGCTGCCTTCCAGTGCCCCCCGAACCGCCGAGGTGCTTCATTTATTTCATAATTTCCCCTCCTCCCCTCTCGGCGACAGACCTGGCCCTTTTCACGCTTTGTCCTCCCTCTTTCTTTCCTTCTTGCTCCCTTTCTCTCTCTCTTTTTTTTTTTTTCTTTTTTTTTATCTTCCTTCCTTTTCCTACTCCTTGTTTCTTTCTCTCCCTGGCTTTTGTGCCTGGGGCCGTGACGAATGGCTCAGAAAAGAGGGTGCTGTGAGAAACTGGAGCTGCTGCTGGCAGAGTGGGTGGTGAGGACTCGGCGCTCAGGGGGCCGGGGGTNAGGAGTGATCAGGATGCGTTCTCCTCCTGCATGTGCTGTCCCCCTGCTTGCCCCATTACCTGTTCTCCTGCCTGTCCTGCTGTCCTCTCCCCATGCCTGTCCTCTGATTTGCTCCACTTACTGTTCTCCTGTCCTGTCCCCATGCATGTCCTCTAACTTGCCCTACTGCTCTCTCTCTGCCTGTTTCCATGCCTGTCATCCTGTTCTGTCCCTCTGCCTGTCCTCCTGCCTGTCCTTCTGCCTGTCTCTTACCTGCAGAGAGACAGCCCTGCCCGTGCCCATCCCAGCACTCCCACCTGCTGGCACTCACCTGCTGAGGTCCTGAAGCCATGCACCCCTGGGAAAGTTAAGACGTGCCCCTGCCCTGCACAGGATGGCTGCACCCTCTGCTCTGCTCACTGTGCTGCTCAGGGGCTGGCAGGAGTATGTATGGATGTGGAGTCCTACCCTCAGAGACCTGGAGGGATGAGCAGCACCCACACCCCTGGGGAACTGCAGAGAGTCCCCTGCAGCACCGGTGCAGCTCTGGAGAAGGCAGCTCCACCCTTTCCCCACCTCTGTGATCCTCTGCCCGGTGGCCAGACAAGGCAAAAAGGAGTTTCTACCCACGGGCTGGCAAGGACACTGCAAGCAAGGTGTTTCCTGCCAGACCATCTCCCCTTGGGAAATGGCTGGTAGGGGAGGAAAGAGCCACACTGGTAGCAGCAGGTGCCAGTGGGGACAAGTGGGCATCACCAGCTGAAGCCTGGGCATGGACACAACCTTCCTTGAGGCCACTTGGGACTGTCGGTGCCTGAGAACCTGGGGCATGGCTTCCCCAGCCCAGGAGCACATGGTGGGGGTCTCACTCAGGGCTCAGGGGTGGGTGCTGTGAAGAGCCATCATGCATCGCCCACCTCCTGTGCGGGCACCGCTGCCCGGCTGTCCCGCTGCCCGCTACTGGAGCAGGGCTGGCCGGTGGCCATGGGAGGACGGGCCTGGCAGGCTTCAGCAGCAGGAGGGCTCCTGCATTACAATCCAGGACAATCTGTCCCCCTTCCTGCTGCCCAGCAGTAGGGGAGACGGTTCCTGTTTAATCCCATTTGACAGCTCTTTCATCATCTGCCTGCCTCCCTCCAGCCTCCCCGTGGTTCTTCCAAGGTTCCTTTGTGGCCCTAATCAAAGCCTGGTGAGTGATGGCTGCTCAGGGAGGGAGGGAAGGGACAGCCCAGCTAGGGTGGCTCGCCTGCTGGGGGGGCAGGGAGCACGGCCCCAGAGAGCTGCTGGGTTGGCATTCTGGGTTCACAGGGGCTGGGTCCCTTGGCTGGGCAGCTCCTGCAGTCTGTGGCTGGTGGCACTATGAGCTGATCTGGATGGAGCATCTCCAGCTCTGGAAAGCCAAACTGGGCTGAGCTTCCCCAGTGCTCAGAGCTGGACTGAACTGAGCACCCCAAGCACTGGGAGCTGGACTGAGCAGACCATTGCCAGTGCTGAGATGGGGTTGGATGGAGCAACCCCAGTGCTGGAAGCTGGCCTGGATGGAGCACCTCCAGTGCTGGGAGCTGGTCTGGAGGGAGCATCCTCAGTGCTGGAAGCTGGCCTGGATGGAGCATCTCCAGTGCTGGGAGCTGGTCTAGAGGGAGCATCCTCAGTGCTGGAAGCTGATCCGGATGGAGCATCCCCAGAGCCAGGAGCTGGCTCAGACCATTCCTAGTGCCGTATAGCTGGACTGGATCAAACTTCTACAGCACTGGGAACTGCACCAGGCCAAGCACTCCCAGCACTGGGAGGACCATCACCAATGCTGAGAGCTGGCCTGGATGTGATATCGCTAGTGCTGGGAGCTGGAGCTGGCGGAGTATTTCCAGCACTAGAAGCTGAACTCCCCATCATAGAGAGCTGGACTGGACAGATCATCCCCAGTGCTGGGATCCACACTGGACTGAGCACCCTCAGTGACATGTACCCACATGTGACTTCCCCATAGTTAGGCTGGAAAGTCCTGTTTGAGATTTGAGGGCTGGTGTCTAAGCAGGGGCCAGACAGGAGGTCAAAGGCACCCAAAGGCAGAGAAACAGATCTGCTCCCACAGCCCTCCTGTGCCTGCTCTGAGCCATCCTCACTGAGGAGAGCAGGACTGCTCCTCACTGTGTCAAGGGAGACTGGGGACACTGTGGGAGGGCTTTGGGATCTCTTGAGCAGTGCAGGCTTTTACCAAAATAGTGTGGCCAAGACACTAAAGTGAGCCTCACCATACTATGGGAGTCCCTGGTGTTCCCATCAGCAGAGAGTCAGGCTGGTCACAGTCAGAGCAGGCTGGGGCAGGTGAAAAGCCTCCAAGGGGTCCCTTGACTGTTAGAGTGGGTCCAGAGGAGTCCACAAAGGTGACCATTGGGCTGGAGGACATCCCTTATCCTCATAGGATATCCCCAGGCTGAGAGGGTTGGGGTTGTGCAGCCTGGAGAAGGCTCCAGGGAGACCTTAGAGCAGCGTTCCAGTAGCTGAAGGGGCTCCAGGAGAGCTGGGGAAGGGACTTTCAACAAGGGCTTGAGCTGAAAGAGGGGAGATTGAGACTGGAGATGAGGAAGAAATTATTTGCAGTGAGGGTGGGGAGACGCTGGAGCAGGTTGTCCAGGGAGGCTGTGAATGCCCCCTCCCTGGAGATGTTCCAGGACAGGTTGGATGAGGCCTTGAGCAAGCTGGGTTGGTGGGAGGTGTCCCTGCCCATGTCAGAGGGGTTGGAACTGGATGATCTTAATGGTCCCTTCCAACTCTGGGCTGAGCCTCAGCCCTTGGTGTCTTGGCTTATGTAAGGACAGACCAGTGCTCAGCAGTTGCCACACCAGTGATGGAGACATATGTTTCCACAGGGACTGGAGGGAAACACCCTGACACGTTGGGCAGGGGCTCTGCACCCACTTGTGCTGCTGGGGAATCTCCTCTCCATCATCACCCTGACCTGACCTCTCCTGAATTCTCTGCAGTGGTTTTGTGGGTTTCAGTAGGTGTGAAGCTCTCTGCTGAACTGCAGAGCAGCCAAAGAGCTGGGTCTGCCCCTGGGAAGCCCTGGCATGGTCTGCTCTGCAACACTTCAGTCACAGAATGCCAGGGGGGAAGGGACACCAAGGGTCATCTGGTCCAACCTTTCTAGGTGACAGTGTAGTTGAAATGAGCTGGCCCAGCACTCTGTCAAGCTGAATCTTAAAACTGTCCAGTGGAGGAGAATCCACTGCTTCCCTTGGGAGATGACTCCAGTGTCTGACTGTCCCCATGGGGAAACATTTTCTTTTGCAGTCCAATAGGAATCTCCCAAGGAGTAGCTTGTCCCCATTATCCCCTGCCTTTTCAGATTCACAGATTGCATTGGCTTAGAAGGGACCCTCTAAGGTCATCTTGTCCAACCCTTCTGCAGGCAGCAGGGACACCTCCAGCTAGAGCAGGCTGCCCAGAGGCACAGCAAGTCTGATCTTGAATGTCTCCAGGGATGTCCTCAGCCACCTCCCTGGGCAGCCTGTGCCAGTCTCTCCCCACCCTCACTGTGAAGAACTTCCTGTCCTAACTCTATCTAACTCCTAACTCAACTCTGTCCTGCTCCAGTTTCAAATCATTGCCCTTTGTCCTGTCACCACAGGCCCTTTTGAGCGTGCCTCCCCAGCCTTCCTGTAGGTCCCCTTCAGATATTGAAATGCAGCTCTAAGGTTTTCCTGGAGCCTTCTCTTCTCCAGGCTGAACAGCCCAAATTCTTTCAGCTTGTCTGCAAGGCAGAGGTTCTCCAGCCCTCTGACCATCTTGGTGGCCTCCTCTGGACGCACTTCGGCAGGTCCCTGTCGTTCTTGTGCTAGGGGCACCAGAACTGGAGGCAGTGCTGCAGGTGGAGTCTGAGCAGAACAGAGTAGAGCAGAGCAGAGAGGCAGAATTCCTTCTCTTCACCTGGGACTCCTTGTGAAAAGACAGTGTCCATCCTCCTGGCAGCCACCCTTGCTCAACAGCAAGGCAGCGACGAAGCAAGGGTACACCTCCCCCTCTAAACACGCTGACTGTGGCCCTTGAGCCTCCTTGGAGGCCCCGCGGCCGAGGGCCAGTCGGGTCCCCGGGGGCAGGAGCGGGCGGGCCGCTGGGCTGCGGTGCGCGGCGCGGCGGGTGCCGGCGCTTCCCCTGAACACATGTTCGCTCGTAAACCCCGGCTCTGCTTATCTCAAAGGGCACATCCGACAATTAGCTTATCTGCTGTGAAAGTGAGGAACGGCTTTGGTTATCTGCCTGGCTTCCGCAGGCCTTGGGGAAAAAAAAAAAAACAACCAACCAACCAACCCAGAGCCCCTGCAAGAGCGAGGCACATCCTCAGGCCCCTGTAAATAAAGTGCTTGCGCTCCCGGCGTGTCGCAGACGGGCTCCATGTGCTGGGGCTGGGAGGATGGTCTCTGCTTTAAGGACGCTGGGTGCTGCCTTCTCCACAGCCTTGCCTGCAGCTGCTGCTGCCAGCTTTAGCCAAAGCATCGCAGGCTGGGTGGCAATTGTTTGCAGGGTGGGTTGCAACCTCTAGTTGAATTTGGGGGTGAGGGTGGGGGGTGGGGGAGAAAAATTCAGTTGGAGAGCATGGCTTTTCCCAAGAGCGGGGATAAAGGCAAATAAAGCATTTGTCCTTATTTTGTTTGAAAATTCTGCCTTTGAAGAGATTTGGCAAGTAGGGAGGGAGGAGAGGCTGAGCTGCTTTGCCTTGTGTCCCTGGAATATGCCCAAATTTGACCGAGCTAGGACACTTTATTTGGGAAAAAATGTGGCTAGTGCGAGCTTGGTGCAAGAGCAGCTTCTGGCACAGGGCACAGGTTTGCCACCTCCCAGCTCTGGGCCCAACAGTTGCCAAAGCAAAGGGCCACCTGTGTCCCAGGGTCAGAAGAGTGACAGGAGTGAGCCTGCAGCCAGGTGAGCTCCATCCTCCAGTGCTTGACTTTGGGTGGTTTGCAACCTCCTGTCTCGCTGGAAGCAGCACACGGCCTAGCACACCTCTGGCCAGCTCTGTGCGGCGTGGGGAAGTTGTCCTCTCTCTTTGCAACGTCCTTCAGGCCCAAGGGTGTTTCTCCATCTCTGGTCCAGCACATGAAATGCCTCACTTGGAGAGAAAATTAAGAATTGGTTGAGTTAATTTGCTGCAGATTCTTACTTGAGGAGCCAGTAACCAAAAAAACTGGTGGGATGCCCAATTTCCCTCCCTGCTGGATGCTCTTGGAGACTTCCTGCAGCTCCTTCTTCCTGGAGGCTTTCTGATGGGTGCCTGGTGCCCCATACATTGACTACCTCTGGAAGAGAGCTTCAATTGGCTCCCCCCACTCCTCCTCCTGCCTCCTGGTCTCCCCCAAATCTGTACAGAGAAACAAAGATCTTGTTTGCAAGCTAAAAATTAGAAATGATTTATATGTTTATAAGCCCAACTCTGGCTCCATTTGTTTTGGCAAAGCAATTGTTTGCATCTTTGCAGAATTCCTTCACCCAAACCACTCATTAGATATGAATTTCAAAACAGCCAGGGGCAGAGGGTGACTCAGGGGAATTAGCAAATGGCTTCCCAAAGCCTTTTACGTCAAGGCCAGCAGCTTGGTTCCAGCCCTTGATGCCAGTGGCCCAGAAGACATTGTCATCTAATGTTAGGTCAGTGACTGAGAGTCAATGAGTGCATTGAAAGACCTTGGTCCTTGACTCCTAGCTGGCAGGTGTCTTGGCTGTGGGAAACCTCAAGCCAGAAAAGATGAGAAGGAAATGAAGTGATCCATGAACTTTCACCTGACACTGCAGGAGCTGGCTGAGAGTTGGAGATATTCCACCACAAGCCGGTGGAGGTTTGAGACGTCTGAAAAGGGCACTTGAGGAGGGTCAGCCTCAAAGTCTGGAGATGGGGAGAGTCTGTGGCAGCCAGTGGCTCTGCTGTGGGCTTAAAGATCATCTTGATTTGCACCTAGGACCTGTTAAGAAAGTTGCACGTGGAGATGATTTCAGCTTTCTCTTTTTTTCTGGCAGACAGGAGCCAACAAAGCAGTCATCAGGTGTCATCGCCTTACCCTTACAGAGCTTCTTGACTTGGGCTGGCACAGGGAATAGGAGTAACATCTCAAGGTGCTTTGGCTATGAAGGACATTACACTTCTAATGGCACCATGTGGACTTTGAACAGCTTTCATTGTCCTCAGAAAGGTGTGTTCAAGGGCAAGGGGACAGGCACCACTTGTGCAGAAGCAACTCTGTGAGGAATTGGATCAGCCAAGATCCCTGGCAGGAGGAGAGACCTCCATCCTGGAGCAGGCAGCCTGAACTACCAGAGGTGTCCCATGGTACCTGGTAATGATGCCACGGAATCACAGAATGGTAGGGGTTGGGAGACACCTCAAAAGATCATCTAGTCGAGAGCAGGAAGGCACACCCAGAGGTCCATCACTCAACATACCCTGCAGTGGGACAATCCTTACCCAGCTCCCACTGGAACCTCCCAGTACCACCCAGCTCCTGCTCCCCTGCTTTCCCCCAACCTGCCCTGCTGCGCCGGGTCTCACTCTGAGCCAACCTTGGCTCCTCGTCTTATGCAAGTAGAGATGAAAATAAACTCCAGTGAAGGGTCCTTTAACTTTCTCTACTTGAGTGAAAATAAATGTGAGCTCCCCAGCGCCGGCCCTGGGCGCTGTGAAATCTCTTCCAGATATAGTAAAGAGCCGTCGGCCGCTGGTGTTTTTAAACATCTCGAGCTGCTGTATATATTTCCAGGGAGACTCAATAAGCGCTGCAGCTAATTTATCTGCCTCTACTGTAAATATTTTCAGGAGATAGCAGAAAGGATTTCAAACACAGGGCTGGGAGGATTGGCACACAGCAGAGGCTGGGTGGGAAGGATGCGTTTAACCCTGCGAGCGCTGCCTGTCTGTCCCCATCCTCACTCTCCTGCGCCTCTGCCCCCTGCAGTGTCTCTCCACCAGCTTGCAGCTGTCTCTGCAGCTCAGTGCTTAGCCTGAAGGTTTGAACATGGCTTTGAATAACAGCATCGTTAAGGTTGGAAAAGATCTCTAAGGTCAGTCAGCCCAGACTTTCACCCAACGCCTCCATGGCCACCAAACCAAGTGCCATGTCCACACATTTCTTGAACGCCCCCAGGGATGGGGACTCCACCACCTCCCCGGGCAGCCTGTTCCAATCCCTAATCACTCTTGGAGCAAAGAAAGTTTTCCTCCTCTCCAACCTAAACTTCCCCTCATGAAGCTTGAGGCCATTTCCTCTTGTCCTCTTGCCTCACCCTAACCTGCTTCCAGGGAGTTGTAGAGAGCAATGAGGTCTCCTCTCAGCCTCCTCTTCTTGAGGCTAAGTGATCTCAGCTCCCTCAGTTGCTCCTCACCAACCCTGTTCTCCAGACTCTTTACCACCTTGGTTGCCCTTCTCTGGACCTGCTCCAACCTTTCAATGTTCTTCTTGGAGTGAAGGACACAAAACTGATGCCAAGATTGAAGGTGTGGCCTCATCAGTGCCCAGTACAAGGATACCATCACTTCTCTTCTCCTGCTGGCTGCACCAGTGCTGATCCAGGACAGGATTCTCATGTCCCTCTTGGCCACCTGGGCACACACTGGTTCATGTTGAGCTGCTATCAACCAGTACCCCCAGGTCCTTCTCAACAACTCCCCAGCCACTCTGCCCCATGCCTGGTGTGTTGCAAGGGGTTGTTGCATGAAGGTTTGCTCTTCCTCTTGACCACAAGGTCCTTGCTCTGGGGATGCTGAGAGCACAACTCCGCTGGGACCCGCTTCCTGCAACTGTGTCTAGACCACTCTGTCCCTGCCTGCACATCTACTTGCTGCTACAAGCACAAGACAAACTCTGAGGAGTGTCCAAGCAGTCACTCCTTTCAGCAGAGGCTGCAGCTCCACAGGCACAAGTAGGGTACCCAGTTACTGCTGAGAATCAGGGCTCGGTGAGGAGGTTGAGCAGGGCAGGGGCAGAGATATACAACACAGGTTTTGGAGGTGGGAGTCCTGTAGAGGAAGGAGCCTTGGTCCCTAGCAGCCTGTCCCCAGGGCTGTCAGCTGGGATGACAGACAGCCTGGGAGACAGAGATGTGGGGGAGCAAGGATGTCAGGATGCAAGTGTGGGTGGCTCTTCAGGGAGCAGCCACCTGAAGATGCAGAGGTCCATGTCCATCTGGTCCCATGGATGGAGCAGGGAGCTGCTGGAACACAGCCCACCCTGTGCCCACAGCCCCACTTCTGGGTATGGTCCTATGCCACTCCTGACAACAACCATAATGCCATGACCTTCTAGGGGCTATGATCTCACTCTGGGGAGAACTGTTGCAGGTCTCAGTGTTATGATGTAACCAGCAGGACAAGGGAGGTGATTCTGCCCCTCTGCTCTGCTCTGCTGAGACCTCACCTGCAGCACTCTGTCCAGCTCTGGTGCCCCCCCTGCACAAGAAGGACATGAAACTGCTGGAGAGGGTCCAGAGGAGTCCATGAAGATGATCAGAGGGCTGGAGAACCTCCCCTGTGGGGACAGGCTAAGAGAGCAAGCACTGTTCAGCCTGAAGAAGAGACGGCTCCAGAGAGACCTTAGAGCAGCTTTCCAGTAGCTGAAGGGGCTGCAGGAGAGCTGGGGAGGGACTTTGGATAAGGGCTGGGAGTGCCAGGATAAGGGACAAAGGCTTTGAGCTGGGAGAGGGGAGATTGAGAGTGGAGATGAGGAAGAAATCCTTTGCAGTGAGAATGAGGAGAGACTGGAATAGGTTGCCCAGGGAAGTTGTGGATGCCCTCTCCCTGGAGGTGTTGAAGGCCAGGTTGAATGAGACCTTGAGCAACCTGGGCCATGGGAGGTGTCCCTGCCTATGGCAGGGAGGTTGGAACTGGATGATCTTTAAGATCCCTTCCAACCCATATCACTCCCGGAATCTTTGGTCCATGATACGCCCATGAACAAGGAGAAGACAGAGCACTGATGGGAGAGGATGTCCTGGAGACTATCCAGAAGACAAATTGTCGTTTCTACTGTTCTGCAGCTCTGTACAGGCAAGGAGGTGCTGATGCTGGTGCTGCTGATGTGCTGCCACAATCCTTGCTGCTGCTTTCCTGTATGCTTCAAGAAGCTTCATTCCTCACCACACAGCATGGACCTGTCTGGGTACTCTTCTCCCTGACCATGCTGGTCTAGTGAAAGGGGTTGGACTAGATGATCTCTGAGGTTCCTTCCAACCCAACCCATTCTATGATTCTATGGTGAGATGAGCTCCAAAGGTCGCCTTTGCTTTCCCTGTGCCCTGACCACCCCCACTCCCCTCATCCCAGGTGTCTCTGTTTGGAGGGATAGGACAGGAAACTTTCCAGGGGAAAATCTGGGACACCACAGGGTGCTGGGCTGGGGGAGCAGAAGTCTGTCATCACCCAGCCAAGGCCTGGTGTCAGCAGGGATCTGCACAAAAAGCACACTCAATTCAATGCCTGGTATTAAGCAAACCCAGCTCTGTGCACGAACAGCCTGTCCTGAACCGTGAGTCACTGCAGCTGGCCCTGCCTCTCCACCAGGGCCTCTGCCTGCAGTGCCAGGGCCGCTGTGTGCCCTCAGCAGCATCGCAATGGTCTCTGCCACATGTTCACCCCCAGCTCTACCACCAGCTCCTGCTGCTGCTTGGCTTGGGGCAGGGGGGGAGGGGTGGTGGTGGTTCAGCCAAGGCAGTCTCTCCCAGGGGTGATCTCATTTATCACAGATTTATAGAATGGATTTGGTTGGAAGGGACCTTAAAGACCATCCACTGCAAACCCCCTGCCATGGGCAGGGACAGCTACCACCAGCCCAGGTTACTCAAGGCCTGATCCAGCCTGGCCTTCAACACCTCCAGGGAGGGGGCATCCACAACCCCCCTGGGCAAGCTGTTCTAGTGTCTCACCATCTTCGCTGGAAAGAAGAGACACACAAGAAGTTCAATCCTCTACTCCACAGCATCTCTCCTCTTGAACTCACCTTGGCCAGGGCGTCCTGGGGATTGCTGAGGCTCCTCGGGTCCCATCAGCTGGATGCTTCTGGCTCACTACAGCCTGCTGTTGCCTTAGGGAAGGCAGGTTTGGGGGCTGTGTTGGTGTGTGGGAGCAGGAAGGCGCCACTAATGGTCTGTAAGAAGGAAGATGGCATTTCCCCTATTGCCTGTAGAAGCCCCTGAGCTTTTGAGATTCCTCCTCTTATAATCATAGAATTGTTTTGGCTGGAAAAGGCCTTCAACCACCAACCTGACACCATCATGGCCAATAAACCCTGTCCCCAAGTGCCATGTCCACATATTTCTTGAACACCTCCAGGGATGGGAACTCCACCACCTCCCTGGGCAGCCTGTTCCAATCCCTGACCACTCCCTCCATAAAGAAATTTTTCCTAATATCCAATCTAAATCTCCATCACCTGAGTGCTTGGATCCAGGCTTTTAGTACAGGCTTTTAGTACAGCTGTGATCTGGCCCAAACCCCTGAGGTATTGCTGTCCCTTTAGCTTGTTGAAGGCATCATTAAGTCCTAGAGAGGACAGCAGCCCCTGTTCAACTCCGGGTGGACCACAGGCTGAGGTTTCAGGGCAGGGAAGCTGCAATCAACCCTGGCAGCAGGTATGCATTGGCTGCATCCTCCTTGTGTTCTACTCCCCAGCCTCCTTTCTGCCTGATGTAATTGAAGGCAGAGCAAGGACACGAGGTACCTATTGGCTTTGAGCCCACCCCAAAAGCCATAAAAAGGAGATAAAAGCCTTTCAATGCTAAGCCTGTCCGAAGAGACAATAAAAGACAAATGTCTTCCCAGCATTATGTCTTTGCCTTCTCACTTGATTTATGGGGTTTTTCTATATGCCTTCATGGTTTGTGACTCTTCAAGCTGTTTGGCTGTTGTAAAAGGCCCATGGAAGCAAACTGCATCAGCCAGGGGGCTCATTTAGTCCCCAGACCCTCCCTCAACCCAGACTGGTCCTGCTGCAGGATCCCATCTCAGGGTTCACAATGGCTTTTGTCCAGTGTCCACAGGGGAGAGCACCTTGTGGTGAGCACCCCAAAGCAGTCCCCAGACTGTCACAGAAGGTGCAGAGAGGGTTTCACAGCCACGAAGAGGAGGAAGAGAGCAAAGAGAGCCCAAATGTTTCCTTTCAGCCTCCGGGTGAGCAGCGAAACGTTTGCGAGCTGGATCTGCAAAGAGGATCCAGATGGAAGGAACCGCAGCTGCTCCCCACGAACANCAGCCAGGGCGTGCAGATCTGGAGCTAATCAGCCCCGGGACAGGATGCGTGTGTGTGTCTGCTGGGGCAGGGCAGGCAGAGCAATTGCTCTCAACAAAACAATGCTTCCCTCCTCCGCTGCCTTCGGAAGTGAAGCTGTGAGTCTGAACGTCCTCAGCTGACTCTCCTGGTCCTCCTGCCTCCTCCGAGAGGGAGGAACTGATGGAGATGCTGGAAACGCGGTAGGAGCCTGCGTGCTTTTGCGTCGCCCAGTGCCGGTGCCCCCAGGCCAAGCTCGCTGCGCTGGTTGCTGGCTGTGGTGCTGGGCAGCTGAGCTACACAAGAGCTAGGGATTTTCGGGTGAAATCAAACCTCTGAGGTCAGGAAGCAAAGCCATCCCTACCTTCTCACCTCGTTTTGGTTTTCCCAGAGCGGCTCTTGCTGCAGGAAAAGCAGCAATAGGACTTGCACTGTGCCGAGGGGGAAGGGGATCAGAGACACAGAACCACAGAATGGGTTGGGTTGGAAAAGACCTTAAAGATCATCTGGCTCCAACGCCACTGCCATGGGCAGGGACATCTTCCACTAGCCCAGGTTCCTCAAGGCCTCATCCAACCTGGTCTTGAACACATCCAGGGAGGGGGCTCTAAGCCAGTGTGGTTGTGGGGATAGGATGGGCAGCATCTCTGGACTGTGGCATGACAATGGTACCTGTCCTGCTTCCAGAGATGGAATAGTCCCAGCAGGACACTGAGGACCCAGAAGGTCTTCAGTGTCCAGGCAGTGGGGAGTAGCTGACTGTGGCTGTCCTGGGGGAACCCAGGGGCAACCCTGCCTGCCCTTTGCTTCCATTGTCCATGGTGTCCCTGTCCTCACTCTCACTGGGCAGCAGCAGTCTCGAGAGCAGAATGTGACCTCTGTGTGAGGACAGCCTGGCCTTGCCCTGCAGCACTTCGGGAAGGGCATGTGTGCCTCGGCATGTGCCCTTACCACACAGTGTGTCACAGCAGGTCCCCTTTGCTCACAGCATGTCCTGGCAGGTCCCCCTGCCCTGCAGCCTAGACCACCACCAGCGATGCCCACATCAGCTTCCCCTCCCCACTGTCACCCTGTGCCACATTCCATTTTCTCTTCTGCAGGCAGAGGCACAGGAGGAGTACCTTTGTTTTTGTGCCCATTCCACAAACCTTCAGAGTCCAAGTCCAACTTCTACAGCTTCACCTGGTGATTTCAGGTCTCGTCTCTCTGCAGGACTCCCCCTAGACCCCCAGCTCCCCAAGCGCTCCATCAGCACTCATTCTTAGTGCCGCTTTGCACAAACGCAATCAGGAGGGAGAGGACTCAGGGGTGCTGGGGGCACCATGTCGGGGGGCAGCAGTTTGGGCTGCCCTTAAAGGTCTCTAAAAAGATATATATCTCTATATTCTAGGCTGTGAAAAAATTAGTCATTTCAAACCGCAGACGAATGCTTCACATTCCTGAGCAGTGCTGCCCTTCGTTTCCTGCCCGCATTGTTCTCAATGAGCTGGAACCCTCAAATGAGTGCTCGCTCCGACCCCATCCTCCGCCCAGGGAAAGCAAGGAGGAGAGAAAGAGAAGGAGGAAAAGAACCAAAGGAAAGTGGAGTTGCTCTCCCCATGCCCCAGTGGAGCCATGTAAGCAGAGCTGCCAAGGCACAGCCCTTGATTTAGAGCAGGAACAGAGCCTGTTACTGCTGTGGGGTGCGGGGCTCACCCTGTTGCCCTCCCCCAGCCATTCTCCAACTATGGGAGGAGGTTTTGGCTGTGGAACAGGGACTCGGGCACTTAGGGGTGCTGGTGGAGGCCGGGAAGATTTAAAGCCCAGCCTGGGGCTTCCTCTGCTTGGGTTATCTGGAGCTGGGGCATGGCTGCAGACCACACAGGCACACGCTGAAATCATTTTTACTGGTTCCGCAGTGTAACGGACAGAGTGTGGGGCTGGCAGCTCTGCTGGGCTGGCAGCCTGCCTGGCACACCCTGGGGCCTGCCGAGGGCTGCGTGAGCGAGGATGTCACCGAGCTGCAGTGGGGACATCCATCAGGCTGTTGGGTTGCAGCAGAGACATCCATCAGGCCGTTGGGCTGCAGGGGGGGACATCCATCGGGATGCAGGAGGGATGTGTAGCAGGGGAATGTGCATTAAGGGCACATCCATTGAGCTGCAGGAGGGGCGTGCAGCAGGGGGACATCTATCAGGCTGCGGGAGGGGACAAACATCAGGAGGATATCCATCAGGCTGCAGGAGGGGACAAACATCAGGAGGATATCCATCAGACTGCAGGAGGGGACAAGCATCAGAGGAATATGCAATCACAGAATCAGAATCATAGAATTGTCAGCACTGGAAGGGACCTCAGGGATCATCTAGCTCCAAACCTCCTGCCAGGGGCAGAGATCAGGGTTGGATGTGCCTTGGGAAGACATGCGTCAAGGGGACCTTCATCCTGGGGGTGTTCATCAGAGGAATGTGTATCCAGAGGATATGTATGTAAGAGGAGTGATGGATGTAAGTTGCATCACAAGAGATTCCACCTCAACACGAGGGGGGACTTCTTTACTGTAAGGGTCACAGAACACTGGCACAGGCTCCCCAGTGATGTTGTGGAGTCTCCTTCTCTGGAGACTTTCAAGGCCTGTCTGGATAGGTTCCTCTATGACCTGAGCTAGATTGTCTGGTCCTGCTCTGCCAGGAGGGTTGGACTTGATGATCTCTTTGAGTCCATTTCAACCCCTGACATCCTGTAATCCTGTGCGCTGCAGGAGAAACAAGCATTAGGGGAACATGTATTGAGCTCCAGGAGAACATGCATTGGGCTACAGGAAGGAACATGCATGAAGGAGATGTGCCTGGCAGCAGGACAAGCACTGGGCTGCAGGGAAGCATTTACAGGGCTGCAGAAGGGATATGTGTGGGGGTGATGCATAAATCAGGCTGCAGCAGGCTGTGCATTGGGGTTCCCAGCCTGACCAAGGGTTTCCAGCCTGCCAGGGAGCAGAGACCTTGCCTGGAAGTCCAGGCACCCTTGCCTCTGCCTCCCCAAGTCATGACCTATTTTCTGAGGGCTGTAAGGAGCAGAGGAATCAGCTGAGCTTTGGGCTGCAGCTAAGAGCCCTGTGCCACTCAGCACCTGCTGTCTGAGATGTGCGCAGCCATGCCAGGCAGGGCGCATTTCTGCCGAGATCCAGGTCCCCCCTGCATGCTGTGGGCACCACTCTGGGGGTCGTGCAGGGCACCAGGCTGCCCAAGGTAGGGAGGACCCAGCTGCCCCACATCGGGGCGAAGGCAGGCAGTGCTGGCAGGGCCCTCTTGCAATTAATCATCACGTTGGGTAATTGCACGAGTGGCCGAGCGGGCAGCCCGCAGGGACCTGCCTGCAGGTGTGGGGAGAGCCGGAGGCCTGGTGGGCCCTGGCTGGGTGCAGAAAGCTTTTAACTGGAATAGAGTTACAGCCAGGCAGCCCAGCAATGCCAGGGATGCAAGGAATCCCCTGCCTGCTTCAAAAGGACGCTTTCTTTATCGGCTAATTAAAATCCGGGCAGCGGTGGCGGGGGGGACCAGCCCGCACCTGCGCTGGCAAACACCCGGCCAAGAAAGGGGGGAGAGAGGGACCGAGTTGGGAGCAGGAGTGAGGAGGGGGTGAAGGGACTGCAGTGAAGGGCAGCAGCAGAAGAGCAAGGGTTGGGACCAGGCAGCACCTCCAGAACCCCACGGTGTTGCTGCTGTCAGCCCGTTGTGTCAGGCAGCCCCCGCCCAGTGCCCTCCGTGGTGGTGCGGGGGAAACAGGCTGTGCTCAGGCTGTCCTCATCCCCATGCAGTGGCATCCCTCTGTCTGCTAAGTTCTGAGGGAGAGGGAACCAGACTAGAAAGCCTCCACGGTTGATTTATTGGCAGGGTTTAATATTAATCCACAGGGATTCATCCTAGCTGCATAGCCTGGCATGAGCTGGATGCACCCTCACAGCTCCCGGGCAGTGGCCTGGCCAAACTCTGTACTGCTTGGCTCTTACTCTTTCTTCCTTCTTCCTCAGTTGTTATTAAATGGGAAGAGCGGTTTAAAATTGGGGGTTGGGGCAAAGTGGCTCCTGCAGTGAATCAACCTCAGCAGCATTGATGCAGCCAAAATTTCCAGCAGGAAAGAGCAAATTTTCCTCGGGGCTGGTGGGGGTGAGCCCCTACTTGAAGATTTGTATCTCAAGGCTGTTTCCCATCTGGTTCCTCCAGTGCCCAGTGAAAGCAGGGATGGGGACACCACATCTCCCACCCTGCCCATGGAGCACTGGGGATGGAGCATCTCTGAGCTCTCCATCCCTCCTTTGACTGTGATTGGTATTGGCTGGTGGCTTTGGAAGCTGGAGAGCTGGACATGGAGACATACCCACAGCTACCACAACTGATGGAACATCTGTGCTTTGGAAAGCAAGAGAGAGGAAGCGAGGGAGGAAGGGAAGGAGGAAAGAAGGATGAAAGACAGTGGAAAGGAGCCCTTTGTGAGCTGTCAGAGTAGTGTGGACCAAGAGCCCACCATTGGGTTAATGAGATCATTTCATACCTTTAATTGAATAGGTGCAGCACCGTGCAGGGACGAGGCTGTGGGCGCTGGAACACCCCAGAGGTCTGCAGGCCAGAGGAGCTGGGGGATGGTTGAGCAGGTCTAGTGTCTGCAGCTGTGCTGGATGGCTCTGACTTGATGGAGACTCTCTCAGGAATGAAGAGGGTCACTGGATCCCAGGGGGATGCTGGTGGCATCTGGCTGAGGCTAGGCTGGAATGTGTCCCACATGCAGTTTGGATGCTCAGGCTGGGAAACTTGAGGAGTGCAATGGAGGAGCTGAAGTCCAGCTGGATGGAGTGGTTCTGGTTTTCCTTATATCTTGCCCTCTTGCCCAAAATAGGGCTTGGGTTTCCCAGGCGTCACCGAGGGTTCTGCTGCCCCTTTACTCTGCAAGAATGCTGGTGGCAGGGATGGCTGCCATCCCACTGACATCAGCAGTAGATGTGTCCTGTCAGTCAGAGAGCCCAGCGCAGTGCCCAGGTCAAGTGCCCAGCAGGGTTTACCCCCATGGGTCACATTCTGCACCTCGGTCCAGTCCTGGGCTGTGCCTACCTCTTGCAGGGTGGGATCTGGGTGGGGACACAGGGTGGATGCTGAAGCAGCAGCACACGCTGGGCAATGCCTGGCTTTGGGCCCACAGCCCCCAGCAGCCCACCTGTTCTTCCCAGAGCAGAGGGGCTTCTGTGCAGCCCCCGAGCCCAAGGCTGCTGCTTGGGCGTGCCCACTGCTCCACCCTGGCCCTGTGCCCACCCACCCAGCCCTGCCAGCATATGGGAAAGGCATGGTCCTCTGAGAACTGGGGTGGCAGGAGAAAGCAAGGGACAAGGACAGCTGAACCTTGAGCTTCGCACGCCTGGCTCTATAGCTCTTGGCTTGGCCTCGCCTCCCTGCCCTGCCTGGCAGCCGGGCTCCGTGTGGAGCCATGCCAGCGGATAACAAATGCCCTTCCAGCCCCTCATGGAGGGCAGCAGCATGGAAGGGTGGAGGATCAGGGCTTGGGGGGCTGTGTGAGAGAAAAGAATGCCCTAAAGCCCACCCATGGTGCAGGGAAGGATTTCTCCATGCCTTCTGCAGCAGGTCCTGGGGATAGGGTGGAAGCTCAAACCTGGCCATGGTGGGGCTAAAGCCCCTCCCTCACCCCACTTTGTCCTAAATATGGGTACATCCATCCCCCTTTTTGGGGAGTGGTGGGAAGCACTGCTCAGCCTTGGCAGCAGCAGCACAGTGGCATGGCAGGGGCATGGCAGGGACATATGGTCCTGGGCATGCTGCAGCCTGGCAGGAGTAGTGGGGGCTGGAGCTGTGTGACAAGGAGGGAGCCAGAGCAGAGCCTCAGCCTCTAAGTGCTGGGACTGGTGGGGGTGGGACTCTGCAGGACTGAGCCTGCATCTTGGTCCTGTTTACAGAACTGTGCCACGCTGGATGTTCCCAGCACAGGTCTCTAGGGCAGCAGGGGGGCAAGCAGCCTCATGACACCCTGTCTCTCTCCTTGGAGGGGATGTCTGTGCTGTGTAATGCCACCTGAGTCACTGCCACCTCCTGACACACTCCCCATGCTCCTCAGATGTCCAAGAAAGAGTTTTGCAAGGACTATCCCTGTAGCATGATGGACCTGTGCCAGTGGGTGCTGCTGGTAGCTGGGCACCTGCCCACATCACCTCCTGCCAGGTAGGATCTGGGGTGTGTTTCCAAACTGGAAGCTATTTTAATACTCACTTTCTTGTGGAGGCAGTGCAGCTCCTGGTTTTCAAGGATATCTCCCCTTTGCCAGTGGCCTTGGCACGCTCCTATCCCCTGCCTATCGTCCTGTGGTGAGAGGAGAGCCAGTTCCCTGTCCCCTGCCAGCTCTCCCCTGGGACAACATACTGCTGCTGCCCGGTGCCAGGAACGGCACGGCCCCCACTTTGCATGGCAAACACACGCCAGAGCTGACGTGCCAGCTCCATCCCAAACCACCTGCTTGAGCCCTGCAACCATGACACATGTGCGAGCTGGCCCCGGGACCGCCTGGGACCCTGCTGGCAGCTGCCGGCAAGCGGAGCTGGTGGCAAGGCTGGGACTGCCCTTCCCAAAGATGTTTCTGAGCCTCAGGTGACAAGTTTTAAAGGAAAATCTCAGGGAGAGGGTGTGGAGCCCAGAGCTGCTTGCAGTCTGAAGTGCAGAGGTTGGTAGGATGCTCAGCATGGGAAGGGTTGCTCAGCTGCTGCTGAACCCAGACTCTGAAAGGAGGGCACAGCCCCAGAGCTTGGGGTGAGGATCATGGAATGGTTTGGGTTGGAAAGAACCTTCAATATCTTTCAGTTCCAACCTCTCTGCTGTGGGCAGGGACACCTACCGCTAGCCCAGGTTGCTCAAGGCCTCATGTGGCCTGACCTTCAACACTTTCAGGAAGAGGGCATCCACAGCCTCCCTGAGCAACCTGTTCAGTGTCTCCCCATCATCACTGCAAACAATTTCTTCCTCATCTCCACTCTCAGCCTCCCCTCTCCCAGCTCAGAGCCATTGTCCCTCATCCTGGCACTCTCAGCCTTTGTCAAAAGTCCCTCCCCAGCTCTCCTGGAGCCCGGTCAGGAACTGGAAGGCTGCTCTAAGTTCTCCCTGGAGCCTTCTGTCCTCCAGGCTGAACAGTGCCAGCCCTCTGATCACTGTATGAATGCCAGGGCTACTTAACAGTTCCCTCCTCTGAAACTTTGGTGCCAGTGGCAGGTTGGCACAGCCAGCTTGTGATGCTGCTGACTGCTCTGTTCAGCTCCTGCTCAAGTCTCATGTGATGAATTGTGCCCCTGCCCAGCACCATGAGACCTTCCCCTGGTCATCACTCCAGGATACTGCACCCATCCGTGCTCCATCATCCTCAGTGCTTGTCACCACAGGTCCTCCCAGCACCATCCTGCTCTCATTGCAACCTGGAACCCTGTGTGGTGCCTTCACCCTGGGCACAGCTGTGCAGGAGCAGCCCTGCTGCCTGTTGCAGCACAGGGAGGTGCTCCCCAGCCTGAGATGCAGCCTCATGACGTCTTCAGCTGTTCCAGAAGGACTGTGAGAAGTTGATCTGCCCCAGAGGAGAACCTAGGGGTGAGGGGGAGTGGTAGAAGGGAGGATGGGGGAGTTTCCACTCCTAATTTCAATAAACTAAATGAAAGAGGTGGAAAATTGGTATTTCATGCAAAACTTGGTGAAGGTTAAACCTCTTCCAGATGCTGTCTCAGAAAGTTTTGCTCCAACCCAATCTGTTGCAGATAAAGTTGTAGACGCCCCAGCCAGATATTGTGTTACCCACCAGTTACACAACAGTGCCATGATCCAGGCAGCAGTTCATGCCCTACTGTTCTGAAAAGACTCAGAAATGTCCCTGCAGCTTCAAACCCATCCTGGGCTGTACTGAGCACCTTTTGGCACAGACAAGGTAGGACGGATGATTGAGGTGGCACCTTCTTGGGGCAGCAGGCGGTGGGCAGCTGCCAACATGAGTGACTGCCTGCACCACTGCGGCCATACCTCCTTGCACCAAGCCCTTTCCAAAAGGACCATTCCTGGCTTCTCCCTTTACTCCTAGCCTGATCTGCTCCCATCCCTGTGGGTTCTGCTCCACAGCTCATCACCCCTGTAGTGCCTGACATCCATCTGGTGGAGTGACATGGGGACTGGCTTCTCCATAGTCATGGACATTGAAGATCAGAAGCTGCCGTGGTCACAGCTCCAAGTGACATCGTGTCCCTGCAGCTCTGAGCCCTGCTGGTGGCTTGTGCCAGCCTCAACACCTCTGGGATAAGCCTCAGTACCATGTGTGGCACAGGGTGGGTTTCAGTCTGGGGAAACTGAGGCAGGGCCAGACCAAGGCTGGAAGAAGAACTGCAGCAGCTCTTGGGCTGATGCTCTTGCTCCAGACCTGCCTGTGCAGAGGAACCAGGGCTGCGGCCGCCGAGCTGCAGCTCTGGGGTGGGCTGGCAGCAGGTCAGGCAGCGGGGCCAGCAGTGGGGTCAGCAGCGGGTTGGGCAGCAGACCTGGCAGCAGATCTGACAGCAGGTAGGACAGAGGGTCGGGCGGTGGGCTGGGCAGCAGATTTGGCAGCGAGTTGGGCAGCAGATCCAGCAGCAGGTCCGGCGGTGGGGTGCGCAGTGGGTCCAGCAGCAGGTCCAGCCTGGGCATAGCTGGCATTCCTGCCCTTGCAGTCCCCTTCCTGCTCCCCCGGCGGGCCCTGAGCCCCCGCTGCCGCTCAGCCCCCGCTTGTTTTCTTAGCAGGCGGCTCCCGCTCGTCGAGCCCAGCCATTTCCTGCCGGCTGCGCGCATTCCTCTGCCCCAGCGCAGGTCTCTACCGCAGCTTTCCCACCTTGCTGCTCCCCCACCCCCCTCCCGCTGCCTCAGTTTCCCCAGCCGGGACCCTCAGGCTGCCCCTAGGAAGCAGAGCGAACCCGGGGATGCGGAATGTGGGGCGCGGAGGTTTGCGTGACCCTGCAGCGCTTTTGGGAGCGCTGAAAGAGGAGATGCCCGTCCCCGTCTGCGGTGCTGCGGGGCACAGGTTGAGCACCTGCGGGAAGGCGGTGACCTGGAGGAGGAGCTGGGGAGACCCAAACTAGCCGTAGCGTGGGCATCAGCTCGGGAACACTACTGGCATTGCTGATGGCACTGGGACTGTTTCTGGGCTCACTGAGAAGGAGTAATCCTGGAGTCTCCTGGAGCAGAATGGGCAAAGTGAAACCTTCCCGGGCACTTCTCTGCCCCTGCTCGAGGGCATTTCTCTGGTGGGAATCTGAAAAGGTAGCAGAGCAGCAGTGGGACAGTGACCTGGGACGGCCAGGTACAGTTATGGTGGCATTGGGTGGACAGTAACATTGTTCCAAGGCGCTGAGTGGAAGGGAAGTGGTGAAACAGTCCACCAGGAGACCATCTCCCTTGCTGTCTGAAGTACCACAGCACAGGGGCCAGGTGCAGAGGATTGTCTCTGGTGTGGTGTGATGTGGTGAGGGCTCTGAGCCAGCAGGACCCCTGTGGCTGTGGCTGGTGCAGCTGACAGAGGAGGCCAGGAGGTGGGTGGGCAGGAGTGGTGATCCTGGCACGGGCAGGAACGCCGGACATGCTCTTCCCACCCACCTTGTGTGCTGCCAACCCTCCTACCCACCCATGGCCTGAAAGGAAAGGAAAAAAGCCCTGTCCCGCCCATCAGGAAACCTCAAATCAGGGCCAATGTTTTGGAAAGGTTTTTTCCTCTCTCCCCTTGAAGACATCTGCCAATACCATCTGACCTTTCCCAAACAAACGCGGCCCACGCGCTCTGCCTTTGATCCCGCACTCCCAACTCTCTGCTTGCTTACTTGGCCCCTCCAAGGCTGCCGATGCCTTCCTGGGGACTGATTGTCCCCTGCTCACCTGGTTGTCATTACCTCAGCCAGCCCCAGCCCCGCGGCCCTGCTGTGACCACCTGAGCCTGCACATCCCTTGCCTCAGCTGCCCACATTCTGGTCCCCCACTCCCAGCAGGTACTGATCCCCACTGCCCTGGGGTGGGGGTGTGGGAGCAGGGATACCCTGTGGGTTTTCATAAAGGATCCTTGCTCGTCTGGTGGCTGTTTTGGGCACTGTCTGTCACTCTGCTCCACCGTGCTTCCATCTCTGAGGGGGCTCACTGAGATGACCTTTGAGGATCCCTTCCAACCCAGTGTGAGTTCTGTGAGAGGGACCCCTACAGGATGTGAGGTTTGATCTGGCTATGCTCACTCCTGTGGAGGGGTAGAGGGTCAGGGGCTCCCCTATCAGCCTGAGGAGAGTTGCTACTGCAGAAAGAAGATCAGAGCTTGATTCATTGGTCAGGGGTGCTTGTGTCTCTGTGCAGACTTACCTCGTGGTAAGTCTCCTTGAAGAAACCTTCTACAGTTGGCTGCAAACTCTGGGTTCCTGGCACACACCATAATGAGACATGGGAGGTGGAACCCTGGACAGTGCTTGGGTTTGACTGGCAGCAGTGCTGGTTTGTTTCCTTGTTGGTCTTCAGGACAGTGTGAATGAAGGGAGGAGGATGGTCCTTGCTCTGGTTACTCCCCTGGCCAACCAAGATCAGGGTCTAGGTTGTAGGAAGCTGAAGAGGTTCCTACAGGTTAGAGGGGGCCATGGCCATGGAGAACATCAGTAGGAGATAAGGCGAGAGGTGGTCAGGTTCATATGGGTGGAGCTCAGCCTTTGCAGGGCACCCAGCCTGGGGAAGGAGCTGAACAGCTGGCAGCAGGCATTGCTCTTGTCCTGGAGCAGCCTACTCCCAACCCGTCCTCCTTTCAAACAGCCTGGTGAGGTTTGCCTCTGCTTCACTTCCAGTTCTGCTTTTTCACGTCATGGTTCATAATTTACAGAGCACGGGTGGGAAGAAGGAATATTTCATTCCTGAGCATCCCTGGGTGGCTCTGCTGGTGACAGATGGCCATCATGGGGTGGGGGGCAAGGGATCATGTGCAGGCCACTGCAGAGGAGGAGTCCCCCAGGAGCAGAGGGCTCTGCAGCGGTGACCTGGGTGGTTTACAGATATTTCACATCCAGCCCGTGAGGGATGAGGCCTTCAGCAGCTACCCTCACTGCTGCAGCAAGGTGTTGTGGTTCCGTGGATCATGTCCTGCGTGGGACAGTGGCTTTCGGTGCTGTACCATCCTGGCTCTCCCATCAGCTCTGGCACCGATGCTGGTCCTCATAGTCCGTCTGCAGTGACAACGATGATTCAGAATGGATGAGCTGTCCAAGAGCTCCTTTCCCTGCAGTAGTGACCCCATGACCACCAGCATGCCTGTGCCCTTCCTGCCTTGCTGGCAGCTGTCTTCTCAGCTGTGTTCACTCAGGGGCTGGGCAAAACCTGGTCTTTGTCTTGTGGGGAAAGCCTTGCTGCCAGACATCTCAGATGGCTTCACCACCTAGCCCATCCTGCTGAAGCACTGCTGCCAGCTATTTTGAAACTGCTTGCAGATGCCTCCTCAGCTGCCTGGCTCTGCCTCACCCAAGGCAGGCAGCAGCGCTCTGAGCTCAGCCACAGTGCTCCACAACCCTCTACTTGGTGAGCCAGCTGCTGCCAAGTGGCAAGCGTGGACCTGTCGACGCCCCTCAGTGACAGGCTTCAGGATCCCAGATAAATCATCTCTTCTTCTTAGTGCCATCCTGGGGGGGTGATGTGGGCAGCACAACCAGAGCAGGACAAGGAGAAGGTGAGGAGGGAAAGGAAGGCAAGGTGAGGTGGGGAGGGATTTCCACATCTGACATGTCGAGGTTTCCCAAGTAGGAGCCAGTCACTCAACATCTGGCCAAGAATATTGCGTCCTGCCTAAGAGCAGCTCCAGATGTTCTCGAGACCTTTTTTTCCCTATTTTATTTCTTCATTTAATTCTTTTCTTATCCCCACCACCCCCTTCAGCCCCCAGCCACTCTTGACTCACTAAATCAAGGGAGACAGGCTTTTAACTCTCTGGAAAGAAATAAATGGCTCAGTGCTGAGATGAAACGGATCTGTGGGACCCTGTGAGCAGATGTGTGGTGGGGGAGGGAAAGAGGGAAGCAAGGTGAAGGAAACCAATAGAAATTGAGGGGCATGTGTGCATGGCCACTTCTTGAGCGTGAGGTGACCCAGCTGGATGCACAGTGTGAGGGATGTGCAGTCTACTTTGAACATGTAGGACTGGCAAGGGCAGGACTTGTGGCTGAGGGCAAAAAAGGGGAATGGTGCAGTTCCTGTCTCACCATGCCGACTGGTGACCTCCCCTCCGGCGTAACTGGGTTCATTTCTTACCTCCTGGAAGTGGCTCAGAGCCAAGGAGGGGAAAAGAAGGATGAGTCTGGTGTGCTGATGATGTTCATCCAAAGATGTGATCTGTCATCCCTGGCGGGGATGGGAGAACCAGCAGCCAAGCAGCGAGACCTCCGGGGAAAGGGAAAGTTTGGCAGGAGGAGGGGAGAGGTCAAAGCTGAGAGAAGTGAGCGAGAGAGAGGTGGAGGAGAACACGAAAAGAAGATCCAGAGATGCAGAAATGTGGTTTCTCTGCCAGGCTTCTTGACTGCTACTGAAGATCTGTTCTGTGCTGCCCAGCCCCAGCAGATGCCCGCTCTGTGCCACACAGACAATGCCTCATGTGCCTCTGATGTCCTAGAGCTGCTCCACCTGCAGGTTCCATAGGCAGAGCCGTGCTTGTCTCCCATTATCTGTGCTATCCCCTCCCAAGCTGCCACCTCCAGCTCCATTTGCCAGCGATGCTTTGTTGGGTTTCAGTGCTCCCAGCCTCTGGCATCCTCATCTGGTCCCCAACAGGAGTGAGCACTACAGCAGGTCTCAGTGGAGGGAGAGGATGAGAAACCTGGACCTTGATAGGAGAAAATGGGCTACTGGGGTACAAAAATGCCCAGCTTTGCTGAGCCCATCTGTCTGCCACGTCATGGGGAGGGGCAGCAGAGGGATGCTTGTGTCAGCGATGGGGACAGTTTGGTCATAGCCCTATTGTCAGTTGCCTGTGAGCATACTTCGCTCTTCCACCACCCCTCCCACCAATCCCTAGTCCCCCAAATTCTGACTTCAAGGGGCTGCAGAGAGGTGGGGGCACATCTGGCAGGCTTTGCCAGAGCTGATGTGGACACCCTTTTCAGGGGTTACTCTCTGCCTAGACCACCACCTGTGAGCACTACCTCAAGTGTCGGCTGTTCTTCCCAGCATCAGGGAGCAGAGCTGGAGGCTCACCACCCTCTCCTGCCCCATGGAACAGTGGCTGTGGGCATCAGGTCCTCACTCTGGCCTCACACTGCAGGGCCTCCAGGGCTCTAGGCCATGGCACAGGGGAGGTGGTGGCATTGAGGTGCCTGCTGACAGGAGCCATGCAGGCAGGGACAGGAGGGAAGCAAAACTCTGAGACACTTGAATCTCTGAGATGTTTGCAGGGGCATGGAGCAGATTGCTCACAGCTTCACAGATTGTTTTGGCTTGGAAGGGACCCTCCAAGGGCATCTTGTACAACCCTCCTGCAGGCAGCAGGGTCATCTCCAACTAAAGCAGGTTGACATTAAATTCTTTCAGAGATGGAGCCTCAACCACATCTCTGGGCAGCCTCTTCCAGTGTCTGCCCAATCTCTCTGTTCACAATTTTCTCCTGATGTCCAACCTAAAGCTCCCCTGTTCCAGTTTCAAACCATTGCCCCTCATTCTGTCACTCCAAGTCCTTCTAAACAGTCCCTCCCCAGCTCTCCTGAAGCCCCTTCAGCTACTGGAAGGTTGCTCTAAGGTCTCCCTGGAGCCTTCTCCAGATTAAGCAACCCCAACTTTCTCAACCTGCCCACACAGGGAAGGTTCTCCAGCCTTCTGATTAATCTTTGTGGCCTCCTCTGGACCTTCTCCATCAGCTCCATGTCCTTCTTGTGCTGGGGCTCCTATAGCTGCACCCAGCAGTGCAGGTGAGGTCTCCACAGAGCAGAGCAGAGGGTCAGGATTCCCTTTCTCCATCTCTGCCCATGCTGCTTAGGATGCAGCCCAGGCTGCCATTGCCCTTCTGGGCTGCAAGTGCCTATTGCTGGCTCCTGTCCAATTTCTCCTCCGCC
>VWZE01020227.1:288058-311428 GCA_013396675.1 Eubucco bourcierii
CCCCCCTCCCTTATTTTTCCATCTGGGGGCTTTATGGGGACCGCTCAGAAAATTAATAACGGTGCTGGGAGGAAATGTTCGACAGGGAGGCGGTAGCGGAGATTTACGGCCAGCCCTGGTGGGTGCCAGGGGAAAGCAGGCCAAGGCCTCACCGCTGCAGCAGGCACTCCCTGGAAGCTGGGTTTGCATTGCAGAGGAGGTGGGGAATTGCTCCTCAGGCAGGCGGCAGGTTGTTGGGAAAAAGTCATTCTTGAGGGTCAGGACCTTCAGCCTAGAGAGGAGAAGGCTCCAGGGAGACCTTAGAGATGCATTTCAATATCTGAAGGGCAACTACAGGCAGGCTGGAGAGGGGTTGTTAAGAAGGGTCTGTGCAGATAGGATGAGAGGCAATGGTTTGGAACTGGAGCAGGACAGAGTTAGGTTGGACATTAGGAGGAAGTTGTGCACAGTGAGGGTGGAGAGGGACTGGCACTGGATGCTGCCCAGAGAGATGTTTGAGGCCCTATTCCTGGAGACTTTCAACACCAAACTTAATGTAGCCTTGCACAGTTCACTCTGATTGGAGGTGTCCCTGCTGCCTGCAGGGGGGTTGGACAAGATGCCCTTGGAGAATCCCTTCCAACCCCATGCAATCTGTGACTCTGGTCTGAGCACTGGAATGGCAGATGGAAGTGTGAACCAGCACACAGAGGGCTGCTGCTGCGCAGCTTGGACCTGGGCAGGGCAGGTGGAGCTCATCCTTGCTGATGAGGGTGACAGTGCTGCTCAGCAACTCCACCAGCTCCCTTCAGCCACCCAGCTCCAGGCTTTGCTGAAAAAGGGACAGTATGAAGGTCCATATGGGTGGGCTGGACAAAGGTATGCATGAGCTAGAACCTGCTGAGCTCTGCTGGGCTTCCTGGTAGATGAGCAAACCATTATTGTCATGGCATGGAGAGAATGGAGGACTCCCAAGGCAGTGAGCCTGGCAGCACTGACCCCATCAGCACCATCTCAGTTCCAGTCAGGCCTTGGGACTGCAGGGATCACAGCATGGGTGGCCATCAGCACTGGGAAGGGACAGTTTAAGAGTCATCACATAGCAAAAGGCTCAAACGGCCACGAGGTCGGGTGAGTGACCCACAGCACAGCCTTGGAGCCGCAAGCATTGGAGAGGCTTTGCTCCTGCTGTCGCCTGACAGGGCACAGGCAACAGCCACAATTAAGCTGCTGCCTCTGAGCTCTCTGAGGGGATGCTGGATTCAGGTAGAGACCCAACCCAGGCACCTCTGAATCCCTCAGATGTGCCGAGCTGGATTCACCCAGCCCCACCTCCACCCTTTCTCTCCCTGCACCACGGGTAGGACTCTGGAAGAAGAGCTGTTGAACACACGGCTTGTGAGGAGCAGCTGAGGGACCTGGGGATGTTTGGCCTGGAGAAGAGCAGGCTGAGGGGAGACCTCATTGCTCTCTACAGCTCCCTGAGAGGAGGCTGCAGTTCGATAGGAGTTGGGATGTTCTTACATGAAACAAGTGACATGACAAGAGGAAATGGCCTCAAGTTGTGCCAGGGAAGGTTCAGGTTGGATGTGAGGAAAAATTTCTTCCCAGTAAGGGTTCTCAGGTCCTGGAATAGGCTGCCCAGGGAGATGGTGGAGTTTCCATCCCTGGAAGCGTTTAAAACCACCTGGATGTGGTGCTGAGGTAGATGGTTTGGTGGCAGTGGCTGAGCAGCAGTGGTTGGGGTTGTGAACTCTGGGTGAGTGTTTGGAACTGATGATCTCTTCCAACCTCAACAGCTCTATGGCTCTATGGTCCCTGCTATGACAAACCCAGAGACCAGTTGGTGTGCCTGGGCTGACATGATGGGTAGTAACTTCTTGGAGCTTACCTCATCTTCAGGGAGTGCCACCTCTCCCTGCCCCACCCCAGTAGATGAGGGCTGATGATGCCCATCAGGCTGATGATTTCCATCATGTGGGTGCAGGGACAAAATGAGTGCTGTTCATCTGAGCAGTGCAGAGACTGCTTCTGCAGACCTTGTTCAAGAGGAGAACAGAGTGTTGGGTTGAGTTTCACTATGCTGAGTAAACACAGGCATTGCTACAGCACATGCTGGCTTGGTGGCTAAGGGCCTGGTCCCACCCCACGTGGAGGCTCCCAGGCAGTCATTGACTGAACAGAGCCACAGCATCCCCCTGAACAAGCAAACCCACCCAGGGCTCTCCCTCATGGGCTGGGTACATGAATAGCAGAGGGGATGGATGAGGTTGTGGTGGCAGCTGAGGGAGGAAAGTCTGGAAGGACAGACAGTGATGCTGAGACTAAGTCATGGTGCGACCAGCATGGCTCTGTGGGGCAGCACCATCTCTGGGGGTGGGGGGGTGGTCTCACCTCATTCCTGGGAGGGGTGGTCTCATTTCATTCCTGAGGCGTGTTCTCACCTCATTCCTGGGGAGTGGTCTCATCTCATTCCTAGAGAAGATGGTCTCACCTCATTCCTGGAAGGGTGTTCTCATCTCACCTCTGTCTGGGATGATCTTTTTGTGCCACCGGCATACACCACGGTGCAACATCATGGCCATGCCTTAGGGCCAACAGAGCCCAGATGCAAGTGCTGGGGTGCAGCTGAATCCCATTCCCCCCATCCCCATCCCCAGGGGACCACTCTTCTCTTTTGCCTCCTCCTCTCCGTGGCTGCTGAGGTGGGAAAGGGCGGGTAGGAGGGAAGGGACAGCTTTCTCCAGATGGTGCCCTGCTGACCCCAGCCATTCCCTGTCTTTGGCTCTTCCTTAGGAAAACACGGCGTGGGCCAGCCCATCGATTAATGGTTTCCTCATGTTCCCCCTGCACGCCTACTGGGAAGCTGCCTCCCTGCTCCCCCGGCTCTGCCGAGCAGAGGCTCTGCCTCCCGTACCCCACACGGGTGCCAGGCATGCTGCACACATGGGCAGCCTGCGTTCAGCCAGGGGGGAGCAGTGCCCTGGGAAGGATGGACAGGGGAGAGGGAGGAACTGGGTGAGGGAATAATGACAGGGTGATTAACTCTGATGTCATCAGGGCCCCCGGGGCTTGTGGAAATCCACTTGGTGTTTGGAAGAGCAGCACATTCCACACTAGTTTGCAAGGGCGAGGGTGGCTGGAGCAGCAGAGCCCCCTGCACACTTGGCTGCCATGGCCGCGCCTGCGAAAAGCTTGTCCTGCCCTGGGCCTGCAGCAAGGGCCTGGGTGGCTCCGTGTGGGTGGGTGGAAGAGCCCCAGTCAGCACTGCCATGGCAAGAGCAGAGCTGGGAAATGCAGAAGCTGAGGTTTGCTTAGGAAGCAAAAATCTGGGCGGCAAAGGAGGCTTTTGAGTGATGTGAGATGCCTTGGGGAAGGCAGAGGAGAGATGGAGTTTTTGGGCCCTGGGGAAGTGCAGAGCCCCTGTCCTCAGTGGGACTGCAGTAGATGCTGTCTGGAGGGCTCTGGCTGCTGTTGGTGCACCACTGCCTCTGATGGCTGTCCTTGAGGGCTGCCAGGATGGAGGACACAGCACTGAGCAGGGTGGATGGACAGGTCTCCACACGCAAGGACACAGCAGAGCACCATTCCCCAGTACATCATGTCCACAGGAGACAAAGACCCACTTTTCTGTGGTGTTAACCACAGAAGCAAGGACAGGACAGCTTAGCAGGGCCACCATCATTGCTCTCCTGCAGCTGGAGCCACGACTGAGACACACATGGATCTGCAGCATGGGATGGAGAGAAGTTGCTCTGTGTACCAGGGGAGCAAGAGGAGCAAGGAGACTACAGCAGGCCATGCCAAGGGGCCAAGCAAGAAGATTTTTGCCTCTCTAAATAGGTCTTGCTACTTCTTAAAGACCAAGCTCCTCACCAAGTTATCCTGTTCCCAGGGTCCTCCATGGAGCTGTGCCTCACTGGGCAAGCAAAACCCAAGGGATGTGTTTCCCTGTGGAATTCAGGTCTGGTTTTATTGATATGGATTTTAGCTACCACATTGGGAAATGATCTGTGCATGGATCCTTCTATCTGCCCCATCCCCCACCGAGGCTGGGGGTCATCTGTCTGAGCTGCTGGGATCTCTGGTGAGTGGAGCTGGCTGGACAACATGGAAAAAGAGCATCGACTTTTCTGTCCTGTGCTCACATCTTGCCTCTTTCCTTGGCCAAATTCCGGCTTTCCATGAAAAATGTCCATTATTATTTTCTTTTTGAAATGAGAAAAATTCCAACCAGCTGCAAAATTCAGTCCCAGAGCAGGGGAGGGGAACTTTGCAGGCTTGGCCTCTCTTTCAGCTGCCTCTGACTCTCAAAACATTCTGCCCCAGCTGAGCACTGGGAAAAGTTTGTGTTGGAAAGGAAGCATTTGGTGCCGAATGTGCATGGTCAGTTTAGTGCTTCCCATGTGGGAATGGCTCAGCTGCTGCCTGGAGCAGCTGGTCCAGGAGTCTTCAGAAGCCTTTTCAGATCCCTGGCTGAATTTTTACCTTGAAGAGCAGTTTTGGAGAATCACAGAACTGTCAGGATTGGAAGGCGCCTCAAGGATCATCTAGCTCCAACCCCTCTTCCATAGGCAGGGACACCTCACACTAGATCAAGTTGCTCAGAGCCCCACCCAGCCTGGCCTTAGAAGCATCCAGGGATGTCTCCCCTCCTCGTGGTGAGGCATGTTTGCACTGCCAGCATCTCTTACAGAATCGGAGACCTGAGCTGGTTGGAAGACACCTCTAAGGCCATCCAGTCCAACCATAAGCCTAGCGCCACCATGGCCTTTAAACCATGTCCCCAGGTGCCATGTCCACAGGTTTCTTGAATGCCTCCAGGGATGATGGTGACTCCACCACCTCCCTGGGCAGCCTGTTCCAAGGCCTTTTCCCCTTGCAAAGCTTACAGATGCTGGCCATGGCCACCAGGACTGCACAACAACTCCTGTTGCCACCCAAGTCATAGGTTTGGGTTGAGAGGGACCTCAACGATTGTCCAGATCACAGCTCTCCACTTGCTTGGAGAAAGCATAACCTTCTGTAGCCCTGCCCTGAGGAGCATCCATGCCCATGTAGCTGTGGTGCAGTCCTGCAGCTGCTGACAATGACAGAATCCCAGCATGGTGGGGGCTGGAAGTGACCTCTGGAGAACAAGGGAAGGGCAGCAGCTCTACTTCTTGGGCATCTGGGTGAAAGCAGACATAGGAGGAAGAGGAGGACTGGGTGGCCCATGTAATTCAAGAGCCATCTCATGGCAAAGGCTCATGGCCTCTGACATCCAGAACAACTGAAACCATGGACAGGAGCAACCCCTTGGCTCTGGAGGAGGAGAGAAGGAAGGCTCTATGCCAGGAATGTGGTGTAGGACCAGCTCACCCAAGCCCAAGCAGTTCCACATGCCCTTGGGCCCTTAGCTTCTGGCCTTCCTTCAGCCCTCTCTGCATATGCCCTGTACAGGTGGCCAAGCAGCCATGGGGCCCGAGATCTCTGAAAAGACACTTCCAGCATCTCCAGCAGCTTCATCAGTACACCGAGCTCCCCACACAGGGCATTTGTATGTCCACGCACACATCCTTCAGAGCCTAGATCCTCACTCCCCAAACTCCCCTGTCCTGAACCTCACCAGTGCTCCATCAGCCTCTTCATCTGCAGGCTCCAGCACTACACTGGCATACTGAAGCCCAAAAGCACCAGCACCATGGGATGGGGAGACCATGGCAGCTGCCCTGGGCTCAAAAGGGCAAAGCATCAGCTTAGAGTGCTGTGATGTGGGCTTCAGTTCCTTACAGAGGCATTCAAGGAGCCAGGCAAGGTTTGCATGGAAAAGAATATCTACTGTCAGCTCACCAGGGGTTTCTATCCATATTTATTTTGCCAAGACCATCACAACCTCAGGATGGGAAGATACTGATATCTGTTGGAACTTGGAGACAAAGAAGAAAGAGAAGACTGGAGGTGGATCAGCAAAAGCTCTTCTCTGTTCCTGCCACCTCTGCCTTGTGCATCTCCTCGGACAACCCTGGCCACAGCACTGCTTCCCAGGAGAGCACAGCCAGGCCAGCTCTGAGGGGTGCACACCAAGATAGGACAGGTGGTCTCTTGGTGGTAGCTCAACAGAAACAGGTGGGATGGTGTCAGTTGGCACCAGCAGAGAATATAGGCGTAGAGACCTGGGTGGATGGATGATGATATCTGGTGGCTCTGGCTGGCAGGGCAGGCTACAGCCTTTCTGGATCTGGGAGGGGAAAATTGGCATCTCCAGGTCTTTCCTGCTGGGTCATCTGGACTATGCACCAGGATAGTTAACATCCAGGGGGTTGTGAAGCCTGTCCACTCCTTCCTGGTGGACACAGCCCTCCTGGAAATGTAGACCAACCCACTGCCAAAGCCTGGCTGCTCCCCACAGCGCTGCAGCAGCACGTGGTTCCTGCCCCCAGCAGCAGCACTGGTCCATGTAAACCTGAGGTCACCAGAGAATCAGGCTTTGCAAAAAGTCCCTTTGTTCTTCCTGGTGGAGCTCCTGCTCCTTTTGCAGCACTGAATGGTTTCCACTCAGCCTGGCCCTACACACAGCAGGGTGAAGGCCAGAAGGCTCTGCCCTGCTGTTCCTGGGTGAGGTCTGACAGCAGCACATTTCCAGTGAGTGAGGAAGAGGCAGGCCCTGGATGCTGAAGAAGCTCAAACATCACAGGCTCACAGGATGTCAGGGGTTGGAAGGGACCCAGAGAGATCATTGAGTCCAACTCCCCTGCCAGAGCAGGACCATACAATCTAGCTCAGGTCAGAGAGGAAAGCACCCAGACAGGCTTTGAAAGTCTCCAGAGAAGGAGACTCCACAACCTCTCTGGGGAGCCTGTTCCACACCAGGCAGAAGAGTTTGTTGAAGGCAAAAGCCTGGAAGGCCAGAGCAGGGCAATCCCCTCTAAGCTCCTTCAGGAGGCAGGTAGCCAGCAGCTCTCACTTCACTTTGCTCCTCAAGAAAGGTTTGTCATCGCTGTGGTGCTTCCGAGAGACACCCGGAGAAGAAGACCCTGGCACGGGTGCGGGCGCACCGCGACAGTGAACCATTGCCAAAATATACACTATAGACAGAGGGTCCTTCACGCTCTAGGTATGTACAGAGTCTCTGGGCACAGTCTGGCAGCCACAGCCGGGCTGGGGCTGGGCAGGGGGTGGGACGGGGCGAGTTGCAGCCCCTCAGGGCTTGACACACTTGCCCTTCTTCTCCCGCCGCTGCAGTTTCCGCAGGCGGCGCGTCCAGGCATCCCTCCACTGGATGACCAGGCTGTTCTTGTCGGCCATCAGTCCTGGCCGGTCGGTGGAGTTCTCACTGATCCCCATCACCAAGTACTTCTTGCTGATCTGGATCTTGGGGCACTTACAGGACAGGTCTTTCAGGTGGATCCACAGGAAGTTGTCGCCGCGCTTGACCCGCTCGTCGCGGCACTTGTAGACAGAGAGGATGTTGATGGTGAACTTGGCCCAGTTGGCCACTGTCTCCATTTCCAAGATGTTCACCTGGACCACTGAGGGAAACAAAAAAAGAAAAAAAAAAAAAGGGAGGCCTGATGATGGGGGATGCTTTTCTTGGCTCTCCAGAGGGAGCTTTGGTGACAGGGACTGCCTGTCCCCAGCAGCCCCACCCGCTGCATGCCTTGATCTTTTGGGAGGGCCAATATGGGGATCCCTCTCCATGCTGGGTGCTCCTCATTCTCTGGGACATCTGCATCTCCCCAACCCACGGCCAGCCTGCAGCTGGCAAAGCCCACCGTGGCCCAGGGAGGACGAGATCCTTACCATAGTCCTTCTTGCAGTACTTCTTCATGTTAATCTTGTAGTTGCCCTTAGCTGGCTTGCAGTAGGAGTCACAGTCTGCAGAGAAGGAACAGAGGGGTGAGCACAGAGGGGTTTGAAGCACACAAGGTCCTATCCCATCACAAAGGAAGAGGAAACAGGGTGGAGGTGACAGTAGCAAGACTCAGCCTGGCAGAGGGTGGTGGGTACTCCACGTCCCAGCACCCTCCAGAAGGCTCAGCCAGGGCCTGGGCTACTGCTGGGGATGGAGGCTCAGTAAGTCCAATGCCCCCTCTGAAAGCTCACCCTGAACACCACCCTGAACACTGACACCACACCGGCTGGGAAGAGAAATTAAGTGGCTTTGGGCCCATTGAGTAGACATGGAGTAGAAGTGTCACCTCATGGGCTGATGGTGATGGAGAAATCAACACAGAGGCAGGGGAGGGAGCCAAGGGACTCTCCTCTGGGTCATGAGATGGAGCAGATGGGAGAAATGCAGGTGAGGTGGTGGTGGCCACCATGGAGATCAGACAGGGACTATGGCCAAGGAACAGCTGTGGCCCTGCAAACTTGGGTGACATGGGGAAAAGATAACCCCCACCAATCCCACCACCAGTCCCACTGACCCCAAAGAGACCCCCAAGGAAAAGCTGAATCTAGACCAAGGGGGTCATGATCCTCAGGGGCAACTCAGCCCTCAGGGGCAACTCAGCCCATTGCTGCCAACTTGCTGGAATGCATCCTCATTGGGCAGCCCCTCCAGAGACCTGCATCTCGTCCATGTCCCAAAAGTAGGGAAGGGGACTCGGGGCAGGGTAAGCAGGTGGGTGAGGGAAGAGGTTGTGCTCTACCAGACCACTCCTGCTGCCTGAATGCTCGCTGCTCAAGCAGCTCCAGAAGGGGTGGGGAGGCCACCAGGCTGTCCTCTGCCCCAGCAGCATCCCTCCCTGCTGTCCCCCAGCTCCAGGCAAAGCTCATGTCCTCACGGAGGCTTTATTCTGTGCATTTCTAAAGCCCCTAGATTTGCATCTCAAGCAGAAGGAGGGCAGGGAATGCCTCTTTCCTTCTCCCCAAAGGCTTTGATCCCAACAATTACCCGAAGCAGCCCCGTTCTCCTCCTTTCTTTCCCCCTGCCATCCTCCTTTGAACATCTCAATTTGTCTCTTTCCAATGGCATGTTTTGTTTTGTTTTGTTTTTTAAGCCCATCTTTCTTCTTTTCTCTGCCTCTCGCAGGTTCTCTCTGCCTTGGCCCCGCATCCCGGCCCCGAGCCAGCAGCCCCTGAAGTTGTCTTTGTTTGTGGCTTGCCACAACAGCCACTAGGGATGGAGGCGAGGGGCTGGAGAACCCCAGACAAGGCGGGATAGCAGCGCCCTGTGCCAAAGGGAGGAGAAGAAAGGAGGGAAGGAAGAAGTCCGGGAGCAGAAGCTCGCCCCGGGCTCTGCTCCTGTCCCTTTTGCCCGGCTCCTTTTTAGCGGCTTGGTGCCGCATGTTCAACGTTTGTCAGAGCAGCACGGAGCTAATTCCTGGCGGAGGGGGGCGAGCCCTGATCCTCACCTCAGCCCCTGCCATGCTGCCCCTCTGCCGGGGCTGGCAAAGATGTCCTCTCCCTGCCCTGTCCCCTCAGCCTGCCGTGGTGATTGCTGAGGGGCATGGGGTCCCGTGTGAGGAGTGGCTGTTGGGTGCACTGAATGGGCATGGCCACAGGGCTGAAGGTGCTCCCCCATCCACTGCTCCCACCCACTGCATCCCTGGGACATGCTACAACCTCACCCCCGACACTGCTCACCCCTGGAATGTGCTACAGCCCCATCCCAGACTCTGTTGCACCACTGGGACATGCTGCAGCCTCATCCTAGACACTGCTGCACCCCTGGGACATGCTGCAGATCCACCCTAGACACTGCTGCATCCCTGGGACATGCTGCAGCCCCACTCTAGACACTGCTGCACCCCTGGGACATGCTGCAGATCCACCCTAGACACTGCTGCATCCCTGGGACATGCTGCAGCCCCACTCTAGACACTGCTGCACCCCTGGGACATGCTGCAGCCTCATCCTAGACACTGCTGTAGCCCTGGGACATGCTGCAGCCCCACTCTAGACACTGCTGCACCCCTGGGACATGCTGCAGCCTCATCCTAGACACTGCTGTAGCCCTGGGACATGCTGCAGCCCAATCCCAGGTGCCCCTGCACCTCTGGAACATGCTGTAGCTCCACCCTAGATACTACTCCATCCTGCTGAACCAGAAAATAACACTGGGAATTAACTCTTTGGGACCAGTTTTGGGATCTTTGCAATCTTGCCTTGGTGCTGAGGAACCTCCTTCAGATGTAAAACCAATTCCTGTTCAATTCATGTAAGAAACTTGGGTAGTACCTCAAAGCACTTTCCTTCCTTTGAGCCTCTGAGTATGAGGCCTCCACTGCTGGGTGGGTGTGTGTGCCATGCCTGAGGTGGCAGCCAGGTGGGTGCTAGGGCTGCCACCCAGCTCAGTCTCCACTTCCTTACTAAGTGGAAAATATTTTAAGATATTAACATAATAAAGATGATGAGAAGCAGACCTGGGACATTTCCCTGCCAAGCCAGTTGGCTGCTGGGGCAGAAAGATCAAAGGTGCACCTCAGAGTCTCAGGAGGGTGAGAAAGGGAGGAGAAAGCTGGGCAAGGTGATGGCAGCACCAGCAAAAAGCCTGGTTGCACCTGGGGACAGGACCCCAGCAGGGAGGAGGAGGATGGGGAGGGATGGGGGAAGGCCAGCACCTGAGCACAGCTGCCCCAAACAATGTCCTCCTGTTCCTGCAGCCCAGCACCTGCTGCCAGAGCAGGGAGGGAGGTGGGCAAGTGGGGGGAGAAAAGGCTGTGAGGCTGCCTGGGGTGGGAGGGCTGTGAGGCACTGGGGTGGTGAGACCCATCTGAGAGTGCCCTGCCCGTGGGAGAGTCTGGAAAGTTCCCAGGGAAGAGGGGTGTAGGCAGCAGGCAGGGTGCAAAACCTGCTCAATGTCCTTCTTGCAGTGAGGGGCACAAAACTGAACCCAGTATTTGAACTGTGGCCTCATCAGTGCCCAGCACAGGGGGACAATCCCTGCCCTGCTCCTGCTGGCCACACCATTGCTGATTGAGTCCAGGCTGCTGGTGCCCTTCTTGGCCACTTGAGCACACTGCTGGCTGATGTTCAGCTGATGCCAACCAGCAATCCCAGGTCCTTTGCTGCTGGGCAGTTTCCAGCTGCTCTGCCCCAATCTTGGAGCATTCTTGAGGTTGTTGAGACCCAAACCAGAGGCCTACAGAGGGACAGAGTGGGTTGGCCAGGAGCAGCCACCCTACAGTGCTGCTGAGGCTGTGGAAGGAGAGTGGGGAGAGAACAGCTCTGCTCCAGCCCACTCCAGTCCTGCATGCTTCTGAGGAGCTGGCACAGCCCATCTGCTCCCACCACACAGGGCACAGAGATGCCTGGCAGATAGATGAGATGGCATGGGGTGGGTGATAGAAGAGAAGTGGTTGGGGAGGAGGTGCAAAGTGTCCTGTCTGCCCTGGCATCTGCTGGGTCACATCCTGCAGTGCTGTAGAGGGCTGAGCAGAGTGGCACAGGGTCCAGAGGCCAGCACAGCACCATGGGGCTTTATCAGCATGTGCCATGACAGGGTGAGACCTGTGGGCAGCTCGGTGGGGCCCTGACAGCCATGGCCAGGCTGGAAGAAGGACCCTAATCCATCCATGCAGCCACCAGTGCCCAGCCTCAGCTGAGCTCCTGGAAGAGCATGCCCAAACCTACTGCACGTGAGCAGACAGGAGCCTCTCCAGCCTGGACAAGCCAAGATGGCTCAACGAGCTCAAAGGACAGCAGCAGAAATACCTCCCTGGGCCATGCAAAGCCTGCAGCCTGACAATGCAGCTGCCACAATCTCCAGCTGGGTGACAACAGCAGTGGCATTGATCTTCCTGTGGTGCCATCGCCTCATGGTCCCAACAGCCTGCAGCTGCTGGGACAAGCAGCTCAGACTCAGGCACTCCTCTGGACATGGATGGAGTGAGCCCCTTGTCACCCTGTTCCATGGGTAGGCTGGCACAGGGGTTGCCTGCAGCTGGCATCTGGCTGGATCTCGCCACCCTGGCACTGCTTAGAGGTAAAAAGGCACTGAGAAGGAACCTCCTGTGCTGGCACAAATAAAAGGAGATGGAAAAGATCTTGCCCCCAAGCACCCACCAAGCCATAGGTACTGTACCTCACCACCCTGGCAAGGCCCTGGCAGAGGGCATCCCTCAGAAGGGCTGGAGAAAGCTCCCTCAGGCTGTGTCAGTCCCTTTCCAGGAGCTCCCAGGATGTCAAATCTCAGTTCACCAAAACTCTCTGCCAAAACTTTTTGCCATGAATCGTTTTGACCCAGGGAGTGGCAGGGCTAAGCCCTTCTTGCCAGGGTGCTGGGGACATGGGAGGTAGGATGGGACATCTGTAGGTAGGTCTGGGGCTGGGGGCTTGGGCCAGGGCATGAAGCACTTACCTGCAGGTGCCTCGGTGCTGGTGATGAGAGAGGTGGGGTTGATGGCAGGGATCTCTGGAAGAGAAAGGGAGAAGAAGTCTTAAGGAAAGGGGTCCCCAGTGAGGTACAGAGGGGATTTTGTGGATCACAGAATAGTAGGGGTTGGAAGGAACTCTGGAGATCATCGAGTCCAATTCTCCTGCTAAGTAAAGGTCCACCTAAAGAAGGTGTCCAGTTACATGTCCAGGTGGGTTTGGAATGTCTCCAGAGATGAGGACTTCATCATCTCTCTGGGCAGCCTCTTCCAGTGCTCTGGCACTCTTCAATTAAAGAAGCTCCTCCTCACGTGCAGATGGAACTTCTGATGTTCAAGTCTGTGCCCATTGCCCCTTGTCCTATCACTGGGCACCACTGGTGCCACCCACCCTTGGAATCTTGACCAGCACTGATGAGGTTCCCCATCAGGTTGCTCTTCTCCAGACTAAAGGCGATGCAGATGGACTCTCCTGCCATGGAGCTGTGTTCCCAGCCTCTGACACAGCTGTGTTCTCACTACCCCTCCCTGCACCACTTCATCCTTATGCTCCTGCTTAGTGCCTCAGGAAACCTTTTTCTTCCTCTCCTGAACTTCTCAGGCAACCAAAAGCAGAAGCTGGAGCTCCAGTCTCTGAGGTCCCCAAATTGCTGCTTCAGGAAGGGGTTTGCATGGCTGGGGCTGTCCCTCCTGTACCTGTTGCCTATCCAGGACACATTTTCCAGCAGCTTGCTAAGAAAGATGAATGAGATGGGTCTGACCTAGACACCACAGGACATTAAACAGACCCAGAGATGAGGAAGAAACTCTTTGCAGTGAGGGTGGGGAGACACTGGCACAGGTTGCCCAGAGAGGTGTTGAAGGCCAGGCTGGATGAGGTCTTGAGTAACTTGGGCTGGTGGGAGGTGTCCCTGCCCATGGCAGTGGTGTTTGAACTGGATGAACTTGAAGGCCCCTTCCAACCCAAACCCTTCTAGGATTCTATGCCCAAATTAGGCTCAGCAAATTGGGACAGGTTGGGATGCTACCATCTCTGAGAGCCCTCAGTCACTGCTGCAGGGCACATGTGCCCCAGGGGTGGGGAGATGAAAGGACACTCCAAGCTGTGCGGGGAGAAAGGTGAGCAAAGACAGCACTTTCTTGGGACTCCCAGCAACAAAACCTGGGGGAAATGCCATCTTAACCCCAAATCTGGGGAACAACAGAGGGACAGGAGCCACCAGTTCACCCCCACTGCTACCACTACAGTAGCAGCAGGAGTTCTGCAGGGCAGCAAGCTGCCCCTTTGGCCCAAGTTCCCTGCCACAATAAACGTGGTTTTGTGCCAACCACAGAGGATGGCTTTGCCCCAGAGCTGGGCATGCCCAGGGCTCTCTGTTGGGTGAGGAAGACACTTTGGTGCAGCAAAGGACATGTTCCAGCACAGTTGTTCCAGCTGGAAACACCAACCCAAGGGTCTCTCAGAGCTTCCTGGGCTGTGTGGGGCAAAGCATGGATGCCCCCCAGAAGGTGACCCAACCACTCTGCCACAACTGCTTCTTGGGGCACAGCCACGTAGATGGGCACTTCGTGGCTCAGGCTCCCATCGACCAGAAGGCAGGTCAAGGAAAGCCTCCCCTGGTGGCAAGAGAGGTCCCTGAGCACAGGGCAGGGCACTCACTGATGCAGGGGGCCACTGGCGAGCGGCTCTGCTGGTAGCCCTTGGCACAGCGGTTGCAGGTGAGGCCTGTCACGCCGTCCTTGCACGGGCACTGCCCTGTCGTCTGGTTGCAGGTCTTGCCAGCTGCTCCAACAGGGTGGCAGTCACAGGCTGGGTGAGAGAGAGAGAAAAGGTTACATGAGGTGGTGCCCAATGCAAATCCCAAACTAGACCCAACTTGCCAACTCTGGAGAGGTGAGGAGGAGGAGGAAGAGGAGGAGGAGGTGAGCCCTTCCCAGCAGCTGCTGGGGCTGGCACAGCCAAGTCCCATGGGGCCAGACTGCGGCCCCATGAGTGGCACAGGCTGGAGGGCGAGTGGACAAATGGCTTGGCCAGGGCATGGGGATGCTCAAGATGAGCCCCTGGAGACTCCACAGCTCACACAGGCACCAGCTGCCAGCTGGCATTGAGAGTCTGAACAGCAGCAGAACAGTTTCTTCCTGCCTGCTTGGCAGGCAGCTGGCTCTGGGGATATGTGGCACGTGGGCAGGCAGGGGGGGCATTTCCACTGGCAGCACTATGCCTGCTGCCAGCCTTGTCTTGCACAAGGAAAGGGAGTGGGGCTCACATGGGAGCATGCAAACTGCTCATGGCCAGGGTGGGACTGAGGACACTGCAGGGACACAAAGCAGACAGCTACTTGCCCAGGTCTGCTCTTTGCCAGCCCAAACCCTGGGGACATGCTTCTGTGGCAGCAGTGAAAGGCATTTTCTCCACTTGCTCCCCACATCTGAGCTCTGCAGTCCACAGAGCTGAATCAGTGCTGAGCCTTTACCACACTTCAGCCTCAGTTTGCTTTCAGGACAGTATGAAGTGGATCCTCTGGGTGCTTCCCAAGCTCATGAGCCTCAACGCTCATCCTACCCTCTGCTGATCCCACTCAAAGGCTTTCCACCATAGCACCCCCAGAGGAAAAGCCATAGCTGGGGTGAGTCAAAGTTGAGTCTTCATCCTCAAGACAGACCTGAAGTGACTCTCCACGGATGATGGATGGATTGCAGGCGAGGAGGAGGGCTGNGGATGGATGGCAGGCGAGGAGGAGTGCTGTGGGAAGGAGATGCTCACCCGGGAGAGGACCTCCCTATCTGCCTGCCTGGGGCTGGCCTGGCTAGGAGCCGGAGGAGGTTATCTTGGCCTCCATCAGCGTAAGAGTTGAACGTGATTCCAAAGCAAAACACAAACACCCCCCCCAGCCCCGCAGCCCCCCCAGCCCCCTGATGTTATCGTTTCCCTAATTTTCACCAGATGGTTGTGGTGGCAGCGCCGCGGCACAGCTCCGCCGGCCCCTCCCGCGCCGCCAGCAACCCGAGCGGGCAGCCTCTAATGGGGACCAGATGCTGCAGCACTATCAGATTTGGCTGGGCCTGCGAGTGGACATCTTTCTGACAAGGATATTTTTGGGGGCTCAGCTGTGATAACAAATGGTAGTGAGTGAGGGAGCCTTGGGCGTGACGTAGGGCTGCCAGAAATGTGGGGGCTTTCTTCGGCCACAACGGCCTGGTCTGCTGCCAGGGCAGCCAGCAAAGCCTCCTGCAGACTCCTGCCCTCAGGCCAGTAGAGACCCCCAAACCTGAGCTCAGGGCATGGGCTACCCCTAGCACTTGGCCAAAGGTTCTGAGGTCATGGCATGGTCTACCCCTAGCAGGTGGTCAGAGGTCCTGAGGTCATGGCATGGTCTAGCCCTGGCAAGTCCACAAAGATCCCATGATCGTGGTATGGCCTAGCTCTAGCAGGTGCCCAAAGGTCCTGAGGTCATGGTATGGTCTAGCTCTAGCAGGTGCTCAAAGATCCTGAGGCCATGGTATGTTCTAGCCTTAGCATCGTTTAAACCCCTCCACAGATGGGGACTCCAGGTCTTCTGGGGAAGAAAGTGCTCCTCATGTCCAACCTCAACGTTCCCTGGCACAACTTGAGGCTATTTTCTTGACCTGAAGTCAAGGATCTAAGCTGGTAGCCATGGTCCTGTGTTTGGCCAGCTTTGGATGATCCATGAGCACTGCACTACTGCTTTGCCTGGCTCTCCACCCTCTCTGGAACCACCACCTTCTGGGACCTTGCAGCTGCTTCAGATGCATCTTGATGATCTCCCTATGCCTCCTCCACAGGACTCTTCTGCATGGGCTTTGGCTGGTGCCCAAGAGGTTGCCCACAACATTCTTGTCTCTCCTCTGCTAGCAAAGGCCTGGGTCTGTGTTTGTGGGGTTGGGTATGAAGCATCTCCCATCCTTATCACAACTCATTCTGGAAAGAGCAGCCCAGTGCCACCAGCATCATCCTGGTGCTGCCCTCCTCACTGTACCAGCAGTGCTCAGGGCCACAGTGTCCATCTCCAGCTGGTGATGTCCAACCCACCCTAGAGCAGCTGGGGTCAAGCCATGCCCAACACCCATTCTTCTGAAAGACTCAACCATGCAGAGAGAGCTCTGAGGTCCCTGCAGCCACTGTTGCTGCTCCACACACAGCAAGAGTCCCTCTGTGTCTCCAGAAATGGACAGTCAAAGGCAGGCTTCTAACACAGGAGTACACAAGAATGTTGTGGGCAACCTCTTGGGCACCAGTGGTATCCTCATGGTGTAGGTTCTAAGGGTGGACATCAATCTTGGCACAAGCAGGACCTGATTCATCTAAGCAGGTCCCTCTCGTGTGGTGGCAGAAGGCTTTCAGGGGCTCCTGATGTTTTTGCCTGGATCAACAACTCAGCTCTGCTCATCTCACATCACCAGAACAAAACAGAATCACAGAATGGTTTTGGCTGGAAGAGGTCTTGAAGGTCCAATCAGGATCTAACAGTTTAGCAGCTGCTCTTCTTTGAGGAGACCTTGTCTGGAGTGGTGTGTCCAGCTCCAGGACCCCTAACACAAGAAGACCTGAGGCTGCTGGAGAGGGTCCAGAGGAGACCACAAAGATGATCAGAGGAATTGCTGAGAGAGTTGGGGTTGTTCAGCCTGAAGAAGGCTCCAGGGGGACCTTAGAGCTGTGTTTCAGTATCTGAAGGGGTCTTACAGGACAGCTGGGAAGGGACTGTTCAGAAGGGCCTGTGGGGACAGGACAAGAGGCAATGGTTTGAAACTGCAGCAGGGGAGATTTAGGTTGGACATCAGGAGGAAGCTCCTCACAATGGGGGTGGGGAGACACTGGAACATGCTGCCCATTGAGGTGGCTGAGGCCCCATCCCTGGAGACATTCAAGATCAGACTTGCTGGGTCCCTGAGCAGCCTTGTCCAGCTGGAGGTGTTCCTGCTGCCTGCAGGAAGGGCAAGATGCCCTTGGAGGGTCCCCTCCAACCTAATGCAATCTGTCATTCTCACTCTAGCAAGGCTGGTGCTAACCCACAGCCCTCAACACCACATCTCTGTGTCTTTTAAACACCTCCAGGGATGGGGACTCCACCACCACCCAGGGGCTCCTCACCAGGTGGCATTTCCTGCAGTGTCTCCAAATCCATTGCTCCTTCCCACTCCATTGGGAGGAGCATCACAGCCAGCACTCACTGCTTACCCTGACCACCCCCAAAGCCCAGCACAGTACCATCCACCACTTCAACTCCTTCATCCCTGACCCTCCTCATCCTAAGGTCACCCACACAGGGGCTCTGGCTGGGGAGCCTCACACCAGTGCTTGGGGGCACAGCACCGCTTTGTGCCTGCTGCCATACCCTGAGCCCTACCACTCGCAGCCAAACAGCTTCCAGAATCTGGTCTGCAGGGCTTGCATGGTGGACGAGGTCAGTAGCTTGGAGCTTAACTCCTGGAGTGATGCTTGCCAGGAAGTGCCTGGCACCTCGTGGTGAAGGCTTCATGCATCTTAAGGCTCAGCTGCTGCTGCTTCACCACTGGAGGCAGCTCAGGGTTTACAGTTCTGTTGAAATTGCAGGGACCCCTGCATGGCTGCCCTTGGTGTGACCTTTCAGCCACCACCACTGGATGAATCCTGCAGGATCTGCCTTTTCCACCCTCCCAGCTTTTGCATCTTGCAGTATCCCTTGGTCATGCTGTCTGCTGGTGGGTTGGTGGCTGCAGGGCATAACTCACCTCCTTGCTCACCAGTGCATGGCCAAGGGCTCAGCTCAGCTGCCAGCAGCAGATCATAGAATCATCGATTTGTTTCGGTTGGAAAAGATCTCCAAGTTCAGCCAGTCCAACCAGCAGCCCAACACCACCATGGCCACTAAACCATGTCCCCAGGTGCTATGGCCACAGGTTCCTAGAACACTTCCAGGATGGGGACTCCACCACCTTTCTGGGCAGCCTGTTCCAGTCCCTAACAACTCTTGCAGCAAATAAATTTTTCCTCTTCTCCAATCTAACCCTCCCCTGACACAATTTCAGGCCAGTTCCTAGGGAGAAGAACTCAACCCTCACCTCACTGCAATCTCCTCCCATGAAGCTCCAGAGAGCAATGAGGTCTCCCTTTGGCCTTCTCTTCTCCAGACTTCTGCAGTTCCCTCAGCTGCTCCTCCCCAGCTTTGCTGCCCTTCTCTGTACCTGCTCCAGCCTCTCAATGTCCTTCTTGGAGCGAGGGGCTCAAACTTGATCCCAGTGCTCCAGGTATGGCCTCACCAGTACCCAGTACAGAGGCACAATCCCTGCTCTGCTCCTGCTGACCGCACTATTGCTGATCCAGCAGCCTGGCCTGGAAAGTGACCAGCAGAAAAGGGCCTTCTTGACCACCTGGGCACTCCCTGGCTCATCTTCACCTGTTCTCACCTAGCATCCCCAGGCCCTTTTTTGCTGGGCACTTTCCAGCCACTCTGTCCCAAGCCTGGAGCGTTCATGGATTTGTTGTGACACAAGGGCAGGACTCAGCACTTGGCCTTGTTGAACTTCATCCCATTGACCTCATCCCATGGATCCAGCCTGGCCAGAGCCCTCTGCAGTCTCCCTACCCTGCAGCAGATCAGCAGTGCCACACAACTTAGTGCCACCTGCAAACTGACTGAGAGTGCCTCCAACCCCCCACCCAGATCACTGATGAAGGTACTAAAGAAGATGCGAGATGTGAGTTTGTGCAATCCGGGTTGCTATTTCTGTGCTTGTTCCAGTGCTGGTGCATCCCAGCAGGCACAAAGCATGGCTGGGGAGTTTAGGAACATGCACCTGAGAGGTGAACCTCTAACTATTCTATTTGGGGCTGTGACCACAGTGTTAATCATGGAATCACAGCTCGGTAGGGGTTGGAAGGGACCTCTGGAGATCATTCAGTCAAACCCCCCTGCCAGAGTAGGGTCACCCAGGGATGCATCCAGATGGGTCTTGAAAGTCTCCAGAGAAGGAGACTCCACAACCTCTTTGGCAGCCTGTTTCAGACATCCAGCACCCTCAATCAAAGAAGTTTCTCCTTGTGTTGAGGTGGAAGTTCCTGGGTTCCAGTTTGCCTGTGTTCCACTGCCCCTTGAACAACATTAAAAAGAAACTACCACCTTCTTCTTGCCCCCTACCCCTCAGGTATTTACAAACATTAATATGATTCCCTCTCAGCCTTCTCTTCTCCAGGCTAACCAGCCCTAGGGCTCTCAGCCTTCCCTCCTCACACAGATCCAGTCCCTTCAGCATCCTCATAATCTCTCTTGGACACTCTAGCCCATGCCTGTCCCTCTTGAACAGGGGAGCGCAGAACTGGACACAATACTCCAGATGTGGCCTCACCAGGGCAGAGTAGAGGGGCAGGAGAATATTTCCTGAATGCACCCCAGGAGACCGTTTGCCCTCTTGGCCACCAGGGCACATTGCTGGTTGATGGGGAACTTGCTGTCCACCAGGACTTCAAGGTCCTTCCCCACGGAGCTGCTTCCCAGGAGGTCAGCCCTCAATGTGTGCTGGTGCAGAGGGTGGTTCCTCCCCAGTTGCAGCACTCCACACTTATCCTTGTGGAAAGGGCCCCAGCAGTTGCTCTAGGTCCTACATAAATATGCTAGCATCAGGCTCTGGCAGCAGCCATCTGTGGTGGCCACAAGGCTGTGTAATGCACCACAGGCACTAGGATGCTGTGATCCCTTCCAGCAGGTACTGGCAAACCAAGTTGGAAAAAAAAAGGGATCAGGGATGAATTCCCAACCTCAGAGCAGTTGTGGGCAATATCCTGCCTGCTCCAGTGTTTCAGCCTGGATCTTGCCAGTCCTTGGGGAGGGGTAAGGTGTCTTTTTATCCCAGATGAATGATTTGGAGAACCTGCTGGCTTGAGTCTCCAGAGAGGAGGCTGAGCAGACAGAGACAAGAGAAGCCTGGCAGGCTCAGCTAGGATCTAGGGGAGTGAGAGGAGAGGTGCAGGTCCCATGACGCCTAGCACAGGCTGGGGACCTTCCAAGGGCAAACTGCAGCTTGATGGCTTGGAGCCAGCATGGCTTTGGGCCAGCTCAGAGACAAGCCACCCTGTCTGCAGGCACTGGGAGCCACACTACGCAGCATTGTCCCCAAAACAGGTCCCCAGAGCCACCCCATAGCTAAAGCATACACCATGGGGGCCTGTTCCACAGCAGGGAGATGGAAAACTCTAGCAGCTTCCAGAGGGAGGGCAGGAAAAGCACTGTGGGACATTCTGTGAAGCAAGTTGGACTCTTCCAAGTATGTCTATGGCCCATACAACACCAGCGACAGCTTTCCAGCATGGTTAGTCCTGTGCCTTCTCTAGCACCTACCCAGCATCTCTCCAAACACCAACTGTGGAAACCATAACTGCAGCCACAGCAGGGTCCCCACAGGATACTTGGGCATCCTGGGATCAGGCTCATTTCCTCTGCCCACAATCTCCCCCACGGCTAAATGAGATCACAGAATCATAGAACTGTCTGGGTTGGAAGGGGCCTCAAGGATCATCCAGCTCCAACCCCCCCATCATGGGCAGGGACACCTCACACTAGATCAAGTTGCTCAGAGCCACATCCAGCCTGGCCTTGAAGACCTCCAGGGATGAGAGTTCCACCACCTGTCTGGGCAACCTCTTGCAGTGTCTCACCACCCTCTGGGTGGAGAGCTTCTTCCTAACATCCAATCTGAGATGCTGAACTCAGAGCTGTGTCTCTGCCTGGTGCCCTTAGGATGGTAGAGGTGACCAAGGTGATTGAGGCTGGAGCTGCCAGAGGGAGCAGCTGGGCACCAAGAAGAGCAGAGAGACATCCCACAGATGGGAGGGAAGAGCAAGGAGGTAGAGAGAGCCTCTGGTCTGTATGCTGGTTTAAGGCTAATTGGAGTATTCTAGTGAGAGAGATTCAATCATTGGGTGTAAAAAGAAAATAATGATAAAGTCTGTATCATTCATTGGTTTGCTCAAAGCGCTAGAAAGCCAAAACATAATCAGTTTGTTCTTCTCTGCTTCAGAGAGTTTGCTCCCTTCACTTCTCCTTTGCTCCCTTCACTTCTCCTTTGCTCCCTTCACTTCTCCTTTGCTCCCTTCACTTCTCCTTTGCTCCTCTCTAACATCTTCCACTAACAGATAACAAAGTAAGCTTTGCTGGTTGTTTTGGTTTGATGGGAGAGAGAGAAGGTGGTTTCGAACCCCTTCTGGGCTTCTTTTTGTCTGTGTGGGAGGGAATTTGGATTTCTGCATTACTTTTCAATTGTATACAACTGTATATAACAAATACTTCACAGCATCACAGAATGTCAGAGGTTGGAAAGGACCTCCAAAGCTCATCCAGTCCAACCCCTCTGACAGAGCAGGATCACCTAGAGCAGGTCACACAGGAACACATCCAGGTGGGTTTGGACTATCTCCAGAGAAGGAGACTCCACAACCCCCTTGGGCAGTCTGTTCCAGTGTCTTTTCACCCTCACAGGGAAAAAAATCCTCCTCATGTTTAAACGATATGCTTCCTATGCCTCAGCTTCCACCCACTGCCCCTTGTCCTGTCATCAGGCATCAGCAGAGCCTGGCTCAGTCCTCCTGGCACTCACCTTTACATATTTATCAACATTGCTGAGGTCACCTCTCAGTCCCCTCCTGTCCAAGCTCCAAGCCCCAGTTCCCTCAGTCTCCCCTCATAACAGAGATCTTCCATTCCNCTTTTCACCCTCACAGGGAAAAAAATCCTCCTCATGTTTAACGATATGCTTCCTATGCCTCAGCTTCCACCCACTGCCCCTTGTCCTGTCATCAGGCATCAGCAGAGCCTGGCTCAGTCCTCCTGGCACTCACCTTTACATATTTATCAACATTGCTGAGGTCACCTCTCAGTCCCCTCCTGTCCAAGCTCCAAGCCCCAGTTCCCTCAGTCTCCCCTCATAACAGAGATCTTCCATTCCCTTCATCATCTTTCTGGCTCTGCACTGGACTCTCTCAAGCAGTTCCCTAAGGTTCTTCTTGAAATGGGGGGCCCAGAACTGGACACAGTACTCCAGATGCAGCCCCAGCAGGGCAGAGTCGAGGTGCAGGAGAACCACTCTCGAGCTACTAACCACAGCCCTTCTAATACATCCCAGAATGGCATTGCCCCTCCTGGCCACCAGAGCACATTGCTGGTTCATGGTCAACCTCCCCTCCACTAGGACACTCAGATCCTTTTCCCCTTTGCTGCCTTCCAACAGGTCAGTCCCCAACCTATCCTGATCCTTGGGGTTGTTCTTTCCCAGGTGCAAGACTCTACACTTGCCCTTGTTGAATTTCGTTCAATTTCTTCCTGCCCAACCCTCCAGCCTGTCCAAGCCTGGCTGGATGGCATCACAGATACTTGTAAATATGTTGTGCATAGATGCTCAGCATTTAGCTTTGCTGTAAACAGAGCTTTAGCTTATTTCACAGAATGACAGAATCACAGAATTAACCAGGTTGGAAAAGACCTCTGAGATCATCAAGTCCAACTTATCACCTAACCCTTCTAATTAACTAAACCATGGCACTAAGTGCCTCATCCAGGTTCCGCTTAAACACCTCCAGGGATGATGACTCCACCACCTCCCTAGGCAGCCCATTCCAAAGCCAATCACTCTTTCCCTGAAGAACTTCTTCCTAACATCCAGCCTAAACCTGCCTCGGCGCCGCTTGAGGCTGTGTCCTTTTGTCCTATCACTGGGTGCCTGGGAGCAGAGACCAACCCCCACCTGGCTGCAACCCCCTTTCAGGTAGCTGTAGAGAGCAACGAGGTCTGCCCTCAGCCTCCTCCTCTCCAGGCTGCACACCCCCAGCTCCCCCAGCCGCTCCCCGTAGTTTCCAAGCTGTCCGATCCGGGCTGGTACATTTCAGCAGTGGGAGGGGGAAGCTCCTTAACCCACCGCCCTCTGCCAGGCGCTGGCGGGGCGCAGAGCCTGCGGCTTACCTTTGCATGCCTTGCGGTCGGTGACAGCCTTGCTGAGGTCTCGGTAGAAGCCCTCCTTGCAGTAGTGGCAGTGGCGCCCGGCGGTGTTGTGGCGGCAGTTGAGGCAGACGCCGCCGCTCTTGCGCCCCGACAGCTTGTACAGCTCC